>CM069442.1:85195730-85511916 GCA_035610835.1 Ophiura sarsii | reverse complement strand
AACTCGCCCGTTGCTTGTGTTGGATTTCGATCACGACAGGAGCATGCGCAGATGCGATTTTTGTGTAAGTGGTCTGTGATTTTGTCAACATTAAATTTTTACTGTGATGTGATTTGTCGATCTGCATTAAATGCAAAAAGAAACAACGCCCCCGGCTGACCTCGAACCACCAACCTTTAGGTTAACAGGCGAACACGCTTACCAATTGCGCCACGGAGGCGGTTACTTACTAGACTGTTTTGGTTTGTCATGTTCACCCGTACACTTCCCCGTACACTTTCTTGCAAAGTCGGGCATCGTTTTTTCTCAAATGTTGCCTGCATATTGCAGTTGCTGTCGACTTAAATACATGTGCTGTCAGTTGAACTTGGAACCAACGTTTAATTTGAACTGTCTATTTTCAATAAAAAAAATACTCCAATACGGGAAAAAATTCACAAAAGCTCACAGACAACAAATAAGCACATCATTTTACTCGACCTAGAATTTCAACCCTACAATTTTGGCGTTACGAAAATATCGATGATGTGAGTGACGTCATTTAATGAGCTCATTAGCATAATTTATGTCCGTGAAATGTACAAAGCAGTTTGATAAGTGCCCCCCCCCCCCCCCTGATAACAGAGCTGTCCCCCTACACCCCCTCCCAAATTGAAGACCCTATACTCTATTTGGCTTCCTCAGTGAACAGTGACGTAACTTAACGCTTTTACGCACGCGTATGTATCTTCCGCCTTTCAACGCTTGTGTGTATACGCCAGCGCCGCGAGTAGTAGAGCGCGTTATGTGCTGCATCTAATAGAATACGCGGTTATGTCACTGTCTCGTGATGGCCAAATAGACTAGTTACATCATTTGATGATAGAGTGCCACCATTATCCATTTTGTGACATGCGATGTGAAGAGATAAGGCAACAATAAATGGTGTTGCCCTCAAGTGCTAAAATTTAAAAACAGGTCGGACGGTCAGAAATCTTTTCTTTATTTTCCTTCTTTTTTCTTGGCTGAAAAATAAATGGTTTATGTTGAGACAAAATTGGTAATGAAACTCAAATTATAACCAAGACCAGTCATTGTCTATAATGACCTTTGGGTAAAAGGTCAACAAGGTGTCAATAGGGGTCAAAACGTGATTTTCACTTAAAATGCTATTGCTCCTTAGCTATAGGCCATGGGTCAATTTGACTAAAGTTTCTAGTATGATAATAGTCTTAAAAAAAAAATTCACGCTAACTTATTCATTTCAAGCACGAAATAGTAACATTTAGACACTTTTAGATCAAATTAAAATTTGAAGAAAAAAAAGAAGAAAGAAAGAAAAACAAATATTTGAAGAAGAAAAAAAGAGAAAAAAGCAGACCCTGTTTTTTGCGATTTTAGGGTCGGTCACTGAGGGCAACACAACCTTTTTTTTGTTGGCCTAAGAGATAAACCTGTTGCTTCCTTTATAATATGTTCTTTCCATGATATTCCTAAAATTATGCGCCAACGCCACATTTTAAAAGCTGATTTATTCTTTGAATCTGCTATTCCGAATAGGAATAGGGGTTTGCAAAATAGAGATCGGGATTTGCAAAATAGAGACCCAGTTTTTAGGATTTCATCCCCTGTCCCCAACCCCTTGTATTACTCTGCAGAAACATAAGTGGTTTCAGTTGCATCAACTTCCAATCAGTAAAGAAATTCTTTACAGATTTTCTTAATTTTGGGGGAATTTTAGGAATTTTTCATAAAAGTGACATAATTATGTTGTTAAATTTGGGTGTTTCCCCTATTTATGACAATTTGGAACAGAAATAATAAGACTTTTGGCAATTACTAAGTACAGGGTGTCTCAAAAAAAAAAGTGCACATGTTTACCCAACTTATTGACCATGAACTTCTAGAATTTGGTGTAACAATTGTATACATATTGATAGACCAAACACTTAGCTTTCATATGCCGTTTATTTCATCTATTTTGGTTTTGTCAATCCTGAGATATGATCAATTAACTAAAGCTACCTAAAATCGAAGTTGTGCCACTTTTACGGAAAGAATGCTTAAGATAAGCATTAAAACCCTCGTCCTCGTAAGGGATGGTGGTCACCGATTACGCTAGAACGCAAAAAACAGTGACCTAGGGCGTCTAGGTGATCGCTTTTACATTCCCTGCGCTCATTTTGACGAAAACAAATTGAAGCTGCCACCTTACCCGAGTGTAGGGTAAGCCGTCAAAGTCCGATTGTAGGGGGTGGTTGCCACCTTACAATTTTTTTTTAAATCGCCATTTTGAAAAATATTTTTATTGTATGTTCCTGAAATATTTTAGCATAGACCTAGGCCTATGTAGAAACACCATTTCTATCACTTCTAAGCAAAAAATTGGGTGAAATTCCGATATTTAGAACCTTTTTTGGCGAAGATTTCTATGATATTTCACTGTCCAGCGAATACGGCGGGATTTTGAGGTCGGCCATGTTTGGTGTTGCATTGTGACGTCATGCGTGGGATGTTTGTACTTGTTTTAGTATGTATGGATAGAGGGAACCTCTAGCTATAACATGGTACCCAAATAAGTATACTCTACATTTCGGATTGGATTTTTTTAGGGGGTGGTAACCCCGGTGTTAACAACCCCTTTCTCCGGAGTAACCCTTTCTATTCATTGCAAACTGTAAAGTGCAACAACGTCGACTTTAGGTAGCTTTAGTTAATTGGTCATATCTCAAGATTGACAAATCCAAATCAGATGAAATAAACGGAATATGAATGCTAACCGTTATGGTTATCACTATGTATACAATTGTTACACCAAATTCTATAAGTTCACGGTCAATAAGCTGGGTAAACACGTGCACGGTTTTTTTTGAGACACCCTGTATATTCTATGATTTTTGCACTGCACCAGACATGTTATTAACTAACCACAATGTTGGGCTACACTGTATCTAATTAACCTATGCAAGTTCGGTACTGTATCATAGCAACACTGGCAAGCGAGCACACTAATTACGTGCCATGCTGATTGGCATCTACTGGTCTTCCACAATTGCGCAAAGGCGACCATGTACAGCAATACATGTGTTCGCATATACTATACACAGATACATGCAGTACTATTGCGTGAAACACATACCTACCACTTGATGACAGAGAAGGGATCATGAGATACACAAATGTTCAATGAAGTATATTATGTTATTATGAAGGTGAATGTATGGATTCCGTATTATTCATTGCAAGTGAGTGAATATCCAGGAACTTTTAAGGAAATAAATACCAAATAAAATTCAGGTAAATATTACATACGGTACCAAGAGGGTTTCTTATGTCTTTTGGATTGGAGGGCTTTTCATATTGTCTTTTAGATTGAAATTCCCTTTTGCCTTTTTTGTTAGTTGACACGGGGTGGGTGCAATGTTCCCCACTCCACCCCACCCCACACTCTAGCTACACCACTGGTAAATGTGTGGGATGTACCTGGGGATGTAAAGTACAGACGGTGTACGATGTAAATTATCATGGGAATCTAATAAGGATATTTTGAAAAAGATTAATCTTTGCACTAATAGTAATAATACCGAGTACGGTAGTGTAAAATGCAGGTGACCAATTAGTAGCCTGAGAGGGAAGGTGCCCATAGCCCATCCAATTGAATTGCCCACCCAATTGAATTGCCCACCCAATTGAATTGCCCACCAAATTAAATTGCCCCTGTAGACAGAGGCAATGGCAGGATATGTAATTTTGTCTCCTCAAAAGCGCTTCCCCCTTTGCACTTTGTTTCTGCTTACACCATGTTACAGAAGAGGATAAATCGTAGTCGCTAAACAATGCACAGCTACCCCTATTTCCTCGTACGTGTCCCCATGTTTTTAATGTCAATTAAAGAGATGCTGGCCTATCAGTTTGTCCAAATTAGGGCAGTTTCTTTTCACCTTGATTTTTGGTAAACATCAAATCTTAAAATATTGCATTAACACTAACCCCATGATATACCACAAAATACCACATAACCTTTTTTTTAATTTAGTTTTTTTTTTATTTGTGTGTCAATTTTTACTCTTACTATTTGCATCCGTTGACACTTTCTGATATGTTTTTTCCATTTGTAATGAATATTGTGATGTAGTTGTGTAATGGAAGGACATTAATATAATAAAACAATAGTAAAACAATGTATACAAGTGGTTTTATTAAGTATTTTGTTTTATTTTTCCAGTTAACAATAATTTTATCTAAATCAGTTTGAGCATGGATTTAAATTTCTTCTTTTCATGAAATACCCTCAGATATACTAGGCTCAAAAAGATACTTATAATTTTTCACATGGTCATATCTTAAAATCCTGTCCATCTTGAAAATCTGTCCATCAAAATGAACCAAATTGACACCGGATTACTTCAATAACTCTACTCTAAACACATGTCAGTAATCCTGCGCGTCATTTTGGTTCATTTTGATGGACAGATTTTCAAGATATGCCCATGTGAAAAAGTATAAGTTTCTTTTTGAGCCCAGTTTTATGTTCTGTGTTTCAATTTAAGCTGAACATACATGTACCAGGTACTCCATTTTAAAAAAAAAGTAAGAAAAACTTTTAAAAATAAAACAATGTTAACAATTTAAAATTGGAACACAGACCATAACAATATTTATGACAGTTTGAAAGGCCAAATTTTACAACGTCTGCAGTTTTAAGATGCAGAGGCGTGTAAACCCAAATGTTTTGGCTGCCGCGGAATCAAATCCATTACTGCCAGTGCTGGCTTTGATGGTCTGTGTATGTTTGTCTGTAAAAAAGGGCTTTAGAAGAGCCGCAGGAACGCATGAATTTGTCCGATTTTAATGTCATTAAATACATCCCGCAAAGTTTAATCTGCCGTGGACTCGTGGAAAAACCAATCAATTATATATTGCTCCCAGATGTCAAAATGAACAGCCCGTAGTATAAAAATCATCTGCGCAGTTGCGAAACTACTTGTCTTTTTGCATGCTGATGGACCTTGCAAATAAATATTGTAGTACTTTAACTGTATGAAAAGAAGACTATATTAAATAGTCTCTGAAACGCTTTGTTAATAGAAATTGCCCCTATCTACACAGCACCAAAGTGTAAATGCAATCATGGTATAGAGACTGTGTAATCGGGCTACGTATAGCAATGAACAATTGTGGAGCGTTTGTCAAAGAACTGAGTCATATAAATATTTGAGAAAAGAAAAATCTGCCAATATTTTTAATAAAAAAAATAAAAAAAATAACAATTTCCTGCAACCAATGCGCGCGCAAGCTTTGAAACGAACCTTTTTTTGTTGTTTGGCCTTATTTAAAATTGCTATGGCTCAAGATTCATTTTTTAATCTTAAATTGTCATAATTGTAGGTTTAGGTTGTATGAAAGCTCTTAGATATTTCAAAGGATAATATGCAAATGATGAAATTAACGCTAGTGTTTTGACTCATCTACAAATTAATGCCTGCATGGTACCTCATGACTGCAGTTGACACAAATTGAAACCAAAACTTATTTATGGGTCAAAGTATTGATGCAAACAGCTTTATCCTTGATATGTGGTTTGTTTAATCTGTAGCCCAAAACACATTTCAAAAAGTTTAGTCAACCCTCCTTTAGTTACAATTATAATTGTTAACTTGTTGATTTTGGTTTGTTGCGTTGAGGTGTGTGGTTATGTCCCTAAATCATATTATTAAAAAAAAAGAATACAAACTAGGGCAAAGAAATGTTGAATATTCCTCCTAAAGAAATCATTAATGTATATGAACACACATTATATATATACAAATGAGCTTGATTATTTGAAGTTCTAATAAATTAAAATATTTTCTAAAGTGTATTTTCGTGGTACATATATTTCCGCACTCGAACAGCTACCACAATTTGTTTATAAACGTGCAAATGTATTTCTTTTGCATACAGGTCGAGTCAAAATATTCAGGTTCTGATTTCAGCGATTTTTTTAAACCAGTTAAAATGTAAAAATTATTCTATTTAATGAAATGCCCAGTAAAAACGCATTATTAGCTAACCTAAATTTTATTTCATTCAAATTGGTTATTTGAAATGGAAGAAATGGAAGATATGTGCATTTTCCAAATTCTGTGAAATTCAATCTGTTCCAACATGTCCAAGGAGCCACTATGAATGTAAACATTGAATGCCCGCCTTTTGAAAAAGTCAATCAATGGCGTGACCTGTTGATACACAATGCATAGGAAAATAGTTTCTATTGTCTTTGCGGTTATGCGTACGTGTTTGAATATAGGCATAAGGTAGTTCAAATACATATCCAAACAGGTGTTCGAATAACAAAGAAATATTCAATCAAGATGCAAATGATATTCATCATTGTGTTACAAAAACTTGATCAACATGGTTCGTGGATATACCATTCAGCAGAGAACATTATTTTATCTACAATCAAGGAAAAAAATTAGTTGGCACACTTGACCAAATGTATTACAACTATCCCTGTGCTTGCAATTGAGAGCAGACTTGGGTCATGGCATCGGTTAATAGCAAACAGAGGTCTCCCCCTTGCTTATATCCTTCCCCACCCCATCAATGTTGGGGGAGCTGTCAAGGCTTCTGATATCATATAGCTGGGATCAACATTGCCTCGGGGGAGAGGGGGCACATTTTCCCTTAATTAAAACAAAGTGTGCCAACATTTTTTTCTTTGATTGTCTGAGTTAAATCCTAAATTTACCATCTAAAATCAGGTTTTTGGCTATAACTTTGGAATGAAAGGTCGGATTGTGATTTTGCCCAATTATTCAGAGGACTATTATTATATTTTCTGAAATTGGCATTTAAGAATACAGTCATTTAAGGATTGGCCAGCATACTCAAAAAATATGTTATTTTAGAGTGGTTCTTTTCATGGACTTGAAACAAAACGTTCAAGAAATAACAATTCGAATTGATTTATTGTTTATAATCAACATTTGGCAACAGGCATATTACGTGAAAGAACATTTTATCAGGGACTGGTCATTAATTAATAACACTGCCTGCGTGTGTTATAGTGCTCGGGTATATAGGCCGATAGGCCCAACATTATTCATCAAAATGTCTATCTTCAGAAGATAGCAATTAATGATGCAATATCTTGCTTATATATATGCATTTGGGATGCTTGTACTTAATATTTTAAAGGCCCTCATATATGTAGATGGAGTCTGAATCACGGGGTAAATCTCCTTCAAATGATTTAATGTCTAAAGTTGTCAAGCCATGCTTAAACCGTAACATTACATCTATATCTTTCAAAGAGTGAGTAAATCTACACTTTTTGAATTAACATGATGTATAGCAATTTACCAAAATCAAGAACGTTATGATTCTTCATCAAATATAGAAAATATACTAATAGTGCTGATAAAAATCAATAATTGAAATTATGATCGTTAGAAATCATAAGAAAAAGAAAAGAAGATTAGAAGTTTGGACAAGGAATCGAACCCGGGCCAGCTGCGTGACAGGCGAACCTTGTAGCCGCTTGACCAAACGGTCTGTATGCATGCTGTATCAACGTACGTGTATTGTCATTGCAATGGTGAACCATTACCAACGGTTAACCCTAACAAATGATAAAAATGTATTGATGTAAGCATGGCTTGACAACTTCAGACATTAACCCTAACCGCACTGAATCTCACTAAATCTCACTGCCAGAAACTATCTCCAGGCACGTGCTGCTGCATTGCCGCGATGACGTCACCTACCGCAGGCATATGTGGCCACGGAGTTTGTGGCCGCATATGACCTAGGGAGTTAGCTCAGTTGGTAGAGGGACAGACTTGGGTGCGGATGGTCCGGCGATCGAATCCCGGGGGATGCTGGGTGATTTTTCGGGTCAAAAAAATAGCACTTTTTCCCCCCTCCCCCCCCGATAGGCACAAAAAACTAGCTTTACTGGTTAGGGTTAATTATCCCTAACCGCACTGAATCTCACTAAATCTCACTGCCAGAAACTATCTCCAGGCACGTGCTGCTGCATTGCCGCGATGACGTCACCTACCGCAGGCATATGTGGCCACGGAGTTTGTGGCCGCATATGACCTAGGGAGTTAGCTCAGTTGGTAGAGGGACAGACTTGGGTGCGGATGGTCCGGCGATCGAATCCCGGGGGGTGCTGGGTGATTTTTCGGGTCAAAAAAATAGCACTTTTTCAGAGATGTGGTGGAGGCAGCGCCCTCAATTACAAAAATATATAATAAATCCTGGGATTTGTATATTTTTACAATTGTATTACATGTATGAACTTATAAGGAATAAGAAAAATCAGCCCTTTTTGTACAACAAAACGTTGATTCAAAATTGGGCCTGATCAGCATTTTACATGGTTAAGGGTAGTATTCCAACATTATTTAAAACATTGTTTTAATCAAGTTTTGCTGGGTTTTTTTTAGTAGAAACAACCATAATGGCAATTTTTAATGTTTATCTTGAATTCTAAAGTAAATTAATTAAAATTTAAAAAAAATCAACATGACATTGTGTCCCTTTAATGCACTTATCAATTGCAGTCCCGGCCCCGGGGGACCCGGGGCATGGCGGGGACTATGCGGGGACCGTACGCCAACGTACAAAAAACATGGCCCGGCTATGCGGGGACGTATACCCGGGGCGTACAAAACGTGCCCCCGCTAGCCGGGGCATGTAGCCGGGGCATAGCGGGGACGTACATTACTGAAAAAATAGGCCGGGCATTGTAGCGGGGGCTTACGCTAGGGTACACAAACGTACACCCGGGGCATAGCCGGGGCGTACACATACATAGCGGGGATGTACGCTAAGGTACAAAAAATGTACACCCCGGGTGTAAAAACCGTGTACGCACACATAGCGGGGATGTACGCTAAGGTACATATCATCCACACCGGTGCATAGAGATATAAAATACAGACATGCACTATATTAAACTTTAAAATTAGTCACCTCGATTGATCAATGCCTGGATTTTCACTACCATGACTACGGTAAACTTAGTACAATTTGACCATATAGTGCTTTTGCCTGGAATAATGTACACGGTAGGGCCCGGACAGATAGACAACACCTACTTACTTGCAGGCCCGTAAGTCAGGGAGGGGGAGCCCCCACCCTCAATTCCCCCTCCCAAGTCCCCAAGAAGGTCCAAAATACCCCTCCCAAGTCAATTTAGCTAGATCAATCATCATGTTTTCGGTTCATTTTTAAAACTTAAATAGGCCTACTGTTTGTTCATAATAAATAAATTGGATCAAAACTTTCCAATGTGGCCATTGGGTACGCATGATCTATCAAAAATAAAGCTACACAATATGACATCCATAAAGTGATTTTTTGACTCGATTCATTTCTGGTTGACAACAAACTGAGATAGATCATGCCAACATTATTGTATTTTTAGTTTTAGGCCTCTGGTAAGTTTTGTTCTGGAGCACTGTATATTTAAAACTATTCACAAAACCATAGAAGTCAACGGTAAATCATGAAACCGTGTAACATGATAACGATTCGCTAATATTGGCCCGGCTGTCTGAGGCCGGGCGTAGCCGGGGCGTACACTATGCCCCGGCTATGGGGGCCGGGACCGTACGCCGCCGTACACTTTGTCCCGGCTATGGAGGGCCAGGACCGTACGCCGGCGTACACTTTGTCCCGGCCATGGGGGGCCGGGACTGTAGCGGGGGCGTACAAAAAGTGGTGCCCCGCCCTGCGGGGACCGTACACGACTGTAGCCGGGACGTCACATCGGCAATTTGTACGTCCCGGCCCTAATCCCCGGGTCCCCCGGGGCCGGGGCTGCAATTGATAAGTGTATAATTAATAACCAGTCCCTGATAAACTGTTCTTTCACGTAATATGCCTTTTGCCAAATGTTGATATAACCAATAGATGAATGCAAATTGTTATTGTACTTTAATGTTTTGTTTCAAGTCCATGAAAAAAAACATGTTTATGGTTTCCAAATGTTCAGAGGATATTGTCAAAATGTGGCATACAGGATATCCATAGGAAATGCAATGACCATGGAACTGTTAGAAACCGACAAAACTTATTATATAGGTTTTCCCAGTTAGTTTAACACTTTTTTCATTATATTTCATATCTCGTTAAGTTTGAATTCGTCCTAACATTTTGAAGGTTGCATTTGTTAAAGTAAATTTCGTCTTTGGTCAAGTATATTCATATTTTGCGCAATGAATTTCATTTAATGTTCATTTTATTTCGTCCTAACACACTTCCATTTCGTCTGATACAGCGGTAACCTACTAATATATACATTTATTTCGTCTTTGATCAAATAGTTTCATATTCAGTTCACTTTATTTCGTCCCATGTGGAACGTCCTGCCTAGAAGCATGTAAAATCCAGCTATAGGCCTATACGTTTTATATATATATATATATTTTTTCTTTCTTGTTCGTTCGTTCTTTTTTTCTTTTATTTCATATGATTTATATCACCAACAAGGCAAACGAACACATGTCGGTGGTTCTAATCTAACTTGCAATGATATGTAGGCCTATTCTTCTAACACCTGACGAATATATGTGATAAAAGTATTAAAAATAATGAACAAAGACGAATTATATTTGTGCATAGACCCGCTACCCATCAGGTGATACGAATTCAATCCTTCCTTGACGAAAAGAAATGACCAATAAATTAAATTAAATGGTCATACTTTAAAATATAATGCTCATTGACGAAATTTATCTAACAAAATGCGTAAGTCAGATTTTGGGGACGAATTCTAACTTAACGAGATATGAAATATAATGAAAAAAGTGTTAAACTAACTGGGAAAACCTATATTAATCGAATTCGATATGAGAGAAATTTGAGAGAAAAAACAGACCTCATCTCTTTAAACAGTTCTTGCTGTAATAACTTACCAAGTGCGTCACACTCCTTTGTTATAAATATGTTTGTGCAATACTGAGTAATATGATATAACTTTGCATACAATATCGTTTTGCTTATCAGATATACAACAACAAAACATGTTCATTTGGTCTATCTATCAAAGTTTGTTTTATTTATGAAATTTCAACAGTTATACATTTTGTTGTGTCGTGTGAATTTTTCCCAGTACCACAGACTCATAATGTGTCCCAGGACCACAAGCTTAAAATGTGTCCTAGGACCACAAGTTAAATTTAGGAGGACCACAAGCTAGAGTTAGGGTTACACAAGTTGTGGATCAGATATATGCATGGTAACATATAACATGCGTGGTAACTGTTTGGTATCCATGTAAGCACAGTCCCTGTAGCCTAGTGGAGTAACCAATCACCGTGATAGCGAGAGGGACCGGGTTCGAGGCTGTGTATTTTAAAGGTCTTTGTTAGTTTAATTCTCGCCAGTTTGTCCGAGTCTATATATTATTTGTAACTGTTTATTGTGTAAATTATGTAATACTTTTTATAACTGTATGCAACAGTGTCACGCTCTCTGAAAGCGGTTTTGACTTTGCTTGTATAATGTAGGTGTTTGCTGTAATGCATCTTTTTAATCATGTTTTTAAAATAATTGCTGTTATTTTGTTTTTAAATATTGTATACCATTTTTGATGTTTGTGATTTGTACAGTGCATTGATCTTATAGAAATGCGCTCTATAAGCACAGGTAAATAATAAAAATAATAATCAACTTGGGACATTTTGGATCCAATTTTTAACAAGAAGTATTTACTCAATATTTTTACTCACCCTGTATAATAGGTCTATGTGATGAAGCTACAAATCACAAATTTAAATTCACTCAAACTGCAAAAAATAAATCGCGCCAATTTGTTTTAATATATTTCTGATAAAAAAGGTGATAAGGACAAGGTCACACAACTTAACCGATATGCTACAATCATCTTTGACATAATTATGTACATTGTACATGTTTGATGATCGGATTGCTCAATATACAAATAGTCTTCTGCAATATTGATGATAACGTCTTTACCAAAGTTGTACATTTCTTTTAATGTACATGTACATGTTGGCTTATTTTATGTGTATATTCACAACCATAGATCCTCAACTCACTGGTTCAACTTGTACACTTATGGAAGAAGATCAGTTTCTTGTTAAAATTAGCTACACAATAGAAAAAGTTTCCTGGACAATAACAAGAAGACTGTTCCAGCTGCAAGGAGTGATTTGGAAAGCATGTTTGCCCATGGATATTCTGGATTGAAGCATATTACCGTATTAAAAGTGAATTGTACACACTTTTTTCTGAATGAAATATGTTCGTAAAGTTTAAAGATATAATATAGTCCAAAGAAAAGTGTTTAGAAAAGTTAAATGTTTAACATTTTTAATGTTAAAGATCCAAATATATGAATAAATTGTTAACGTGCTAAACATTTAACTTTCTTTAAACATCAAATGATTTTCAATTATCAAAACAATTTTGTCTCAACTGAGTTGATTCCTATAAAAATGTAAAAGTGTAAATTATGATGAAAAAAAGTGTTTTAATTTGTATTATTATTCCAACACAGGTAGCAGACACGTCATATCGGAAGTTGAGGGAATATCGCTGGCAATAGAGCGCCACCGACTTGTGGTATGATTGTCCTCCGACTACCCGACAACAACATGCCACGATTCTCACCCAAGTTAGCAATACTCATTATGAGTACGCTGCTTGTGACGGGCTATATAAGCTGGACACATTTACCGGATTCAGATACACATCTTAGGTAAGTGGATTTTCTATAGGGTGACTTAAAAACTTATCCGCCTACTGAGTGCAATGCACATCGGTGGATATGATGATGCTTAACTTTAAACAAGACAAAAATTATAGAGCATATAATAGTATTTCAAGAACAGTTTGTTCATGTCATTTAGCATCTACGGTAATATGCATGAGCCGTTCCCCATACAAAGTCAACAACGCTCTTTTTGAAATATTTTCATGTATGCCTCACATAAAACATAGCTCTAACAAGATTATAAAGCATAGAAAAGGAAAGTAATGAATTTATTAAACGTAGAAAATTAAAAGAAAATAAATGATTTTAAGTTTTTGTTTTTGTTTTTTATAATCTTCCCACAGAACAGTTGGATTTTATAAGATCACTTTTTCTTACTTAGTGAGATTTGTTTTATTGCAAATTTGACAGAATTTAAGTTTACTTTATTACTCATTTGTAGTATATTGTGACATGATTATTATGACACATCCGGAAAGGAAGAAAGGAAATTAACATGAATAATGCTATTCATTTATAATAATGCTGGCATACATATGTGTACTATTTCATCAAAGAGTAAAAAACAGAGAGCCAGAAAAAATACTAATCAATCAACTTTTGTCATTACAGAATTGAAAAGGATGAAGTGCAACTCAACAGAAAGAATGCAAACTTTGTGGAAGCAAAAGAGATGGCCAATCTTGTTTATCCTGCAAAAATAGCAATTGGTTTACAGGACAATATACAACAGGCTGATAATAACAATTTACCTCAGAATAAGGAGTCACCAAACCAAACAAATGAAAGAACAGACAATGAGACCCCTCAACTCATTGAGAAAAGAGATACTTTTGAACAAATTAAAGAGGAGGTTGAACTTGCTGCAAAAAGTAGTGAACAGGGTAAAGTAAATGGTGCGGAACCAGAGGGGGAAGGACATCAAAACAGAAGAATAGAAACATTTTTCTCTACATTGCCAATCAGGTTTGTGTAAAACTGTTGCTTTATTGAAACACTCTTGATGCTCACTTCCTAAGTTTCCCTCAAATTGGAGGTACCCTTCTTCAAATGGAAGCAATAGTTGACAATAGTCTCTGTAAAATGGTCAAACATTCTCTAGACCATTGTTAACCAAACCAGAGATTGTACAACAATTAATTTGTGAAGGAAGAAAGGTATCTACAAACAAAGTTGCCCTGGTTTACTCATTCAGAACCAGGGGAAATGGCTCATAACATAGGAAATATATTTAGGAACCCCGGAGGTGAAACAAGTGTTTAAACTTTTTTGTTTTGTTTAATTTGTTGCATACATGTAGACAATTGGAAACCAAGTGTATTTTATCAGTTGTTGGAGTTCAAAGTTCATGTTTACTATTGTTATAATAACAGCAATTTCTTATCTTAAGAATAACATCAAATACATGAGATCAAAAATGAAATTTTACAGGGAAGCGATATCTTTAAAGGAGAACATTTTTGTCCAATCAGATGTTTTAGTTTGTATTATATATTGTTTCAAGTCATTTTGTAAACCAAAAATTGAAATATATGATGATGTACAGGGTATCACAAAAGTTTTGAAACCATTTCAAAGCTATATATCTCCGGTAAAATAATTCGCACTATCAATCTGAAAATATCTTTGGATAGAGAACACTTGTAGATTATTGTTGATACCAAATTTACAAATACAGCGATCTGTTTAACCATAGTACAGAAGATGGTTTCCCGAACTGTAAAACTGCACTATTATAACGCGTACTATAATATGTGCTTAGGTAATCAATGTAAGATGGAGCGAGGAAGGGATATGGGAAATAAGGACGTTTTTCCATTGCTTTTTGAAATCCCAGATTAAAATAATATTTGTTAATGAAATTTAGTACACATCATGAACAATATCAGTTAAAATAGACTAATAAAACCTACAAGGCAACGTTTGTGTTTGATCTATATCTTGTTCGGAAACTTCATCAGTCTTTTCACAAAATACGATGTACAAATGACTTTGGAACTCAGTTCTCTATTGAAAGTCTGCGTGTTGGACTTTTTAACTACTGCACGTCTATTGACGTCAATGTGGTTTGTTGATCTTCCAGTCTTTTTACAGCCACCGCGAACTGCTCAAATGTGTCCACCAAATTCCAAATAGACGACTTTGCCGGTGCGCCTTTAACATTAAAATGTTCTCTGTACTCTTTTTTCGAAAGCTTGATTGATTAAATTTGGTTTCAGCTTAAAACAAAACAATTCGAATACGTTTATTTATGTTGTAACGCATCCTGAAAATTAGTATTGAGTCTATTAATGTTGTGCGCTAAATGTGCTGAGTGAATGTATTTTGTAAAAGCCACATGAATGGAGTATGAGGAATGTGCAACTCCAGTTTCCAGCACATGTTTACAGTTACGCACAGGTGGTGTCGGTCCATTTATATTTTCAGATTTATAGTGCGAATATGTAACCGGTGATATAAGACTTTGAAATGGTTTCAAAGCTTTTGGGACACCCTATATAACACATACTGAGTAAGATATATCCTTATTTTCACCCACTCCCTGAGAATATCAACAGATTTGCAATGGACTACAACATAATTTTAAACCAAGTGTGTACTGTGTACTAATAGTAATAGAGACAAAACTTATTCGTTTTTATATGCTCTTTACCCTGAGCAAGTTTTCTTCTAAAACATACTGCTGTCAAAATCATAGTGTAATAAAAGACCTTCGAATAATCGTGTTTGTTGGTGACTTGACTTGACTCACTTCACTATAAGCACAAACACAACTGAATTTGAATCATGACTGTTTTGAAAAACAACACAAGTTTTGTGTTATTTTTGTCGCTACACTTGTCAAGCATATCAGTCACTTGATAATTTTTTTGTAACATGACACATTATATTAATAGTCTAAAATATAACCTGTGCTTAACAAGTATCCTCCACTGATTCGGTGGTAAACAAATACAGATGAGGTTAAGGAAATTAGAAAAATCTGTGTGAATAAGAAATTTTCAAATCAAGTTTAAAACAAGATTGAAATGGGTTTTTTTTTAATATTTTTGATTCTTCCCCCCGCCCCCCTGGAAATTGTTTCAAATATCGCCAAAAATGAATGAATGAATACATAAAAATACTGAATTGTTCAAATATTTGTTGTTGATATGATAAAATCAGTGTCAATTATTTCATTAACCTTGTAAGCTGAATGAGTAAACTCATTATAACATTGTTTTAAATGTTTTGTTAGTTTTTCAGATTTTAAAACAGAAGAGGAAGGTGGTATTCCTACAAAAGAGTTTTTAGAAGCCTGTACCAATTTGCTACCTTTTCTAGGTATGTATGTAAAAGCCCAGGACACTTGTCTAG
Organism: Ophiura sarsii; assembly: GCA_035610835.1. Classification (NCBI taxonomy): domain Eukaryota; kingdom Metazoa; phylum Echinodermata; class Ophiuroidea; order Amphilepidida; family Ophiuridae; genus Ophiura; species Ophiura sarsii. Next base: position 85,495,844 of record CM069442.1, on the reverse strand, counting down.
GGGTTGTCCCTTTATGATAATCGTAATGCAGTTGGATATAAGCATAATCTCACAAAGTATTTACTGTATTGCAGAAGATATTTGAGTATTTTGGGTCCTTCCGCACTAAGAATAACTATCATTTTCCTGTTTGTCTTTTATTATCCTGGATCTCTATAAATTTGATGGGAAATCCTGAGCCACATGTGGCACTCAACTATTTAGGGGTTGGAATTTGTTATTAAAAGTGAGGTTTTATAACTAGGGGTGGCTTAAGAACTGATGCAGGCTGAAAGCAGGCTTAAGAATTAGCACAGAATGGTATAATACTAAGAATGGTATTAGGTACATACATGTTTGATCAGGGATTTAAGTCCATCTAAGATGCATGGTTCCTTAACTCTTCGTTAGCTGAATAAAGAAGAATATTTAAGAATTTGTCCAAAGTTGGGCTTAAGTATAAGCTAAAGTTAAAGCTGAGTCCTATTATATATAAACTGGGCTCAAAAAGAAACTTGTAATTTTTCATATGGTTATATCTTGAAAATCTGTCCATCAAAATGAACCAAAATAACACACAGGATTATTTCAATACACTACTCTAATGACATGTCAATATTCAAACGGCTACCTTACTGACAGAATTTAAAAATGACCTGGCATGTAACCGATTGCTGTATCACATGTCACTGCCTGGAAATTTCAGCAACATAGAGTTTAAGGCACATGAAAAAGTAAAAACAAATTAAAATTAAGGTAATGTCGTTACCCAAACACAGAGCAGAACATTGAACTCTTACCATGGTGCTCTTGTTCCCCGGACCTAAATCCGATTGAACAACTGTGGGATGAGCTCGGGCGACGTGTTTCGGCAAGGGATAATCCGCCTGTTAATGCACAAACATTCAGAGCAGCTCTGCAGGAAGAGTGGAACAATCTCCCTCAAGCCTGCATCAGAAACCTGGTGGACAGCATGTGTAGCAGATGCACTGAATGCTTCCAAGCACATGGTGGAAACACACACTATTAATGTCTGTGTTTGGGTAACTGACATTACATTACCTTCATTTCAATTTGATTTGACTTCTTCACGTGGCTTAAACTCAATGTTGCCGAAATGTCCAGGCTGTGACATGTGACACAGCAAGCGGTTCCATGCCAGTGCATTTTTCAGTTCTGTCAGTAAGGTAACCGTTTGGATATTGACATGTCATTAGAGTCAAGTACGGTATTGCAGTAATCCTGTGTGTCATTTTGGTTCATTTTTATGGACAGATTTTCAAGATATGACCATGTGAAAAATTATGAGTTTCATTTTGAGCCCAGTTTACATATAAATGCATGAATTCTTAAACATTCTCTGATAGAAGAGTTCAAAACTCAAGAAGAATAACTTCCAATGTAGTATAATTTCCACCCTAAAAAGAATTTGGTCTAGAATTTGCATGATATGACCACATCAATGATAGATTCTATTTTCTTCTTCTCAAATTATTCCCAAAATATCAGAGAAAGTGCCGTAAATTGTTGATTATAATCTTTCCAGGCTCTACTCATCCCCTGGATCATGCCAGGGGACCTAATGTGAGCTTTGCCTGCTTTTCTTCTCAAATTATTCCCAAAATATCAGAGAAAGTGCCGTAATTTGTTAATTATATACTTTCCGGGCTCAACTCGTCCCCTGGATCATGCCAGGGGTCTTAATCTGAGCTTTGCCTAGCTGCTTTATATAGCTGTGATCTGGTTAGCCTCACAGAAAATTTGTCATTCAGCGGATTAGTTCTTACAAAGGAAATACATGTCACTACCCTGCCTATTTGATATTAAGTGATTCAAAGAATACTTTTTGTTTTCTTGACATTTTTGTAGTGAGTGATATTATTATTGATCACTCTGATGCCAGGTGTACAAGTCTTAATCTTAGCACTTGTGTTTACCTATCAATGATCAGGCAGAAAGTGTAACTGTGAATTTGAAATAAAGTTGCATATCATTTGATGTATCATTTTAACAAATTATTTAGGTGTTACCTATAAGATATTCATAAACGGATTAAAGCTCATCACCATTCAACTGCTTATAACACCTATTGAATTATGTTCCAATAGGTTGAATACGAGGGTTGGTCAACATGTAATTAAAGTGATATTGTTGTGAGATGCACGAATTGACAGATTTCAGTCAGTGGTTGAAACCTATTGGGCCGTATTCTCGTACGTAGTTAAACACGGCTTTAAGCTAAACACGCGTCTAACTTTAACTTTAGACACAGCGTTTAACTAAACGCAATTCTCGTACATTTGTTTTACTTAAACACGCGTCTAACTCGCCGAAATGTGTCTAACTTTTAACATGGGTACGGGGGTAGTTTAATGCATGTTTAACTAAACTCGCGCACCAACTGTATGCCTTGAATGATCACTCAACCGTGCCCGGTGCAAGCTGGCGCGCGGATCGTGTAGTCTTTGAAAGTACCGTGTATTTAAGGCATTCAGTCGATATCTATTGTAACCCATTAGGGCCAAAATGAATTAAATACCTATACAATCATGCAAGACCACTCTGGGAACGAGATTTGCAGACTTTAAAATCGTGTTTTGTTAGACATTGTTTGAAGGATAAACTCACATTTAAGTTAGACACGCGTTTAGTTAAACACGGTTTTAAGCTAAAACCGTGTTTCGTACGAGAATATGGCCCATTATGTTTATGTTAATGACCTTACATAACCAAAGGTATCTAAAAATTCCAAAAGTGTATTGTTTGAAAGACAAAGGTTCATACTTTGTATTCATCACACTATCCCTCAATAGAGTCACTCATGCATCCTATACCAAGATCACTTTCATTACATATCAACCGACCCTGATACAAGTGATTTTATATCTTACTCATAGGTAGAGCCATTATTTGAATTAACATGGACCCATCCAAACCAGGGATGGAACTAGAGCATCAAATTGATCATATCTTATTTTAAGATCAAAACTCTTTGTTGACACTCTGCAGCAACCTCTTTTCCCCTTCTATTTAACAGATAAATTTGGAAGAAAAACTATGACCTTTGCTCATGCAGATTTATCAGGAAATGCTGAGGTGAGTTATCTTTATTTGTGATTGTTATTTCATCATATGAATTTAGTTCACCATGGCTATTAGGTATGGTAGGCCTTCATGTCTGTTTATGAAGCCATTTTTCTTCAGCATTGTACAAATAGCTGCACCCAACACCCTACACCAAGGCATCAGAAATGTACCTCTATCCAATTGGGATCTTTCATACATAGCTAGTTTAATCTACCAAAAAATGGCATTTGCCTCTTTTGCAAGTGATCATTGTTACGCCCCTGATAATAATTAAATTTACAATACAAATAAAAACTTAAACTTTTGGTTCCAATTCTGAATAGAAGTCTTTTATACACTCGTCCAAAGAAGTTCCTTGCCACTCATTGAAGTTCAAATATTGAAGTTCAAATATTTCACATAAATATTTAATATAAATTAAACAATTGCATGTATAAGCAGACAATACTTCTCTATCATGTCTGTATGAAATTAAGATGTACGCATTCATGCATGGCTGAGCACATTCATTAAGCAATGGTAAGGTTCATATTGTGTTCAATCATTCACATTAACATTTGAATGGAGGGATTATCCAATTTTTTGCAATCTTCTTCCACAGACCTTGCCATTGTCAAGTGAATGGGATCTGCCATGCATGAGTGATCATGTCTAAGTTCCATGTTAAGCTGTTAGAGGATTACTTTCTGCTTATTTTGATATACAATTATATATATTCTATTAAATATTAATTTGAAATATTTGGACTTTACTAAGTGGCAAGGAACTTCTTTGGACGAGTGTACATGTGTTTTTTTCTATTTCATGCCCTTGAGGGTTTTTATTTACAAGCTCTCAACATAAAAATACAATAATAATATACAATGTACATACACAACATCAATCGGTATATTGTACAAAGTTTAATTTTTATTTAAATACTGTAATAAATAAGATTTATTTTACAATAAAGGTTCCCATTTCTTAATATGGCCTCCCAGCTTTCCTTTACTCATAGCAATTTGTGTTTCAACTTTTGCACAGAAAGGACCCATTCTTTAAAGTGTTGAAAAACCAACCTCGATTCTTGAACTTGACACTTATAAATATACTTTTTAGCCAAGATGATAATCATATTAATGAAATTAGTATTGCTTACCTCATAATACCAAGACAAACATTGATATCTGAAATAATAATTTGGAATTTTAAATCATTTAACCATTTGATTACTTCCTTCCAAAAGGAAGAAGCCAAATCACACAACCACATTAAATGTTTGACAGTTTCCTTCTCACCCTTGCAGAAAGTACATTTATCACTCTCAACCTTACCAATTTTACAATACAGCCAAACACTTGAACTTTTGGTGGCAATTCTGAATAGAAGTCTTAAATACATGTTATCAAATCAAAATCAATTTCATGTTTTGAAGGTTTCAACATCATGTGCATATTTCGTTAAAATTTGAATCCTCAAAACCCAAGAGTTAATGCGCTTTTTATAGGATTGTTCATGAAAAAAATTAGTGTACCAAATTATTATAACACGATCTCATTTAAAACAATTTAGTAATCCTTTTTTTTTAACTGTCTTTTTTATTGCAGAAAATGAACAAAGTATACGAAGGTAACCCAGAGGCATCCGAGACCTTACAGAAAATGGTGCTACATGAATTTGAGAATGGGGATTATCTGGTGGATGGCAAAGGGACTATTTCATTACTTTGGTTAAAAAGGTAAGTGTTTTGCCTATACAGCGATGGTTGGTAGGGGAGAGTGGAGTAATCATTAACACTGTTTTAAGTGTTTTGCCTATTGTCAGACTGTTGACATAACAATTGTGTGCAGTCGCAGGAAAAGGATGCAGTTGTCTCTCAAAGAAAAGGTTGACATCTTAATACCAACAAAAGGAGCCTTTTGAATGCTTTATAAGGACCTTTTTGGTTAAGATTGGACACTTCTTTCTGATTTTATGATGACGAAAATTACTAATTGTCTTTATTTTCTTTGTTGTTCCATGTCCAATTCCATCATTATCTCAAAATGCATTTTACTGACAACTGCACCATTTCTTGCACTAACAATAGTACAAAATAGACAATTAAAATTTACCCACATTTAGGGCTACCCCATCGACCCTTTTAGCAATTACTCTCTATATAAATATATTCTCATTGTATTCTCCCTGCGGCTCGGCCGGTAGACATTGCTCCAGATAATTATTAGATAAACAAGTCAACTCAAAGTCCAATTTATATGAACAGCTGACCGTATACCTGGCACAGAAAGATATGACAGCTATTGTTTTCAAAGGTGAAGAAACTGTATCAGTATAATTTATATTAAAGGCTCTCCTGGGCCCTATTTCATACAACTTTAAAATCTTAAGTTTGATTTAAGAAGAATTAATTCTTCTTAAATCCTGATCTCTTCTGAAGTTAGTATCCTATATAATTATAGCGCAATGTCAGTAATTGATGTTGCCTACTAGACAATAGACATCCAAGTTAATTTCATTATCTTCTTTATAGTTTTTATAGTTCTTACTACTTTTGTTTTTATATTTTGTCCCTGATGAAGGGTGGTATATCCACTTGAAACGTCGGTCTTTATTGTTAAGTTACATTTTTGTTGTTTTATTGCACAGCAATTTGTATTGCTTGACCCAGTGTATATCCATGTTTTATTGTTATTTGTTTCAGTGCACAGCAATTATCATAGTTTGCCTTAGTATATTTCACTGTTCTATCGCGTTATATCCCTAATTGTTATCACTTGATTCCCCACACCCAGTTGGTATATCTTACCTTTATTCGTAGCATAGAGTAATTAATCATATGAAGAGGCAAGTATTAATTGGTGGTACCAGGATAGGGACTAGAGCAAAACGTGGGGAAGTATAATCAGTTTATGAACATATGACATTTGCCTTTTAATGTCAAAATTGCCTAAATTTAATTTAATTTGGGGCTTTGGTCTGAATCTAAGCATTTCAAAAACACCAACTTTTAAGCTAATTTGATTTACCTTTTTTACATCATAAAGCATCTTTTTTTTCTATTTTTGTGGAAAATGGGTAAAGATCTTGAGTAGAGCGGAGTGGCAGGCAATGGGGTGCAAGGATTGTGATTGGAGGCATCTGTCGTCATTCTACATTTAAATAAAAAACTTTAATATTTGAGTCATCATTGTACCGACAGGCTTGTAAGCTGGCGTTGACATATGCACAATCACTCATATTCTGCAAATGCAGGTAGTTTGTTCCAGTAGATTAATGTCCCTGTTCTGCCCAAATGAAATCTTTATTTAACAAAGTATTGCATATCTAACATATCAGAATTTGATCTTCTTTTCTTCAATCATCAGAGGTTTTGATTTTGTGGTTGAATTTTTGTGGCGGATGTCAGATGGAGAAGATCCTTCAACAGCAGCAGGTAAAGTACTGTTAAATGGTTATTTGTGTATGATGAATATGTTGTTGCATTTTTTCCTTGTTTTAATATTTGCGATTTGATTTACATTGATTTATATACAAATGAAAGGTATTTGTGGGTGCTTGTATTTTCGCTGTAACTGCTTGAAGCGCAAACAGTGCAAATATTAATACATTGCAAAATGTTCCATGTTTATGGTAACAACAGAGGGTAAAGTGAGTGGTTCAAATTTTAGTAGATAGACTATGAACAATAATAAATGTTATATATTTGCAGGGATAAAAATAGGACCATTGCTTGTATACTCCATAACAAAGAACAATTGGACCCACCTAATTAGACTAATATAATACTTACATGTATTAACCCTTGTAAGGGCCATTAATTATACAGAATGAGCTTGTCCAAGCATAAACAGATACTTTCTGGGAGGACTTTTGTTCATTTAGACTGATCTAAAATGTAAACTAGGTCTAGAGTTGTTTTGTGCATACGGACCTGTAAGACTAAGAGGGTGACATATTTCAATTTAAGTGCAACAGTAGCGCTTGATGGTTGAGGTGATGATTATAATTTCTCAAGAATCATATTGGAAAAAGCCTAATTAACCGTATTACATGTACAAACTGTTGAAAGAAATAGACTTGAAATGAAAACCAGTATTTTGACCCTTGTATACTTGTGTAGCATATTCATACCTGAACCTGACCCATCCTTGAACCATAAATATGCTCATATTATAATATCTTATCTCCAACCAACAACCTGCATTATTGAATGAATTGTTGTTTTTCTTCCATTTACAGGATCGGCATATGACAACCATCTGGCCATGCACCACAATTTTATCATAAGAGGAAGTTTCAGGGTAAGAATGGGTTGTTTGGAATAAATTATTGGCCTCGTGAACATTTTAATTGATTAGAAAGAGAATATTAAGAGTGTATAAGTCAATACAATGCTAAGTGGGCTATATCTTGATTTTGATTGGTTGCTAAAATGAATGCATCACATATAAATTACCTATCAAACAATGAGCCAAGGCAATTACATATAGAGTTATTGCATCCCAAAACAATCTGGTATTGTTCTATATATGAAAACATCAAAAGCAATGGTGATGTTGTGAAGACTGTGTAAGAGTCGGTTGTTTACAAAAGTCAATGGCAAAATGTTATCATCATTAGCAATACCGATCTTTCTTAACTTATTTGATTCATTATTTCAAATTGTTTTCAAATTACAGCTAGCATTCAAGACACTGCCATTCAGGCACGACTTCTTTAAGACTTTAGCTATGAACAAAGAAGACGCAGACTCCCCAGATTTGGATCGCATTGTAGCAGAGGATATAACGATATATAATGAAGGCATAGAACGCACATTTAAAATATTGAGAGACTTCTATACAGATCATGGCCTTGAAAATTGATGCAGATATGAGGACCAAATGTGACCTTATACAACAGGCACAAAACAAATGGATTTTTGTTCGATATGTAAGACACTTCAGTATTGTAATGTGACCAATCTATCAATTGGTTTTATATCATGGAGCAAGTTGTACAACTCTTGGAGATTTGGTGTTACTACCTACACAATGATCTGTCAGTTTTTCTGATTGATTAAACTGACATTCTGTGCCAGAATTATCATTGTTTGTAATAGGGAATAATCATGTTGATATTCTGATATTGAATGAGGTGACATGGTACTCTACAATGTTTTGTTAGGAAAAGCGTGTTTTAGAGTGGAGAGAAAAGAGAAATACGGACCATATGAATATCAAAGAATAAAACGTCATCTTTATTTGATATAGGCGGAACAAAAAAGAGCAACATTTAAAGGAAACAAGCCCCTTCTTTTACAAAGAAGTGGTACTTGATTTACCTGACAACTCTTCAAACAATCCAGTAATATTGGACTATGGAAAGAATATGTTGTACATTTACTTTACTACTTTTACTTCTACATTTCACCTGTGTCTGGTGTTTTATTATCACACCTACAGACCGATATACTAAGATATTAAGGGGCTCAAAGACACTTAAGATGGATATCGTATGTAAGTGTTTATCAACAATGATATACAACTCAGTAAAAACCTCAAGATGGTTTGTTATACCATGGTATACTTAAGTTAGGATTTACAGCATTTAGACATGTTGTAGATTTATGAGAAAAACAACTCTTTACAGCATGTCCCAACAAATGGGTTCAAAACAGGATAACCGATAGATTTTGAAATAAAGCAACAAAACTCTTCATAGCTCTAACCAGGATTGGCAAAATATTCACTCAAATAATTTGCAACTCTTTGAGAGGTACACCATTAGTTGTAAGCATGTTGTAAACCATCTCAAACAACTAACTAGAAATCAATCACAAGGTAAACATTTTCTCCATCATACATAAAGGAATTTATGTTAGCATACAGCCAGAAATATTGCTAAACACAAATACATGTAAACAATTAAATTACCCAAAACATCAACTCATCATATGTATACTGGTTTTCAGTATTTTTATTTTCATTAAACAAAATGTTATGTCATAACAGAGACATACATCTTGGGACAAAAGTTTCAGACAAGCCTCACTTCAACAGTGTTGGCATTGGATTTGGGAAATTGCTCCAATGTGAGGATTAAGGCGAGGAAAATAAAGCAACCTTGTTTTACAGGTCCGACCAACCCACTTTTTGCGTTTTTAAAGAATTTCTTTCCTCAAATGGTGTAAAATCAGCTATTCTTTTGCCGAAAATCTGTTGAAATTTTTGTTCACACATTTTTAAAACAAATCCTGATTTTGGTGACATTTTAGGTTTTTGTCGCCGAATGGATAAAACAATTTTTTAAATAAAGTAGTCTGTTACATTATTTACACAATTATTATCCATGGATATTTGGAGCTAGTATCTTGGGATGCTATATTGGTTTTCTTTTAGCTGTGTGACCTTCAATGAGCAGAGATGTCAACTGTGTGTGTATAGATAATTGATGAATCAATGTGATATAAGGGGCTGAATTTGATTTTTCCATTTATACATATATATTATGTTACTAAGTCAGGGTAAATATTGTGTGAAGATGAAAGGCTTTTGAATTCACATATTATTTATTAAAGCCACAAGAACTTGTATGTAGCCATTTATAATGATGAATAGTCTTAGGCTGATATGGTTAATTTTAACAACTTATTTTATATTTAGCCACTAAACCTTGGCCAAAATAACTGATAAGACCTATATTAGTACTTTATGTTGACACAACCTTTTTTCCAAATTGTATTGAAATAACTGTATCGTTGCTGATTTTCAAGGTTTTATTAGAACAAATTTCTGCCAATCACGTAATGATTGTTTATTTTTTTGTGTCAAAACCTTATATCTCATTCTTTCCCAAAATCAAACGAGGTGTAGGTTTTTTTTATTGTTTGATTATTACTTAGCAACTCATGGATTTTATAACAAAAACACTTGTTTTTAATGTTCTTTAAAAAGAATTATAAAGCTGTTTGTGCTATACAGTGGTGTAGCCAGAGGAGGGGTGGGGGGGGGGGGGGTCGGGTCGCCTTTCGACTGGTGCTAAACCAGAAGAAGGCAATTTGTTTTGCATTTCTGAACATTTTACTTTTTGAGATACAGGGTTTTGTCACCCATGCGATGATTGACATAATTCGATGATTTAATTTATAATTATTTCAACAGTTGATAATAGGAATCAATCTCAAAGGATTCAAAACATGTCAAACAAGCAATACACTCTTAATGTACTATTTAATGTAATGCGCTGTATATATGGTTGGAATGACATTTTAACCTTTCTATCTTGAAAATGTTCAATATGTTTAATCAACTGGAAATGATTTAACCCCAAAATGTAATTGGCTAAAAGATTGAAAACAATGAGAATCAATTTTTTAAAACATAATATTCAATCTTGAACATTCTTTCATTTAGCTTAAATCACTAAAAGATATAAATCACTCCTGTCTTTTGATACACATGTCAAAGATTGAACATTAATCCATTCAGTTGAAAGTCAGCGGAAACATTGTTTGTCAATGCTACAAAAAATGACACCACAAAAAGAAAAATTCAATCTTTTTGAATATTCAATCTTCAATCATTTTATATGTCTAAAATACTACAATCTTCATGCAAATATATATCGTAAATACAATTTTGTTTGTACATTTTAAATTTATTGTAAAGAGTACTGTAAACTGCATTTTATACTATGCAATTGTTCTTTTTAAGTGTGTTGTATTTTACTAATACATGTTATAGTTTACCTCAGATTTGACTACTTATTTGGAATGTAATGACCTGAAATGTCATTCTGTTTTATAGTACGTCATTAAGTGCCAAAGATGTTAATAATGCAATGAAGAAACCTTGTTATTAGGCTTACTGACCCATGTTTTTCTTTATTTTATAGATTTGATAGATTTTTTTACTTTAGATGGTTTCATAATTATAAGTGTTGCAAAAATATTGAGATTTGTCTGATAAACGATCCTTGTACTAATATAAAAAAAACATAGAAAGACCCCGGAACTATCAAGAAATATCTTAAATTGACCAGCATCATAGACTTCTTGCATACAATTATTGTTGTTGAAACAAAATTTAAAGGACATAATCAATATTTTAATTGGTTTTCTCAATACATATATAGGCGTAAATCCCAGTGGATGGGGGTGGGGGTGGGGGTATATCCCCAATATTTGACCGGGGTGGGGGATGGTCTATGTAATCACCCCCCTCCCAATGTTATGCATAATAAAATATTTCCCGTAATAAATGTCTAATTCAGAACAAAATAAGCTAATTTCATGCAATTTTACCAATAAAAGCCAAAATGTGTGTGTGCTTTGCGCGCATTCCCCCCCCCCCCCCCCCCCCCATTTTCCCCGTTTTCGCCACTAAAATGTTGATGCTGATGCCGCCACTGGTCACTCATCCAGCCCCCACTGACAACAACAAATTTACGCCACTGGTTCTCTAATTATATTTCTATAATATTAATATTATGCTAAATTATGATAAACATTTTTGTATTTTGTATGGTAAACATTGCGACTATGCCTGGCGACCATTCGCAATGATGGCCACTTTTGCTAATATGTTCCTGTGTAAATGCTCATTTGCAGCATTGGGGGAGGGGCGGTGTTTGTTCATTACAAACTCCATTTATTTTTACTCCCAATGAAAATATTATCGTTTACTGATATTATTTTCTTTATAGTTATATATTTGATTAGAGTATACTTGATGAATTGATAAATTGGTTTCAACATTGTAATATAAATATATATCAACAAAAAAGATGAATACTAATTTAATAGTGTATTTTATGATGTCGCTCCAATAAACTTTTTTGTACGAAACTTTATTTTGTTGTTATTGTCTTGCAAATAATTCTAATATGTATATAATACGTATAAGGACAATGGGAGTTGGTAAATGTTCCTGATAGGGGGAGAAGTACATACGTATATATATGTAAAAGAACAATGGGAGCCCGGGAATGGGAGTTGATGAATGTTCCTGGTAGGGGGGAGAAGATATGTAAAAGAACAATAGGAGTTGATGAATGTTCCTGGTAGGGGGAGAAGTACATACGTATATATATGTAAAAGAACAATGGGAGTTGATGAATGTTCCTGGTAAGGGGAGAAGTACATACGTATATAATATGTATATAAGGACAATGGGAGTTGATGAATGTTCCTGGTAGGGGGAGAAGTACATACGTATATAATATGAATATAAGCACAATGGGAGTTGATGAATATTCCTGGTAGGGGGAGAAGTACATACGTATAGAATATGTATATAAGAACAATGGGAGTTGATGAATGTTCCTGGTAGGGGGAGAAGTACATACGTATATAATATGAATATAAGAACAATGGGAGTTGATGAATGTTCCTGGTAGGGGGAGAAGTGCATATGTATATAAGAACAATGGGAGTTGATGAATGTTCCTGGTAAGGGGAGAAGTACATACGTATATAATATGTATATAAGAACAATAGGAGTTAATGAATGTTCCTGGTAGGGGGAGAAGTACATACGTATAGAATATGTATATAAGAACAATGGGAGTTGATGAATGTTCCTGGTAGGGGGAGAAGTACATACGTATATAATATGTATATAAGAACAATGGGAGTTGATGAATGTTCCTGGTAAGGGAAGAAGTACATACGTATATAATATGTATATAAGAACAATGGGAGTTGATGAATGTTCCTGGTAGGGGGAGAAGTACATACGTATATAATATGTATATAAGAACAATGGGAGTTGATGAATGTTCCTGGTAGGGGAAGAAGTACATACGTATATAATATGTATAAGAACAATGGGAGTTGATGAATGTTCCTGGTAGGGGGAGAAGTACATACGTATATAATATGTATAAGAACAATGGGAGTTGATGAATGTTCCTGGTAGGGGGAGAAGTACATACGTATATAATATGTATATAAGAACAATGGGAGTTGATGAATGTTCCTGGTAGGGGGAGAAGTACATACGTATATAATATGTATAAGAACAATGGGAGTTGATGAATGTTCCTGGTAGGGGGAGAAGTACATACGTATATAATATGTATATAAGAACAATGGGAGTTGATGAATGTTCCTGGTAGGGGGAGAAGTACATACGTATATAATATGAATATAAGAACAATGGGAGTTGATGAATGTTCCTGGTAGGGGGAGAAGTATATATGTATAAAAGAACAATGGGAGTTGATGAATGTTCCTGGTAAGGGGAGGAGTACATACGTATATAATATGTATATAAGAACAATGGGAGTTGATGAATGTTCCTGGTAGGGGGAGAAGTACATACGTATATAATATGTATAAGAACAATGGGAGTTGATGAATGTTCCTGGTAGGGGGAGAAGTACATACGTATATAATATGAATATAAGAACAATGGGAGTTGATGAATGTTCCTGGTAGGGGGAGAAGTACATACGTATATAATATGTATATAAGAACAATGGGAGTTGATGAATGTTCCTGGTAGGGGGAGAAGTACATACGTATATAATATGTATATAAGAACAATGGGAGTTGATGAATATTCCTGGTAGGGGGAGAAGTACATACGTATATAATATGTATATAAGAACAATGGGAGTTGATGAATGTTCCTGGTAGGGGGAGAAGTACATACGTATATAATATGTATAAGAACAATGGGAGTTGATGAATGTTCCTGGTTTGGGAGAAGTACATACGTATTTAATATGTATAAGAACAATGGGAGTTGATTAGTTTAGTTTAGTTTTATTTGGCATATCAAGACACAGAGATACAATACATCAAATACAATATACAAATCTTAAAAACTTACAACAATTAACACAACATATTAATACAATAAAACATATAATGCCAAGGATAGCCCAAGAAAGCTCTAAAAGGGCTTATTTCCATTGGGGTCCTTATTAAAACAGCACATTATAAAAACATCATATATATATTTGCACACAAAATAATATTGCACTTTTTATGAAACAACTGCATATAAAAAAATGAAAAATCAAGATAGAAAGTGACTCTTTACTGCCTTTTTGAACTGCCCGTGGGTTTTGAATGTTTTAACCTGAGTTGGTAGCAAGTTCCATTCCCGAATACCAGTAAAGAAAAATGTATTGCACTGCTGACCTTCAGCTTTAGGAACTAGAAAATTTGTTGCACTGCCCCTGGTATTGTATCTGTGAGTGTTGGACAATTTGGTAAAATGAGAATTCAAGTACTCAGGTGCTATTTCATTATATATTTTAAAAACATGATTGAATTTAAGTTGTTTAACTCTGTCTTCAACTTTCAGCATTCCCAGCTTCTTAAATTCTACATCACCAATGTGGGACCTGGGCCCCAGCTTCAAAATAAAGCGAATCAACTTATTTTGCACAACTTGCAGCTTATTTTTCAACTTAGCAGAAAGTGAAGAAAACCATGAAGAGCAACAATAATCAACATGGCATTGTATAAGGGCAGTGCAAAGGGTCTTACGAGATCTTTCATTCAAAAAATGACCTTGTCTGTATAAGAAACTTAATCTACCACAAGATTTTTTGACAACTGATTTTGCAACAGTTTCACCACTGAGATTTTCATCGAGAGTAATCCCAAGGTATTTGACAGAGTTGGTAGGATTTATAATTTTTCCGTCACAAGAAACTTCAAACTTGTCCACCCTGCTCAGTCTAGGTTTAGATCCAAAAAGAATAGACTCTGTTTTGCCAAGGTGTAATGACAATTTGTTGTCGATCAGCCATTGTCTACACGACTCAAGTTCTCTACTTAAAGTGTCAGAAATTGATGAATGTTCCTGGTAGGGGGAGAAGTACATACGTATATAATATGTATATAAGAACAATGGGAGTTGATGAATGTTCCTGGTAGGGGAGAAGTACATACGTATATAATATGTATATAAGAACAATGGGAGTTGATGAATGTTCCTGGTAGGGGAAGAAGTACATACGTATATAATATGTATATAAGAACAATGGGAGTTGATGAATATTCCTGGTAGGGGGAGAAGTACATACGTATATAATATGTATATAAGAACAATGGGAGTTGATGAATGTTCCTGGTAGGGGGAGAAGTACATACGTATATAATATGAATATAAGACCAATGGGAGTTGATGAACGTTCCTGGTAGGGGAAGAAGTACATACGTATATAATATGTATATAAGAACAATGGGAGTTGATGAATGTTCCTGGTAGGGGGAGAAGTACATACGTATATAATATGTATAAGAACAATGGGAGTTGATGAATGTTCCTGGTAGGGGGAGAAGTACATACGTATATAATATGTATATAAGAACAATGGGAGTTGATGAATGTTCCTGGTAGGGGGAGAAGTACATACGTATATAATATGTATAAGAACAATGGGAGTTGATGAATGTTCCTGGTAGGGGGAGAAGTACATACGTATATAATATGAATATAAGAACAATGGGAGTTGATGAATGTTCCTGGTAGGGGGAGAAGTACATACGTATATAATATGTATATAAGAACAATGGGAGTTGATGAATGTTCCTGGTAGGGGGGAGAAGTACATACGTATATAATATGTATAAGAACAATGGGAGTTGATGAATGTTCCTGGTAGGGGGAGAAGTACATACGTATATAATATGTATATAAGAACAATGGGAGTTGATGAATGTTCCTGGTAGGGGGAGAAGTACATACGTATAAAATATGTATATAAGAACAATGGGAGTTGATGAATGTTCCTGGTAGGGGGAGAAGTACATAAGTATATAATATGTATGTAAGAACGATGGGAGTTGATGAATGTTCCTGGTAGGGGGAGAAGTACATACGTATATAATATGTAAATTATATAAGAACAATGGGAGTTGATGAATGTTCCTGGTAGGGGGAGAAGTACATACGTATATAATATATATGTATATAAGAACAATGGGAGTTGATGAATGTTCCTGGTAGGGGGAGAAGTACTTTCACGGTTTTTCCCGAGTTAAACTATGCATGCATGATCAGGATGAAAAGAGTCAAATCTCTCTGAATCTGAATCTGAATGGTAATCACAACGCCTCCTGCAGAAGCCAAACGAGATGATATGGTGTGCGCATAGTTTTTTTATTCAATTACTTTATTAACAAACATGGTTAAAAAGCATACATAAAACCCAGGACATGACCAGCATGACAATGGAGACCATCAACATGGGCCAAAGCAGGGTAGACAAAATACATTAAAACTACATTAAAATACATCAAAATATTACAGGGAATAAAACAATCAGGTGACTTGAGGAGCAGCAGAAAGCAAAGCATGATTAAGCATGTTAAGAGTGGGCAATATTCAGGTGATCAATATTGTCCCAATTTATAGCCTATAATATATATATATATATAACATATAATATGTTGTTCTTTTAGTCTTGCGTTGGTGCTTCGTTGCGTTTGATGAAATCAGCAACGTTTGTCTTGAAAGTTTCGGGATTGTTGATGTTGACTAAGTTTTCACGGGTGGGGGGGGGGGGCTTCAGTCTGCATGCGCCATGAATCAAACCCAGACCTTGAGCGTACAAGTATGTACAGTGTTGTTAAAGTTTAACACTACATGTATAGCGATTCGGATAGGCCCTAGGCCAATCATGGGATGTCTGTTATATAACTGGGAATGTTACATGGATATATCGGTGTGCGAAAACATGTGTGATTTAAATAGCCTACATATGATGTTTAGGCATGCCTAAGGAATAATCAATGTCGACACACAGTTCTCGATACTGGGCACAGACAGATCATGACGATCGACCCCTCCTCTCGCTTACTCTAAAACTAAAAGACCTCAGAACTTAGACCCCAATATAAAACCCTAACCCTAGGCCTAATAACACATGTACTGAATACGTGGATGCACATGGTGAAGCCTACCTGGATTTAAGGGCACATGAGGTTCCTGTATTATGGGGATTTGGAATATTAGTGGCACCTGTGATAACTGAATTTTAAGAGTATACACATCCCATAAACCCCCAACCCGAGAACCGCCCAACCCACGAACCGCGAAATCTAGTACGTATATAATATGTATATAAGAACAATGGGAGTTGATGAATGTTCCTGGTAGGGGGAGTAGTACATACGTATATAATATGTATATAAGGACAATGGGAGTTGATGAATGTTCCTGGTAGGGAGAGAAATACATAATCAAATATAATGATGTAAGCATGCATGACCAAAGCTATTGCAGACAAACGCGTAGTTCAGGTGGCGTAGTTCCTAACCAAAAGTCCAACGAGGTTGTGTGTGTTTTTCTCCCCCAATTTGACCCCTAAACGAGTAAAAAATCGACTCGCAGGAATTTTAAAAAGTATATTTTTCTTGAAATTGTCAATTTTATACGAAGCCTTATTGGTATCATTTCGTGTGGCGTATTTCGCATTTCGACCCCGAAATTTCGACCTTTCGTGTCGCGCCCCCGAAATTTCGACTCGCGCCCCCGAAATTTTGACTCGCGCCCCCGAAATTTCGACTCGCGCCCCCGAAATTTTGACTCGCGCCCCCGAAATTTCGACTCGCGCCCCCGAAATTTCGCCCTCGAAATAATTTCGTGTCGCGTATTTCGCCCCATTTCGCCCCGAAATTTCGACTCGCTTCGGGTCGCGTATTTCGACTCGCGCCCCCGAAAATTTTTACCAGGTAGGGGTGGTGAGGGTGGGCAGGTCTGGGCTTCAAATCATTTTTTTTTCTCTTTCACAGAACCATTATGTTCTGTCGTTTATTAAATCATATTCATATACTTCAATTCAGAATCTTTCAAAATTATAACCACATTATATAAGTCATATATATTAATAAACACAAATATGTACCACATAGAATACTCTGTTCTTATTCTTATTTCGCCACGTTCCCTAATGCATTGAAAACAGAAGAATAAATACATGAACATTACAAATAAACACCATTCCACCTATCTCTCCATTTATCTACAGTATTATTTTTAACCGCAATAAAGTTCTCGGTATCTTTATAAGTCTTCATTATTCTAACAAAAACCATATAATTAGGTTTGCTATTGTCCCATTTGCAATTGTATATGTAATATTTCGCAAACAGTAAGATGAAATTATATTTTATTTTATCAATGTCCACAAAACCCATAATTATATCTCTCGCATTAAGGTCAAAGGAATTTCGTAAGATACAATTTTGAAACTCGTTCCAAAAGGTTGTTAATCTAGAGCAATTCCAAAAGAAATGTTGAATGTCTTCTATTTCTAGATTACAGAAGGTGCATAGCTCAGAATTAACAATACCCATTTTTTTCAGTAGTTTATTTACCGCCAAATATCTGTGAAGAATCTTGTACTGAAAATAACGAATCCTGGTAGACAATGTAGCGATCAGCGGAATTAAATACACATCTCGCCAATTCAAATCCCATTCATTGAAATGATCAGCCCATTTTAATTCACTGACAGGTGTTTTTATAATCCTCTGGGTACATTCCTTATGCACTAATTTACAGACTTGTTTAACATTCGTAATCTTTAGGACAAATTTCTCTTGAGAATTGGTATTATCTTCCAATTTAACAGTCTTGACAGCCCTTTTCCATTTTTGGGGAATAGCATCCACAAGAGAGAAATAGTCAAGAAAATTTATGTTCATATTGAATTTATGCTTAAATTGGGTCAAATTCAAAATGTCACCATTGAACGACAGCATATCTTTAAAACACTTTAATCCTTTATCATACCAGTTCTTCCAAAATAACACTCTATTAGCGATTCTCACTCTAGAGTTATTCCACAAAATTTCATGATGATAATTCTGGTCATGATTAGTATAGACAACGTGAAACCAAGCAGTTATTACCTCGTATATGAACTTGTTCTTAATGTTCTTTAGACTATTGTCACTAGGATTAAGGTTACAGTACCATATTAGATTACCCCCAAATGCAGCAAGTTCTTTTTTATAGAAGCATTTCCAATTACCTTTGTTCTTATCATCTAATAACCTTTTGACCCAAGCAATCTTGAGCCCTTTGATCATGGATGGAATATGCATCATATTTAAACCACCATCATAATATCCAGCAATCACTGTTTTTCGGCTGACTTTATCTGGTTTATTCGACCAGATAAATTTGTATACTATAGTATCAAGGTTTTTCAGAAAAACATCGTTCGGGTTAGGTAGTACTGAGAGCAAATAAATCATTTGAGAAAGACCCAGTGACTTGATAATTGAAATTCTTCCAATTGGCGTCATATCTCTCATTGACCAAATTCCAAGAATGGTCTTGAGCTTCTCAATTTTTGGAACAAAATTCAACTCAAAAAGATTATCCAAGTTTGCATCAAAAATAATACCAAGTAATTTAACGTGACTGTTGCAAAATATCAGCCCAGTGTCAGTTATATCTGGAGGGTTGTCTCTGAACGAGCCTAGGGCAAGCAGTTCCGATTTATCTAAGTTAATTGCAAGACCAGAATACTTTTGAAACCTATTGAGAATTTGAATTGATTTTCTCAAAGAGTTGACATCATTCAAATATAAAACAGTATCATCAGCATAAGCGCTGATGGTGATAATGTTATCATTAACCATAATACCATTAATATCCTTATCATTTTTAATAAGTAAACTTAACACTTCACTACAAATAATGTACAACAAAGGACTGAGAGGGCATCCTTGACGGACACCGCACCCTAAATTGAAAAAGCTTGAAAAGTTACCATTATTTATAACACAAGATGAGATATCAGTGTATATAACCTTTACCCATTTGATTAAATCTGGTCCAAAATTAAAAAAAGTAAGTGTCTTCAAAATAAAGGACCACTCAATTTTGTCAAAAGCTTTACGAAAATCAATCAAGAACATGAGACCAGGTAGATCATTTTTGTTTAAATCGTCAATCATGTCTAACGCAAGACGAACATTTTCCCCTATGTATCTTCCAGGAAGAAAGCCAGTTTGATCACTGTGAATAATATCTGGTAACACTATCTTTAAACGATTGGCAATACATTTCGTGAGGAGCTTGTAGTCCGTATTCAAAAGTGAGATGGGCCGCCAGTTTTTCAAAAAGGAAGGATCCTTATCAGGTTTTGGAATGAGATTGATTATACCTCTTCTTTGATCTGCAGACAGCCTACCATTACGGAAAGAAAAATCGAAACTATCGATTAAATTTTTAATGATATCATTAAAGAAAAATTTGTAAAATTCAGTTGGCAAACCATCAGAACCTGGGGTTTTGTTATTAGGCATCGTTCGCAAAGCACTACTACATTCTTTAATAGAAAGTCTACCTTCACAACTCATTTGGGCTTCATTGTCAAGTTTAGTGGCATTAATGTCCACCAGCAAGTCGTTCAAGTTACAATCATCAGGTTCACATGAAGTATAAAGCTGTTCATAAAAGTGCTTCAAATCATGTTTGTTCATATTATTTTTCTCAAACCACCAAGACCAATCGGAACATGCCATGGACAATGTTAATTTAATAAAAATGTCCTATTTGGCTGTTGTTCAGCAATTTCATTTACTTAAAGGAACACAATGTCATGTTGAATTTTTTTAATTTTTAATTAATTTACTTCAGAATTCAAGATGAACATTAAAAATTACCATAATTGTTGTTTCTATATACTAAAAAGACACCCAGCAAAAACTTGATTAAAACAATGTTTTAAATACTACCCTTGACCATGTAAAGTGCTGGTTGCGGCTCTACCAGCATTTTTGAATCGACGTTTTGTTGTACAAAGAGGCTGATTTTGCTTAATCCTTATATAGGTGTAAGTTCATATATACATGTAATACAATTGTAAAATATACAAATCCCAGTTTTTATCATATATTTTTGTAATTGAGGGCCTCTACCACATCTCGGTAATTGAGATAGAACCTAGGCGTGTACTAAGGCCCAGTGGGCGGCACTAGGGGTGGGGGATGAGCATTTCAGACCAATTTTTAAAGTCGTTTTTGACCAAATGCAAATAAAGCTAATTAAGCAATTGCATTAAAAGGCAACATTTTTGTGCATACTCTCTAAATGTAGAGTGGTTTTCCATTCAAGGAGTTAAACGCAGGACAACACGTTTTTTAATTGGAAAAATACTCTAAAAGGAGTGAAAGGGGATTTTATATGACAATGTTCCACTCTATTGAGAGTGAAAAATTAACTTTCACACTCATTTAAGAGTGGAAAACTCTTCTAAAACGGGTTGTCCTGCGTTTCACACCCTTCACTCATTTTCGAGTGAATTTCCACTCTTTCCACTCGGTATACATTTAGAGAGTATAGCATCATCTTTTCTTGCACCGCATATGATATTTGTTTCTTCCCGTTTCCCCTCCATCACAACCCTCGCCCCTCCCACTTTTCCCCAGTCAGCTAAAGCCCACCCCATTTCGTCCCCAACAATAAAAAATGTTGACTTTTAATGTCAAAATAACTGCAGGCAATTTTTGCAATAAAAGCCAACATTTTCCCGCGCTTCGCACACATTTTGCCACCCATATAAGTATTTTCTTGTTCCCAGATTTTCTGGATCCCGCACCCACTCCCCCCCCCCCCCCCCCCCCCCCCCCCCCCCCCCCCCCGCCCCAACAAATATGTGGGCCATGGATGGGGGTGGGGTATGTGTTTTTGATTGATTGACAGGGGTCCTCTCACAGGCACATCTCAATTCTTCCGCCCCGCGTGGTGCCCCATAGTACTGTAACGGGATCGGGACGGGCTCAGTCACCAACTACCAGGTAGGTTGGTAGCGTGCACTGGAAGTTGGCAATGTGACACCAGGGCTCGTTGAATAAGTAGAATTTGCGTTGCGAGGCGACTATACAGACTGACGACGAATTTACTTTCAATACAATTTATTTACACTGTTCACAGCTACATTTATCTCCATCATTCACATCGACAACATATCACTTTTCCATTCACATCACCCATGATTGTTCTGCCCTGATTTTAGTGCTGTAGCAATTAACTTGAATTTTACACCCGACTTGACTCCCTGATTGATCCTCCCTGACTGATTTTCCCTCTTTGATGGTGTAATCAGAAGATACAGGAAAAACGGGACCTGTTAATCAAGTACGGTTTTGTTTCAATTTAATAATGGTGTCGTCGTATAGCGCCCTCACTAATTCAGCAACCGGTCAAAGGGTATCGTACCCGGCGAGACGTATTTCTCGATCCCATCACAGTACGTATCCGAAGGGAGATGCTTTTACTAATAATGTAACTATCTAGGCCTAACACATATCATAAAGGGTTCAACAAAAGATAGTATAAACTTTGTTTATGTCATTTTGAGTAACATTCAATTTTTTTTTGACCAAACAGGCTAGATAGGTATTTAGATGAGTCTTTTAGGCATCATTGATACCAAATTTGCCCCATTACAACAAAAATAAACCATGATTAGCCCCATTTAAAGAAAATTAGTCACTTTTCAAAAGTCACATTTTCAATACACTACGCGGGAAGAAAAGACCACATGTTACCTGTTCATAAACAAATAGCCTGCTCGCTCAGGCACAACCCAACGCAGTTGCACTGTGTGATCAATATCCATTTCATTCCCGGCCATTCAAAGTGCCACGCACAGCATTTTCTCGCGGCTTGCGTGCGTTGAAAATGTAACTTCTGAAAAAAGACCAATTTGGTGCTAATCATGGGTAACTTTGTTGTTAGGAGGCAAATTTGGTATCAAATGATGTCTAAAAGATTCATCTAAATGCCTATCTAGCCTGTTTGGTCAAAATAAAATTGAATGTTACTCAAAATGACATAAACAACGTGTATACTTTCTTTTGTTGAACCCTTTATCATACAATTCATATTCATAATACCAATATCGACTTTAAAAAAAAGCATTTCAAAGTTAGGCTACTTAAAAAAATAGTTCGATTCTCGTATCCCTCCCTCCTCACTTTCTAGATAAACTTTTATTTTTATTTTTCAATTTTCAAATAATATTGAGTTATTAATATGGACATTTTAATGGTTAATTAATATACCTAATTATTTATTAATCAACTACAGTCAAATGTTTTTATAGAACTCGGGGTCTAACCCTAATTAATTTTAACATAAAAAAGGGTTTCACCGTTTAAGTTCCCTGAGACTAATATAGTTTTCCTGATGCTGCAAAGAGATGCTGCACTGGCAATATCAATTTTGCATGACTACACTATGATTAGTAGATTCATAAATCTGTTTTAGATTTAAGACTTTTATGACTTTTTTATAATGCTTTTAAAATATTTGGTAGCGTGTAGTATATTGTGTATAGTCTTATGATTGTACATGTACAGCGCTTTGATGCCGTTGCTTTATGCGCTATATAAGTCTTTTTATTATTATTATTATCATAAATCCCGTTTACAAACGTTGCTGTAAACATAAGAAGATATTGTTTTCACTCGATTCAAATCGATGTGACTTTTGTTTTATTTTGTAAATATGTATGCAAACTGTGTTGCTGTTGTTTTTGTTAGATGCATCGTTTACTTTGCGTGTGCCGTCCACCAGGGGCGCATACAGGATGGTCGCACCCCGGGGTGCTGTGAAAAGACGATCCCCCAAAAATGCAATTGATCAGGCCCTTTTCTTGTTCTATAGCCCCAATATTGCCTTTCTTTTCCGTTTCCTTTTCTTCTCTTATCTTTCCTTTTTTGTCTCCTTTCCTTTTCCTCCTTTCCTTTTTCTTTCTCCCCTTTTTTTCTTTTTTCTTCTTCATACCCCGGGGTGCTGCAGCCACCGCAGCACCCCCCCCCCCCCCCCCCCCCCCCCCTGGATCCGCCCCTGCCGTCCACTGATGTAAAAGTGTCATTTCCAAATAAATAATTAAAAATAAAAATGACACGCGAGAAGTTTAGTTTGAGGAGGTTACAATCATAATTGTTCTCAATATATCCCCATGTCCCCTACCCGCTGGTATATTATTTAGTACGCTATCATGTTTTTGAACGCTAAATGAATTGCAACCACGATGTAATTGAACCCCTGTGTGGTGGGACTAAATATGATAATGAGACAAACTTAAAAGCCGCTTTGTTATTTCGCTGTTGCGGCAAGATTAACTTTCGTTTATTTGACAGTGAGTGAGAGTTCACTTCTCTTCATATTTAGCACCAATGCATGGGCAAGATAATTATTCAAAGGTGTAGATAAACTACCGGTAGGTGTACTTATTTTCGCAGAGTTCTTATATATCATATTTGATTCCAGGGCTTGCGATTGTGTGTGTGTGTCGAGGTAAGCTTATAATTATTTGCCAAAATGTTGTAAGTTCAAAATTCGGCAATCGGACACTTTCTCGACTACATGTAGATGTGTAGTACACGTACAACAAGTCATACTTAGAGTAATTTTCAATCAGCTGGTATTATTCATCATAGGGTATTTTGCATGTTTCACTATCTGTCCCCACCCTAACCCTATAGTAGTATGACTCCTTCTAATATGATTTTTGTGGTAATTTACGTATCGCTTATAGTATACCAGCATAGATCTAGGTAAAGATCCCAACCGGGCCGAAGGCCCGCAGCGGGCCAAAGGCCCGCGCCCCGGCGCAGCCGGCCGAGCGAAGCGAGGGATCTAGTATTTGCGACTAACTTTTTATCACCCCCATTGGACCATTATTGGACCTAGTATTGACACTCCATCACACAACACGCTGGTTTTACCCAGATTCCACCGTCCGCCATAAATCAATGTCAGTTGACTGGTTTGGCTACAACCGCCACATACCGTGAGGCACGCGCTTTCAATGGAGATGGCCCAAAAAGCTCACACGCATTGTAGAAATAGAAAATCTTTGTTTGAATGTCGTTGCTGATAATATAGTGATGATCCATAAGACAAAACATTTTTAGGCTAGGCATAATTCTGTTATACCCTACACACCAACATCGGTAGCATGCGTCGTTCTTAAAAATCACGCACTATGTGAAGGATATAACAGAATTACTTTTTAGGCGGCAATAACATAATTTGAACTTATAATGTAAAAGCTGAACGCATACTGCAATTATTTGAAATTTAGCGCAATCAAATTCGAATTTCAATTTAATTGTAAGGAAATCCAAATTATTGCAATATTCCAACGTCAATTATTCAACAACTACATGCCATTGGTATTCTATGCAAGTTATATCCAAGCCCGTACCATCGTTATGATCTGATCATAAACAATGTTCAAATTCAATAATGTTTCTTGTGTCGTGCGATACTGATAATTATAAAAATACTTTGTATCATATTATAGGCTATTGATTTGAATAGACGTAAGAACGAAGATGAACTTACCCCCTTGTTGCTTCTAATAATTACCGCTTTCACTATCGGATGGATGGAACCTTTCGCTATACCAACGAAGGTGCTTTCCCTGGCCTTTACCAGAAAAGGCTACATATACTAATCAATTATGTGTTTATTTTATTCATTTATTATCTCTGTCAAACATTATTTGTGAAATAAATGTAGGCCTATAAATATTAATTAACAAAAATGTAGGTGACAGGTTTTATATTTGATCAGGAACGGTGAGAAGTTTTAACTGACATTTTACCTGACTGCCCCCCCCCCCCACCCCCGGCATAGACTTTTTAACGAAACGTCTATATTTTTAGCCTAATGATATTCTACCTTTTATTTTATCTTTTATATTTGATAAATACATGTATTTAGAAAAACTTGGGCATTAACGAGTAACGACGGATATTAAACAAATTCATATTTAAACTACTGTGTTCGGTTCAAGAATATACGAGATTGTTGTTTTAACAGGGTCTATTTATATTCATTTTTGAATACGAGTTCTCTTCCCCAAAACCTACATAAATAGCTTCTTGCTCAGCATCTTACATTTAAAACCAAATTTGAAAGAGATTGCTAAACATAAAATGGGTTGATCGATTTTGAAAAATACACAAATGAAATGTTTAATTTACATTGTACAAGATTACACGAATATTTATTCCCGTATATTTTATCCAACACTTGTTTCTGGTCGTAGACACCACACGCTGGGTGGGTCTACCTCATGTTGCAACTGGTCGCGATGATAAATTTCAATGCCGTTACTCGTCTCGGATTGGTCAATTTTATTGCTTGTGCTGTCACACAGTTGTCACACTATAATTCATTGCTGGAGATCTTAAGTTTTTGCCGACCCAAATGTTATTCAAAAATGGCTCCTTTCTAATTGACGATAACATTGTGAGCACATTTACTTGGGACCAGCAAATGCTTGCGTTGCTCAGAGTACGCAAGACCTTCGCAAGTACCAGTGCCTACCTGACGAGTAGATCGGGGCATGGGCGGATCCACTACTACGTATGTTCACATGGTTATATATTCGGGGTATTGGGTAGGCACGATACCAGTGCTATACCAGCACAGCCGCCCACGGCCACAGCACACTTATTATAAAACTCACCCATTGCTTGTGTGTTGGATTGCTTGTGTGTTGGATTTCGATCCCGACAGGAACATGCGCAGATGCGATTTTTGTGTAAATGTACATCCCCGCTACACGCCCGTACACGTCCCCTGCTTTTCCGTTGATTTTCATACTAGCTACGCACCTTCATAAAGTCCTCATCTTTCTTTCCAGCCACTTTTTAAAACATGAAAATGCTAAATTATTCCATTATTTAATCATAATTCTCCGCCGTGTAAACGCAATGGCAGAATTTTTTTTAGACATTTCGGGAGTATCGCGGGTCCAGATTAGTCTCATACTAAGGGTGTGAGGATACCTGTAATTTGTTGAACGTTTAACCTGTTGATTTTACGGTCAGTTAAACGTTTAACCATCTATTTTGTTCTAATGACCTCATTCTAAATTCAGTTCAATTCTATCACTTTTAAATAATTGTTCTTTTATTGTGATGCCAATTTTTCAACATGCTTTCCACGATGTGGGGACAACTGTAATCAAAATTTTGAAAGGCCTGAAAATTCACAATCAACCCACAATAATTTAATTTTGAAGTGGTGGTACCCTTTAAAGTATTAATATTGGCAAGCTAGCAAATCAGTGAAAATATATAAAATAAAAAACTATGGGCATAACCTAGTATACTGTGACCCAGATCCCAGAATTGCGTCTTTTCTAGCTAGCTCTGAACTGCCAAAGGTCATCATGAGGGTAATTGCTTTTCAGTATGTCTTATAAGGGTTTTAGATGTGTAAAATGTGAGGTTTATTGAAAAATGAAACCCATATGCGTATAACCGTTAACTAGTTTTTGTAAACGGATTTGACCTTTGCGGTCGGTTACACGGGTAAACGTGTAACAGTCACATGCCTATCTCATACCCCATCGCAAAATAACAAACATCTATACGCTATGCACACCATTACGAACTAACGAAAATATTAATATGAGACTATCATTAATAAAACATGGCGCCGATTTCGATAAACATCGCGAGTGCCGTAAAGTGAATGGGATTAGAATTTCGCTTTAAATTTCAAGGGAATAGTGCATTTGTACAAAATGTTAAACGAATGGCAAGATAGTAATGCTAATGTTCCATATTATAAGCCTTATCGCCAATCGGGAAAAATCCATTGATTATCCTTTTCTGATGCATTGTGGGATCCAGAATGGGGTAGATTTGCCCCATTTGCGATCCCACAATGCAACAGATAAGGATAATCAATGGCTTTTTTTCTATTTGCGATAAACCTTATCCTAGTACAACAAATCATACTTAGTGATATTTGTCATCAGTTGGTATTATTCATCATAGGGTATTTTGCATGTTTCACTATCTGTCCCCATCCTAAGTATGACTCCTTCTAAATATATGATTTTTGTGGTAATTTCTATATCGCTTACCAGAGCTCAAAAACACAACTTCTTTGTGCTTGTTCTTATCTGCTCTTTCTCATCTATCTTGCCATTCGTTTAACATTTTGTACAAATGCACTATTCCCTTGAAATTTAAGGTGAAATTCTAAGCCCATTCACTTAACGGCACTAGCGGTGTTTATCGAAATCGGCGCCATGTTTTATTAATAAATAGTCTCTTTTAATATTTTCGTTAGTTCGTAAAGTAGACGTTTGTTATTTTGCGATGGGGGATGAGACTAATCTGGACCGCGATACTCGCGAAATGTCTCAAATAAATTCTGCCATTGCGTTTACACGGCGGAGAATTACGATTAAATATGGAATAATTTAGCATTTTCATGTTTTAAAAAGTGGCTAGAAAGAAAGATGAGGACTTTATGAAGGTGCGTAGCTAGTATGAAAATTAACGGAAATGCAGTTTTGCTGTAATTCACCCGGCACTCATTCGAAAGCCACACCATTCACTTTATACAGCAAATCAAATTGACAGTTTCTCGCAATACAATTTCCCCATACGTTGGTAGGGAAAAAGAAAAAAGAAGAAAAAAAACCACCAACGAATGGGTTTCCTGTACTAACCTTATCCTATCATACTCATTCTAACATGTTGAAAGCGTTGCAAACACGGACTGTTGCACTTTTTTTTAATTATCCCATTTTGTGTTTTCTCCGCCATTATCGCGCATGTTTATGGCGCCATTCGGTTTCTACGCATCCTATTCGTTATCACTGTCCTGGTTTACTATGTCCTAGCAATTTTCAACCAAAAATTCGGTCAAAAGTACACACCAAATGGGTTCGAAAATTGAAAAAAGATCGAACGCTCAGGGAGGCACATCCCCTCAGACTCCCCCTGTCCGCGCTAGCACGGAGCGCGGTGCCCATCACTGACAAAAATGCATTAAACATTTTCCTCACATTTCAAAATCACTCATCCCTGATATTAGCCGGGCACTGTTTTTCTCAAATGGTGCCTGAATATTGCTGTTGCTGTGTACCTAAATACATGTGCTGTCTGTTGAATTTGGAACCAACGTTTAATTTCAACCGTCTATTTTCAATTAAAAAATACTCCAATTCTGGGAAAAATTCACAAAAGCTCACAGACAACAAATAAACACATCATTTTACTCGACCTAGAATTCCGAAAATATCGGAAGAAGATTTTTTTAAATTCTGTTACTCTCGACTGACTTGACCAATTTTGATCCAGTAAAAAGTATGTTGATATATCGATTCACGCCAATACAGAAAAACTGACACGAGGGCAATCATTGGCTAGCAAAATCTTCTGCGCAGCCGTACAATGTGCGAAGTCAATTTACCAGTGAATCGATTTGGAATTTTCCGCTGACATCGGGAAAACCCGATGATGCGAGTGAAGTCATTTAATGAGCGGGCGCCCTTCAATAATTAGCTTATTAGCATAATTTATGTCCGTGAAATGTATTGACACAGTTTGATAAGTGCAGCAGAGCCTGCTCAAAAACACACTTCTTTGTGCTTGTTCTTATCTACTCTTCCTCATCTATCTATCTTGTCATTCGTTTAAAATTTTGTTCAAATGTAATATTCCCTTGAAATTTAAGGTGAAATTCTAAACCAATTCACTGTTTATCAAAACTCAACTTTAATTTTATTCTGATAGAGGTATCTCGAATCGTTTTTAAACATTCCCAACTCGTAAGGGGGTGTGCATACATAGACGTTTGTTATTTTGCGATGGGGACGGAGTGCGTGTTGCATGATGGGATAGCAAGAAAACTCTGAAATCTTATTCTGCCATTGCGTTTCACGGTGGAGAAACTTTCTAAAAACTATAATTAACAAGCTCCCCAAATTTCAGCTTTGTAGCATTTATACTTTTCTTGTAAAAATGATTTAAACCTATTTGCATAGATTAATTATTTTGCTAGGTAGGCTAGGGGGTAAAAAAAAACCCAATAAGAAACAAAAGAAATGAATGCTTCAATTTTGCTTCATTTTGACAATAAAATTGTCATATCTAGAAAACCGTACCTCCGATCAATCTAAAATTTCAGATTATTGTGGAGCTCAGCAAACTCTTATTAAAATATCAAATAAAAAATTAGCCATAAGAACAACCTTAATTATAACATTGTCATTATAAATGAATGAATGTATTTTAATGTTGCAGATATCACTAGTAATGGCGGAGTTAGAGGAAGCGCTTGCAGCCTTGGTTGCTGAGGACCCAGATATGGCAGACTTGGAAGATCTGGTAGATAAACTACTTACACCTGAGCTAGAGCGCTTTGAAAAGGAACATGTTGAGCCTCTTGCTAAAATCATTGAAGAGGTTTCTATTAAGGCTGAACCAATTGCAGGTAATGAAACCAGGCCTATAATCAAAACAAATAATTGTCGATCAGAGCGTTGTGATCCGAGCGCTCGCATTCATCCAAAGGTTTAATGTGGTCTTGAGACGCACTGCATTCCAAAACTACAAGCGCACAATGCTGACTTATTAAGGCAGATGTCGCATAGTACGCGAGGGAGTGGTTTGAAACGATCAACAATTATTTGTTTTGATTATATACATGATGTTGTAGTAGTCGTCGCGCAGTGTGTCCGAGTTCGATTTACGAGAATAAAGGTATTGTTTATGGACCCTGGCATAAATGTGGAGAATGGGCTCGTACCAAACACGGTTTTAGCTTAAAACCGTGTCTAACTAAAATGTGTCTAAATTTGATATGAGTTTATCTTTTAAACATGTTTAATAAAACTCAATTTTAAACTCCGCAAATCACATCCCAGAGTAGTTGTGCATTTATTGTATACAGGTATTCAATTTATTGTGGCCCAAATTAGTTACAATTGATATCGACCAAATTCCTCATAATGCACATGTATTTTTAAGATTACATGATCTGCACTCAGCTTGCACCGGGCAGGGTTGAGTAATCATTCAAGCCGTACAATTGGTGCACGAATTTAGTTAAACACGCGTATAAAGTACCCCTTTACCCATTTTTATAAAGTTAGACACTTTTCAGTGAGTTAATCGTGTGTTTAAGTTAAAAACATTTTTGAGAATTGCGTTTAGTTAAACAATGTGTTTAAAGTCAAAGTTAAACTTGTGTTGAGCTCAAAAGTCCTAGCTAAAAACAGTGTTAAAATACGTACAAGAATACGGCCCAATATCTTTATTCTCATTCTTAAACAGTAATACTGTTAAAATGAGTACCTTTTATTGGCCACATTGGTCAACTTTGTCCCTGTTGGTATCAAATAACCCACAAACATTTTATCCAATCCTCTGCGGTGAGTACCCCATGCGTTAGCGTATTGCGCCGCATAAACAAACTGGAGAAAAAACGCAGAAAGACTTACTGCTGAAGTGCATGATAGGGATTCAACTGCGCATTGTTGGTCACGCTAATAAATTTGAGCTTCGCCTACGCCTACCTGTTTTATATCTCATATAAATGTCGCTGATATATGGGGATTGGTAAATTGCTTAAACTTTCTTAGTTTTGCACTGAACAAAGTAGACCACAGAATTGATCTTGAAATATATCTGTGAATGCTTATTTATGAAACCAAAAAGCTTCTATCAGTACTGTCAAAT
This sequence comes from Ophiura sarsii, assembly GCA_035610835.1. Classification (NCBI taxonomy): domain Eukaryota; kingdom Metazoa; phylum Echinodermata; class Ophiuroidea; order Amphilepidida; family Ophiuridae; genus Ophiura; species Ophiura sarsii. Next base: position 85,464,322 of record CM069442.1, on the reverse strand, counting down.
AAAATTAAGACCATATTGAATGAAACGTTACTTTATATTCTTCATGACTTTTCGTTATGGTCCTATTCAAAGATTTGGAAGAAGTGATGGTTTCCATAAAATAAAAATTGATATTTTTAATCAACCATATTTCAAAATGGTCTGATGTGATTTTGTTGTATCTTTTGTTGGAGTTTGTAACATGTTATCCGTAAATAATTGGAAATCTTTTTGATTGCAGAGAGTATAAAAGAGATTGATTCCATTTTCAAATCTACTCGTGTCATGGCCGAGGATCTACAGGCTAATCTGTTGAAAGAAAAGATGGAAATAGACCAACTTATTATGTGAGTAATTGAACACCAAATCAATCCTCCCAATAGCATTATGGAATAGGGTGTCCTGTACTATCTCCAATAAAGGGGGAATAGCCAGGGTTCTTCATGTCGTCATTGCTGCTACATTTATCGCGATATTATATTCATGCTCAAAATCAAATAAATAGGCACCAACTTTGCTGGTTAGAACTATATAATAATGTAGTAAAGAAAAGTGTTAAAACTAACTACAACAACAACTTTTTTTTTATCTTCTGTCAAAATGTCACTAATCATACAGTGCAAAATCAACAAAATGGTCTCCAAAGAATCCATCCCCCAGCCTTCAAATATCACAGCACGGTTGTTAGTGCTGAATCGAGCCTTTCACGATAGCAACGCAAGAGGGCGCACAGAGAGTCTTGGTATATAATTACATGTGCGATCTGTGAACAATATGGGTGGTACCAAACCCAAATTTACCCGCAATAGCTTAGCATGCCAGGAGTAGGGGTCTACGCATTGCTCTCAATTCTGGATACCCTGAAACTCTAGCACATGTGTACTTCACAGCAAATCACATTTATCACGATATTCATAGCAGATTGTCGAAAAGATTAACACTAGTATTACTTTTGTTTACTTCGAAAAAGGTATTTCCCCACGTGTCATCTTCGTAAGTTTTGCAACTTTATTAAGCTTTCTTTTGGGCATTTTTGGGCCTGTAATTATCATGAGATATCGATGAAGCAGGGTAAATTAGCGAAGAGTGAAAATGATTACGGCAAGTTATAAAGGTGTAGTTTTGGACAGCATGTACTATTATTGAGTGTAGTTTTGCATTTACTATTGGGTGTACTATTGACAAAAGTACACCCAAAGGACAGGTACACGCTGTCCAAAACTACACCTTCATAATTTGCAGTGTAATATTTTATAGCATAGCGGATAGCCCTATATCGCCCACCCTTAATCTCCAATTTTGACAATTGGGTATTTGGAACAAAAAACTGACATAAATTAATTTATCAAGAACTAAATGGAACAAATGAATGACATGAGCTAATCTAACTCTTCTGAATGTTAGCTCTAAGGTGATTTATTTCATTTGAAAATCTTTTTCACTCTAGTTTATAAAACATATAAGTTGGGCCATATTACAAATGTTGGTCTGCCAACTGTACAGCCCCTTTGTGATGAATGGTTACATTATGTCAGACTGTCACTGTCTCATATTACACATTAATGCCTGTTGCAATTATCATAACTCATGACCTCAAGTTTGGTAAATGTATATATACTATAATCATCCCAATGGAGCGAGAAGTGTTTTTCACATTCAACGAATAATCTAAAAGACACTAATATATTTTTGCCTTCCCTTGCCAGAGACTCAAATGATGCACAGCAGCGGACAGAGAGTAATGAATCCCAACTCTTCCAGAGTAAGATATCAACCAGCAATCCATTCAACCTGTTCTACCTGTATCGTAGTATGGGTAAGAAGTCAAACACTGCTTCCCCAAACACCACACCAATGCAAGCATCAACCACAGATTCACCAGGGGCTAAGAAATCTTCAAGTAACAACAATAGTAGTTCTCACACTGGTGATGTTAGTGGATCATCTCAAGCTGTTTCTAAAGGAAATGATACCAGTCAGCATACCAAGGGTAGGTTTACCTCATCTTTGTTAGTATGTATAATAAGACTGGTTTCAGAGTCATTCATAGTATATAGGCACAACTATTGACCTTCCTCTTGTAAAGTGACCACAGAATTTTTCATAACTATGTGAAAGATGCATGGACTGTGCATTGAGAGACTGTGCAAAGAGAGTTATAATTACCAAGATGCCTATGTGCATTTTACTTATAATATGGACATACCCCCTAAATGTTCCCATACTTGAAAAATAAAACAGAACCTTTTTTATTTATGGTACAACCAACAACTCTTAATTGTTTGACACTTGAACCATAGATATCATGATTAAAATACTTTATGCAAGGCATGGCTTAGTACGCACCAATTTGTCTGGAGCTCAATTCATTATTTCAGACTCTATATCATAACCATGAAAAATAAATTAGACAAGCCTGTTGTATTCAAGGGTCAAAATAACAGTTATTTTTTCAAAAGTAGCACCCGGTTCACCGGAATTTGTTGAGAATCGGGAGCTACTTTTAATATACCGGGAGCTAATTTTTTTATTATTAAAGTCAAATAAGGCATACTTTTTTGTTCGGGAGACGGCACAGTAGCATTTTCCGCCATGATCGATCATGGATGATCATACAATGTTACAATCGCTAGAAAGTAACTCTCCCTTTTTGCATTCATTGTGCATGTTCTGTGGCCTAGAAAATTAATTGAGAAGTAAACTCGCCTTTTGCAAGTCCTTACGTCATGGAAGGTGCTAGGGAAATCCCACAAACATGACATCGGCGGCAGTACATAGGATTGGTTTTCGCTGATAAAAATTAGTCTTTTTGTGCTAAAACTTGGCTGTTATGAATTGTGGAGACTTTCAAACAACATACTCGACCCAGATTTTAAAAAAAAATCCAGCATGGCAGCATTGTCAGATTAATATTCAATGTTTTGGGCAAGCTTCCCGATCGTCAAACGGGCGCTGGTTTGTGCATTACCGGGCGCTATGACGGAAGGACCAATGGTAAAAAAAAACCCAGTGCCCGCTTATTTTGAGCCTTGGTTGTATTCTTATCTTGCAGTCACTAATGTGCCAAGAGACCATAGTAACAAGGAGCCTGAGTTGATTGATCTATGTGGAGGAACAGATGAGGTGGCCCAGCTGGATCCAGATTCATTTGAAGTGCCAGACCAGGAGCAGTTAATTAATAAGTAATATTATACCACAGTCAATCAATTAACCAATCAAGCAAATAGTTTATCAATTAACCAATCAACCAATCAATCAATCAATCAATCACAACATTATTTTCACAAATATCAATCATTAGCTACACACAAAAAGCAAAGCAAGGGTCAAGAAAAATGATGGACTAAAGTGATTATTATTATAATAATAGATGAATAGCTAAATGTATGATCATTAAATCAATTGTGTTGTTTTTCATATTTTCTATTTACTACTCTGAACCCAGTAATATTTTTGTGGTTAATTTAGCCCGGTGTGTTAGATTTGAATAGTGGCTTACTTTGTTCAAAATATTTCAATTTCGTATGACTCGTATAACAATTGAAATATCCGATACCAAGAAGAAAAACATTTTCATCAAGAAAGTTTGTTCATTAAATGGTTACACATTGCCATTGACTACACATGACAACAAATGTTACACAATCATTTATGCTGTCTTTTTTTAATTATTTCTTGGAACACAGGACTGCAGAGATTGCCCGTGGTATGAAACTATTGGCAAAGAAGAAAGGAGTGAGCACATTGAATGAGTGGTATGAGGCCACACTCCTTAATATCATAACAGATCAAGGCAATGTGAGTATTGTGAGCCTTTTTAGCCAAAACATTATTTAATTAACCCACGTTATACAGGTCTCACACCACCATATATACTAAAATTGTTATTTTCATCTTATAGAAACTGATACCTTGAATTTTGGTATCAACTTGAAGATGTTAATGACTACCATCTAAGCACATCAGATGGAGGGCTGACTGGCATTTTCATATGCTTGAGCCCTCATAAACATCCTAGTGCATCATTTCTGGTCACATTCGGTGTGCCCAAAAAAACTGGGTCCAAAAACTGCAAAGCTTATAACTTAAAAATTAGGAAACAGAGCTGCCTTGTTTTTAGGGATATAAAGCTTAATATACTGATCTTAATTGGTGACATTGTGAGACCTATCGAATGACAACTTTCTGAAATACAAAGCTTTCAAAAGAGCGTGGTCAGAACCTGTTTTTTCTTCAATTTAACAATAAATCACTAAGTGTTGCATCTCTGCATTTGTGTGCAAGTATGACCTTGTATCGCCATATATGAAGCACCTATGTTTCCTACATTTTGAGTTATAAGCTCTCAGGTTTTTGGACCCAGTATTTTGGGACACGCTTTTTCCAGGCTAGATTATTGTGTCAGCTATCGGATATGATGTGGACACACATTTCTATGTGAATGTATAGAAATCATCAGGATTTTTTGTGACCTGGAGAATGATGAGGTATCTGTAAAATATCAGAGTATTATAATTTGGTGCATTGGTATTTTTGAATGTATCTTACCATAATTCTCCCTCTCTGGTGTAGAAACAACCCCGGTATTGGAATATTAACTTAGAGGGTGCCGACCCCAGCTGGATTTATTTCTTCTCGAATTTGTGTATTTATTCTCTCCTTTTGTTGATCATTTCAGAAAAAGTTTAAAGTGAAGTTTGATACAATGGGAAAGCGCCTGTTGTCTGGAAAGCATATTGCCCTCAAAACTCATCCTACATTTGAACAACTTAAGATGGGATCCAGAGTAGTAGGTGAGTACAAAGCAAAGAGTCAAAGGTTATACTTCCACTAATAGGTCAAAGTTTACATATGCTATAATGTCATAATGTCATTTGGCATTTTTTAGATCCAAGGTTACATGTTTTGAAATACCATCATCAGTACCGCTCCTATGTGCTGATATCACCTCCCAATTTGAGCAGACACGGTACATAGATCCCATATCGCCCTTGTAACAGACAATCATTTCCACATTAGTCTCTTTGGATATTAATGTTGCTATTCCAATCAAGACAATTAGAGCAACCATCATTACAATCCCCCTTCCCCGTTGGTTACCAGTGGTCCAACAAATACTTTGAACACTTCGCTGAATGAAGGGTTGTGATGACCTCGAAAGCTAAGGAGCTCAAACACAATGGTTCGAAAAAGGTATCTAAATTATTCCTAAAATCATGATCGAACCCAATATCAGTCTACATGCTTCCATCATTACAATGTTTCATCCACAGTCAACCCTGATCAACAGAGGCCTACTAGATGCCAGTAAATGTTAAATGTATAAACAAATGATGCTGAAAAATAATGACGATGGCATATACCCTTTATTGCAGCTAATTACAATAGGGTGACTGATGGTGACAAGGCTCCATCAGTGTATTCTGGTATCATAGCTGAATTACCAATGATAACCAATAAAGGAAGGTTAGTGGTTGGTCAAAATGTGAAAATTCTAGTAATTTCTGCCATGAACAGAATAAGCTTAAGTTTAATACACAAATTTAAAACAGCGCACAGCTTTGTTCCATATGCCCACTATGCAACATGATGTCACAAGTGAAATAAAGTGAATAATTCCTTTAGGCCAAAAAAAAACAAAAACAGTTTCTCGTCCAGGCTTTTTGAAAAAAGGAAGGAGGAGGCCCTTTTTTTTCTTTTCTTTTTTCTTCTTCAAAATGGCGGATCCAAAATGGCGGACTGATTTTCCACACAAAAAAACTTACGCTTTCGACCTTTTTTCAAGTTGCTGTTGTTTCTTAAATGACAGCCACCTTTTCTAACACCGTTTTCAGACTTGTATTGGCTACAACTTTGTTGAAAACAAAAGGAAAGACAAAATACAGATGTTTATACATTTATTTGACTTAACATTGAAAAAAAACGATACCTTTTTTGGTTAAAAAAGTGTTTTGGGGGTTTTAAAAAAAAAAGGGGGAAAAAAGGAAGCGGCCGGCAAAAAGGAAGCGGGCGGGGACGAGAAACTGGTAATTTTTTTTATTTGGCCTTATTTATATTTATATTTTGAATCCTTTCCAAAGTAGTTATTTTGTAATCTGTCCTGTAATAGTTTTGTAATCCTTTCTTTAAATTGTTATATTGTTAATGCTGTGCCTGTAAGTTGAGAGAAAATAGACTTCTCTGTTAATGTTATTATGTGTTACCATGTTTCTTTCAGATATCTCATCTTTTATGACATTGGCTATGCACAGTATGTAGACCTTGAAGACATGTACCTTGTGTATCAACCAGGTAGGATGATATAATCATAATAGTATATTTCTCATGAACAATATTTTGATTGTTAAAATGATGTGCATTATTTATTATTTGATTGGATTCAGCACAGAAAAGTACTCATGCACTCATTCGAGTGTTATCTTTCATTTGCAATTTGTCGCTTTTCTGTAAGAACTTCAGCACCCTTCAGCATGTATAAAGTGACACTGCCAAACTATGGAGAAGAAATTTGCTAATTAAATGTGTATCTCAGATTTTTCATACTGATTATTGATTTTGGATCAGCCAACATCAAAGCACCTGGTCGGGGCCTTTTGTGTTATTTGTAGATGAATCTTCAGCAGGTGTTGCATAAAATGTGTAAGGATTCAATACCAAGTCATGAGTGATGATACTGGGAGACAGTTATTAAACACACATGTATTTGATTTATTCCATTAGCTACCAAAGTATGGGAGGATGACATGGGTGACTCCAAAGATTTCATCATGAAATATCTGAATAGGTACCCAGAGAGACCCATGGTACGTCTTGCTGTAGGACAGTGGGCAAAAACAGAATGGAATGGTGTCTGGTGAGTATACGCTATTTCTGGATATTGTTGACTTGATAGAACCTCTATTCTAGCCAATCAATGTTTGACTTGGAAATAAGAAGGTTGCCAGTTTGATTCTGGCAAAGTGGACATCTTTTACCTGTATTTGATTGAAGAGATATGTGTTTTTATATTAGGCAACAAAAAAACACCCTGTTCTACGGGCAAACAGACCTCTCAGGTAGGATCGGTTGGGTTTTTTTCTCAAATGTTGGTGAATTTTTACAATTTTTGAGGTGTAAACAAAATTCAAACATTTGTTTTAATTTATTTTTTTGTTGAACATTTGAAGGGAAAAAATGGGTTGGGACGAGCCTGTAGAACAGGGTTTTTTTGGTCACCTTATTGACTGACTATTACTTTCTATATATATATAGGTGGAGAGCTAAGGTGAAGGAAGTTCAGGGCAGTTTGGCTCTGATGCACTTTGAGAGTGATGATCGTGAAGAATGGATCTATAGGGGTTCACCCAGACTGGAACCTTTATTCACAGAATTAGTAAGTAAACTTGATATCATTACCCCTAAAACAACAACACAACAACTGCAATTATATATAATAAATCAGTAAAAATGTTGTGTGTATTATGTAAGTTGCAAATCTATTTTGACACAAAAAACATGCACCAATCTTTACAATAGTTTTAAATAAGATTCATACTATCAAATATCCATGAATAACCCAAGTAAGACTCAAATAAAAATGAAGCACAGATTTCTATTACAGTGAACTTCTAATCTTGTACCTATAATATCTTTTTTTACGGGATTTATATATTTGACTTTTGTTTGTTTTTGTTTTCTAGCAAAAAGCGGAGGAAGCAAAACGTTCTGGAAATCGACTAGTGGCCAGTGGAACAAGCAATCCCTATAAAAAGCGCCGACCTACAAGGGTTGAATACACTATTGTTATGAAACAGCAACTCGTAATGCGTAAGTTGATTGATAGCTGTTAAGTTCCTTTCTCTTATTCTTGGCAACCAATTCAAAACACTTTTCCATGTCTAAAATCCATAAATGGAACGGCTACCATATACAGATCTGAGTGTTTTTCAGTGGCGTCCGCAGCAAAAAGTATTGGGGTGGGTGGGGGGGGGGGGGGGGGGGGGGGGCAAGCCCAAATTTGGTTCCATAATGGTGAAACATGTGCATGCAAATATTTCTGTTTTTAACTAAAATGGTCTAGAAAAACATTCCTGAAGCCACCTTGTGAGACAAATTGAGCTGAGTTTCAATGTTTCTTAATTTGAAAATTAAGAAATATTGAAACTAATTTGTGTGAAGCGTGTATGAATGGGCAATTTTGTTACACTAAAACAGTCAAGTATGACGTTAAAAACATACCCCCCCCCCATGACACATCTCCGAGACATCTTGTTTCATTAAGGGCTGTGATCACTTTTGGAATAGCACCATTTAAGCACTACTGTTATTATTACTATCGTTATATTGAATTAAATTTCTATTTTATTCTTTTAAACTTAACTGTCCTACTCTTGGATTTAAAAATAGGTTCTTTTGTTGTAAGAACATTAGTCAGAAATATCAAATGAAGTATATCAAATCTTGTCCGTAATATAAAAGAACAGTGTCGAAACATTTGTTATAATTTTATTGTTTCATGGTGGGTTTTTTTGTATTACTAGCAAGGAGTAAAAATGTAGCTCGTAAGTCAACATCAATAACAAAGTCACCGGAAGTAAGAAAGAAGAAAGGTCAGACTGCACTAAAGAGCACCAGTATGAATCGTGAACATCACAAGAAACATAGGAAATCACCATCACCAACACCAACACCAGGTCAGTACATCATGTGGTTACATGGTGACTTTCCCTTTGAAGACTTTGTAATAAATAGTAACAATTTGGCCATAGTAGTATTTCAGTAAATGGGAATAGCTACTTATTGGCAGGGGAAAGATAGCATTGATATTTGAAATAAATACCCAAATCATAATGATCAGTAGCAGTTCTTCTAGTAGCAGATGGATTAGGTCTAGCTGGTTGGCCATAGTTTAAGGGGAACTATTATTGTCACTATGATCTTTAGGAAATATTCTTACAAATCCCCAAAAGCGTTAATACAGTTGATATTGATAGCACCTTCCACCTGATATGGTGTCCAAGGCACTGCTCAAACCCAACAACATGTAGGTGACATGCAGCAAAAACAACACATAACACAATCCCTGATCCCTTCAGGACTCAAACGTGTGTCTGAATGGTCCAACTGTGTAAAAACAAACAAACAAGTACACATCTTAAAATGATTAAATGTCTTGCTTTTCTGTAGTCAAGACTATAATTAATAATAAATTGAAAAAATGATGATTAGGATAGAGAACTATTTATAAATGTATGCATTCTTGATAAATAACATATCATTAGGGAAGACTATGTGACAATTAAATATGTTCATTCATCTGACTCATAAAATGTATTTCCAGATATATTTGAACTGGATGACAGTGAAGAGAACAGTAGATCTGACAGTGTGACGGCCAGTAATGTTTCTAATGAGGGCGCTTTAACCTCCGCATCTTTAACCTCCGCATCTTTAACCTCCGCATCTTTAACCTCCGCATCTCCATCCACCGCATCTCCATCCACTTTTATCTTGACGCAACCAGTGGTACAACCTCCAAGGACCAACCCTACCGTGGCAGAACTACTCATTGCCCCTTCCATCTTTATACAACAACAAATACAACAACCACCTCAGCAGCTAGACCCACTGCAGCATATAACTCAACAGTATCAGCTACAACAGCAACAGTTACTTCAACTGCAACAGCAACAACAGCTTCAACAGCAACAACAACAACGGGAGAAAACAGTCAAACGAAAGAAGCGCAAAAATCAAAAAACCTTTGGTGAGAATAGATTGCTTTATATCTTGATAATTGTATTTTCAGGGGCCCGTACTATGACAGGTTGTGCCATGGGATTAAAGGAAATGTCTTTTGTAAATATTGCCTTAATTTAAAGTAAAGGTCGAGCAGTAAATTTAAATTTATATTTATATGTTGATAATTTTACTGGCTAGATAAAAATATAAAAGAACCTACCTTTCACACCCTTACACTACAGTTAATTACTCGTATCATTTACCTCAGTGCAGTGGTGCCTCTCAATTCCTTGGTTCCAAAGTGAAAATATTTTGATTCTTTACAGATACCTGTAAACAGCAGATACTCTTGTTCTGGTTCATAGCATATTTTACTCTCTATCCTCATCTTTGTTTTCTTCCCACATCAGTTGCTCACACCTGCAATTACTACTGTGTTATAAACTGCTGGCCAGCAGAGCAAAATAAAACATTTAACAAAAATCCGCTAAGACTACCAGAGATTTGTGGTTGGAGTCGTGAACTTGCCAAGATGAAGGGTAGCGGTAAAAGACATGTCTTGTATCGTACACCATGTGGACGCTTGTTGGTGAGATTATGTTTATGAATATTCTTAATGCCATATAAAAGTAATATTTAATTTAAATTTTCTTTTTATTCTAAAGCTGTATTAATAGCAAAATATAGTATGTCATGGTGATGCAAAAATATGGAATAAGGCCAAGGACAAATAAAACCTATTCTGGGGGCCCAACCACCGCATATTTCTCATATTTGAGGTTTCTGAGGTTTCTTTTTCTTTCTTTCCTTTTTTTTCAATGTTTGTAAATATTGTAGATTTTTTTTGATGGGGTTGAAAAATTTGAATATTTACCAAAATGTCATGAACATTTTAAAACCCAACCCAACAACACTAGACTGACCAACACACGTAAGAGGTCAGCCCGTCGGTAGAACTGATTACTGTTATCCTAGTTCTTTAAGTGACTGGTGTTAAAAGTTAGTGCCAGTATTTGGAATAGAAAAGTGAACCTCATTTTTAAATCAAATTCCTCTTGTTAAAGTGTATATATACCACCAATGCACTATGGGATATCACGTCTGGTAAAAGTTGATCACAGCAAGAGTTCCCTTTTTTCGGTACAATTTGCAAGATTTTGATAGACTTTTTTCAATTATATCAATAACTTTTGGGTATTCCACATTTTTTTGATTGTGCACAATATCAATTTTAAAAAGAAATCGCACTAGTTTGAACATTTTAAAGTTTTAAATGACTAAAATCGGCGTAAGGTGAGTCCTGAGTTTTGCGAGTAAATAGAGGGCCGAAATCGCTACATCAAATTTATCACGAAATATTGACAAATCTAGTCAAACACTTTGGAGTACACTTTTGATATGTTTTGTGGACATCCCTTAGGAATAATCTCTGTAAATGTCATATAAGGACGTATGGGATAACTCAAGTTAGTGCCGATTGTTTGACCCCTACTTCGCATGAAGGGCTATGGGGAGCGCATTGGTGGTGTATACCCTTAAGTTCTAGACCTACTTAATATTGGCTCATTTGTAAAAAATGTTTAATTTGCACACATTTTTAATGAATTTAATCAAATACTTCAATTTTATTTTTTTATTCAAAGCGTGGCATGGATGAAATCAACAGATATCGTAAGTGAATATTTTGACAAATAATTTTGTAATTTCTGAACCTGATCAAGGCTTTACTTCAATGTGAAATATATCACATCATATACATGTTGATAAGTTAACCCTATAAGCACCAGGCACTACAAAATACTATGCTACTAGTGGTAGCATGTGGTTTGCCAGTCAAAACATAGCATGATCATGGTATACCCAACATGTACCGAGTCTTTGATTCAAAAGCATTGAGTGGGCATGCACCTGCATGTTATGAAATGTCTAAAAGATATTGATTCTAACTATACAGGGTGAAAAAAGATTGTGCAAGGACTGACATGGCTATGTGACCTTGATCTGTGCATTGAACCATGAAATTGTTGTTCTTTGTATAAAGTGTAGTTAATCTAGTTAACTTTCCCAAAATATGAAAGAAATTGACTTAAAAATAAGCAAACTGTGACAAGTTTTGTAAGCTGACCGCATTTTTTGCCATTTCAGTGAGATATACACAGTTAAGGCATGAATTTTTCTGTAGCATAATGAAATGGAGTGAGAGTTTACAAGCAAGGTATTATTGTGTCTGTAATTTAGTACAGGTTCCTTGTATATTAAATGAGCCAAAAACACTGCAGAAATAAATAGTTGAGATGATAATACTTCATATATTAAAAATATTGCTCAAATAAAATGTTCTGAATACACTTTGTTTCTTGATAATTGCACTTAAAGTCATTCACATTTATGAAAGAAAATGCCAGGTTCACAAATTATAGGGTCTGAGTTCAGTATTTCTTCTGCTAACCAATTTTGTTGTTGTTGTAAGACATAAAAATACAATGTTAGCTTCCTTGCAATTTACAATAGAAATAAGTTATTTCTGTTTGTTGATATTAAGTTTTTAACTGAGCCTTCCATTGACATGACCACCATTTTGCAGAAGACATGTGTGTGCCCTGTCCAACATGTTGCGAACCACTCGCCTAGCCATTCCCCTTACTTGCTGTGGCGTAGGGATGTCACTTCGGCTGTGACACCTGCCTCCAGTTCTTGAAGGTTGACTGATGGTACTGGTATTCAGATTTGCCATTCATTTGACATCTTGGTAATAGAAGATTAATAGCTTATCCCAGAGTTAAATTATTAATTTTTCAAGAACATTTTGACAATTGGTGTGCTGATAATGACCATTTCAGCAAAACCCATTTTACATAGTGTAAATCCCATTGGAAGGGCAAAAAAAATATGTTCAGCTTACAAAACTTGTAACAGTTTGCTTATTTTTCAGTCGATTACTTTCATTTTTTGGGAAGATAGATTAACTGCGCTTTAACAAACAACAACAATTACATGGTTTGATGCACACATCTAGGTCAAATGGTCGTTTCAACCCATGCACAATTTGTTTTGATTCACCCTGTAGGTTTTGAAAAATGAATGAATAGTTGTGAAGATTTTTGTCGTTAGACTTGGTCAATTTGAGGTTTCTTGAGTTGTCAGAATTTATATGGATTCTTAATGTTTTGGAGTCATATTTCAATTTGTATATATGGATTTTTATTTTTTGTTCAACATTAAAAATATAAATGACCCCTAAATTCCAATTTTGTTATTGTTTTTTTTCTTCATTTACAGTGAAGGAGACATCTATCAACTATCTGTCCGTTGATCATTTCACCTTTGACCCCTTTGTGTACACTTTGACCCGTAAGCCAAGGGTGAAACCTATATGGAAGATTGATGATATTTCAAAGGGGCAAGAACCTATGCCTGTATCAGTAAGTATAAAGATATTACAAAAAGTGTGGTTTAGTTGTCCAATAGGGCTAGTTTTTGATAACCAAAAGTGGTCTACAAGTGCTAATTGGAGTACTGTAAAAGTGATAATGTTGGCGCTACATTTAATTTAGCGCTCAAACCAGCTACCGTGAAAATAATAATACACAAATATATTACTTTTGCGGATAATATTTTATAAGTCTATATTTTATGATGAAGCTGTAAATCAAGAATTTAAAAACACGCAAAAACAGTTGAAAATCTGCAAAGCGTGAACAATTAATTGGGCGAAAATTATCAATTTTACAATATTCAGACTACTATAGTAGATTCATAAACTCTGGCGTATCGGTTTCGATTTTGGACCTCGTCCATTGGGCGTTAGAGGAACCCATTTTGACCAATGATGAAACAGCGGTACTTGTATAGATGTTATTATTTGCGTTATCCATAATAATGCTAGTGTGGCTTTAGTGATTAGTGAATATAGCTGATTATGTAGCTTTACAAATCACGGCAACCAAATACTTAATCCAACAGCTTGAAATATGTTATCCCTTTGGAAGCGGTCACCACAATAATAAAATCGACCATCATCGACCTGATATAGTTTTCAAAAGAAAAATGTTATGTTGGTCAACCTAATCATAATTTTAAATTTATTATGCACGTGACATAAAGGAAACATTAAACTAAAAACGACCCGTTCTACATATTCATTTGTGAGAAAAAACAAATTATTCAATCATCATCTTTTGTATAAACATGATAAACCATGTACAAAACCATTTGGCCTAGATGGAGAAAATGTTATATCAACCCGGAGATACGGATTATAAACGTTACTTTATGTATTTCTGGCTATGATACCCTCTGAATACCTTTATCAATTTATCTGAATAACAACACATCTTCTTTATCAAAAATATGCGGGCAATTGACAACACCTGTTTGCAGGCAAAGTCAATGCAGATCATTTTGCCGCAAGTTCCCAGTCACTAGGTTTAATAATAGTTGTTCACCTATCTTTACATAGTGGTGAATACATGACAGTAGTACAGGCACTGATAATGACAATGTATTATCCATGCATATTACGATCAAAATTCGAGTCCCTCCCCTTCTTTTGCTTCTGTTACCTCTGACTGAAATGGTGAATCGGCCAATGTCTGCGAATCAACTATAGTGGGTGCATCTTTGTCGATATTTAATATAAATATCCCCATTATTCATGCATAATTTCTGGTATTGTGTTTCAGAACCTCGTTAGCAAGATCAATGGTGCGATGTTACGTTATGTGTAGTAAAAAACAAAATTGAATGTTGCATAGATCAAAAGAATAATTGCTAATGCAGAACCTTGAAGGGTCTTGCAAAAATTACAGAAACAAACCTCCATTTTTATTTAGTCATATGTATGAATACAATCACACTTGTGCTATTATACGAGTTGACAAGTTTATTCTTTATTTAGCATATACAGGGTGGTTCAAAAAAAAGTTGACCCAAGTTCAAGGTAACTTTTTGACCACATTTTACATTTTCAAAGAATTTGTGTTTACTTAGTCTTGATCAGCAGTCAGTTTTGAAATTATCCTGAAAAAATTGTACATTTAGCTTGGTTGGTTCTTCAGATATGGTTCATTGCAGTGAGCATGCACAAATCTGCCGTGTCCAAGGGAGCGTCCTTTAGTAGAGATAGAATGCACAAAGTGGACTTTCACACGATTGGTCACAAATTGTGAAAAAGGAAAGGCGACATCTGTAACATCTGTCTACCTACCTACCTACGTTTATTTGTTGAATGAATAGCACATAAGCATAGAGATTGAGATACTTTGTCAGGGTGGGCTTTTCAATTCTAAATCTAGAGCATGCTGTTTTGTTGAAGACAAAAACTAATTGACGCACCCGTGGACAAGTCAGTTTTGTGCGTGCTTTCTGGAATGAACCCTATCTGAAGACAAAACAAGATAAACGCGCCATGTTTTCAGGAAAATTTTACAGCTTACTGCTGATCGAGACCAAGTAAACAAAAATTCTTTGAAACTATAAATGTGGTTGAAAAATTACTTTGAACTTGGGTCAACCTTTTTTTGAACCACCTGGTACAACATTTTAAGACAAAGATAGCACACAATTATTACAAAACAGAGCATATATGCATGGCATCGTTGAAAAACCCCTCACATTTATTAAATCACTCGTCTGTATAATGTAGACCCCAGCTGTAAATTTACAAATTTCAATGAATTACATTGTTTGTGTTTTATTTTTCCAACAGTGTGTTAATGAGCTAGACTCCTCCCCATTACCAAGTGTAGAATATGTAGCTCACAGGCTGCCATCAGGTGGGACGGAGATTAACCTGGATAAATCATTCCTGACCTGCTGCGATTGTACTGACAACTGCATGGTAGGTGATCAATGCAAATTCATTACCTTATGAATATTCATGCCAGGTGCATGCCAATCAAATGTCACCAACAAGTTAATATGCGTAGGTGCAGTAGCGGGGCCATTTTAATTAAGTTAAAATTATACAAAATTTGACAATGTTACAAAAAATATCCAAAAAATGTGCGCTCTTCACACGCATCTTCTTTTATTCATGCCACCCTAAACAAAATTGTGCCCCCTTTTGCCCCCCCCCCCCTCCAAATTATGATACTGGCGCCACTGCGTAGGTGAGAAAATGACCCACACTTGTTGGTCATCTGCTGATGCAAATGGTAAATATAACTTGCATGAATGTCTTCTGCGTAGGGCTTGTCAGAACAACCAAGTTTGAGCATCCGATTGCTTGCATGTTACTGATCACATGTTCATTTGCTGGTGACCCGTTGGCAAGTACATTGCGGGTATATTGTCCCTCTCAGGCGATTTGATTAGTCACAGGGAGAAGTCAAATAAGGGTCAAAACACCAATATTAGTGTGATATTTCAAAGCAATTCATGCATCTTACAAACACAGACTCATTGGTTATGATTATGGATGTGGTTAATCAGTTGAGTCATTGTGTTCTGTAAACATTCTATAAATATTTTACTTTAAACCACAGGATTTCCATCAGGGATGTGCCCTTCAAGAAATTTCTCGGTTCAAATTAAAATGTTAAGAATGTTCATATGATGCTGTAAACAACTGACATGTAGTCACTAACCTCTAATCTAAATGAAGATATAATTCTGTGATTACTGTTACATTCATGCAAGCAATCGTTAACCTTCAACTAGTCTGACATATGTGTCCAATTGAATTCCTGCACCAAGCAAAACCAGTGATAGATCAGCAAAGTCCATAAAAATTGAGTGACATGATCTTTGTTTGAATAAATTCTTCCTACACAATATCTGTATGCAAACACTAAGGGCCTGGTACTAAAGCTTTGTAGGTAAAATGGGGTGACATGGTGTTTGAGTGAATGATAGAACTCAGCCTTATATCTGTAAGCAATCACTCAGGACCTGATACTAAACTTGTATTGAAAAGAATGGGTGACTTGGTCATTGGTTACAAAAATAGAACTCTGTTTCTTTTGACCTTAAATATGTATGCCATCACTGGGCTGTAACAATAAGTGAAATAAGATACTAAATTCAACCAAGCTTAAATTATTTTTTATTCGGGTGATGGTGAAGGTTACATTACATTGTGTGACCCGTCACACTCTCAAATTGTCAAAGTTGAGAGGAAGGCTCAATTCTGACTTATTCCTTGTACATTCTAAACTTAAAAATGAAACCTCATTCCAAGAATAGGACTACAGATCAAATGAGGAATAGGACTATAAAACTATGATTGCTGATACCCTGTTCATATGAAGAAACTGTAAGAAAGAAAATTGAATTATGCATGTAAAGAAGAAAAAAAATCTTTATTGATTGAAAATAGTATTTTCATCTGATTTTGCAACTTATACAAAAAGTTTGGCTTACATTATAAAGGAGTGAATATGTAGGTGTGGTTAGAATGCATCTTGCTAGTATAACGTTAACAGTGAACATCAAAACCTGGGTAATTTTTATGTCTATAAAGAAAAGACAATAATGGGGAAAATGCCACAAGAACTTACTTGAAATCCTCCCTCAACCTTTCAAGGGCAATTATGTTCGGGGACATTTTAATTGATGTAGTATTGGGTCCTTATATCATTGATTCAAAATCTCATGCATACACAATACATGCGTCCTAATCAAATGCAGCCCTTTACTTTACTTCTATGCACGAATAAGCGCCGGTCACATGGAGAATTGAGTACCGCATAAACATTAGTCGCCCCGTGTATTATAATACATATTATTACATTTCGATCGAGAAAAAATAGCTGTAGTAATGCCATGAGTGCATGTTGCAGTTTTACCTGACATGACTGACTACTAGACTGATCAATTTGTCATGGGGAAGTATTGTTAATAATGCAACAAATGTAACTTTTTAATGAATAACTATTAGTACACCCCTCGTCTGTATCATTAAATGACAATTTTGATTGATGGTTTCTAATCAGGATAATGACTTGGATCAGTTGTTTTGTCGTTAATAGTGAATAATCAAAACACTTCACTTTGGACCCTCAGAATTTCCCTCCCCTCGTGCAATTATTTGGTTCCAAAGTGAATATGTTTTGATTCTTCAGAGTTACCTGTAAACAACTGATACGCAGTCATTATCCTTTAATTAGCGGAGGCATGGTATTAGTTTAACTTGAACAGAAATCTGATCAATGACCCCTAGTGAAAATTTCACACACAGTGTAAAAAGTGGTGCTTAAGTTGTTCCAATGCATTTGATTGCACATGAATTGTATAAATGCTGTTAGTCATTAGTCAAGTTTATAATTAAATTATTTTGTTATTATTATCAATTGATCATTAGTATTTGTTTTTATGAAAGGATAAATCTAAATGTGCGTGCTGGCAGATGACTGTAGAGTCCACAGGTGTAAGTTCATCAGGAGTTAAAGATCCTAATGCTGGTTATGTGAACAGAAGGCTACCTGATCATCTACCTACTGGGTAAGTAACACTTTTCCAATGTGATCTAGATAAGGTACTCAGTGAACATTGGTAGTTTAAGGTTGGTGACTGCGTACAACTATTTTTAGGTTCATGTTTGAAATCGGTGACTTTGTTTTGGTACCAAGGGATTGCCCCAAGGGGGCCGAGGGGCAATCCGGAGCTACTTCCCGCTGTAATTCTTCTCCGGTTCCCTATAACTTGTGTGTGTCATTCCCTTTTCCCCTCCTTATATACACCCCTGTGCGTTTCACACTCAAATCCACTTGCTTGGTCATCAAATTATATTTGCTGATCAGAAAGTAAACAGGTTACCATGACTTTAGCTCTTAGATGCAGAAAGCTATGAAATCATGAAAATAAAAAGTTATACTGGTCCGATCGAACAATAATTTACAAATCTGCAAATTATTTTTCATATATTTTACAAAAATTTTGAACTTTTGAAAATATTCAAACATATTTCAAGATTTTAATTTTTTTTTTTAAAAATCAGAATTTTTGATTTTTCCAAAATATTTTCAAAATTATTCTAAAAAGCCTGACCAACCAACGCTACTCCAAAGGTCCATCGACTTTAGAGCAAGGTCATTTAATTTCCGAAACAAGCTCCATGATCTTCAAATCTGTTGTAACACCTGTGTGTAGGCAACAAAAGCATATATACAATTACACACAAGAAAATATCACTCATTATGAACCAATGGGAATACATTCATGTTTTGAATCTATTTATTGTCCATGTAATATTTACAGAATCCTCGCGTCAATAATGGAAATGGAATTGATGAATTATTACCACCACCTTACCTTAACTTAATCCTAAAGGCGCTGTCACACCTACCCGATTTGGCTTGCCCGAGCTATACCGGAGCACACATTTGGCAATTTTCAGGGATTGGTACTAGTACAGAAGCACAATGGTGTCACCTCGCTAAGAACGGTAGTACATTGTTAATTGTTAGTACATCGGCAGGACTACGGTATCACATCGGTACCAGTATGAGGCCACGGGAGAGCTGTTCAAAAATGTCTACCATCGCCTGCCTTTGCTAATTTTTTTCGCCGATGTACTAGTACCAATCCCCGAAAATCGCCAAATTTATGCTCCGGTATAGATCCGGCGAGCCAAAATCAGCTAGGTGTGACAGTGCCTTAAGGGTAGTTTTTGGATTATATATTTCTCTGGGGATCCTGAAAACCAAGGGTTTCTTTTCCTTTTGAGAGAAGAGCTTTATTAACTATAACCCTAAGCCATGTTTTGGGGGAATCAAACCCAACAGGAGAATCCCACTAGCCAAATGTTTTAAGAAACCCAGTTGGGAAATTAAATCTGGGCTTCTGGCTTCTTACAACAACTATCTGCAAGGCCGCATGTCGCACTAAACTAATATTTTTGCTGACATATATCGCTGGCTATGATTGACTGGGGAAGCAGAGGCTACCAGTAGGCCCTATAGCATTCAAGTAGTATTTTAAGCATTCAGTGGGTTAGGGCTAAAAATATTTATGAAACTCTTTACTTGTGTTCCTACAGCAATTCAATTATTTTGCTGTGTGGCCTTAGCATGGCCTGAAAAAATGTTTTTTTCCCGGCAAGCGATTCAAAATTTCCCTCCAAAATGGAATGCATTTCTTAATGAAAGAGTAACATTTCCCTCCAAATGCCAAAATTTCCCTCCAAATGCTCACATTTCCCTGCAAGGAGCTTTCCGTATTGCCTACTTTTTCAGCCTGTGGGCCTTAGACTAGAAATCCCACAACCCTGCAGTTCCATCAGCAATTGTTCTCTTTGTGTAATAATAATAAATTGTAAGTTGAGTGTAAAATACCATATAATACAAATGAGGACTGTTATTTAGAATACAAATCATTTCAAGGCCCAATCTGTATACTCTGTACATCATAATTGTCTGATTTAGTTTGAACTTTTACAATAGAACAGTTCAAGGTTAGCTGATTCATATCTATTGTTAACGATTCAATACAATTGTTAACTTTTCTCTGTATATACACATTTACAATGGTAAAAAGAAAACCATAGATGTTACAGGTCTGAAAAAAAGTAACTGGAAAGTTTGTCAATTTTGTATTGGTTTAAAATGTGTACAGCCACGACAAAAGGATGCAGTTGTCTCTCTCAAAAAGTTTGTTTTTCTCAAAGAAAAAGTTGGGATGCCAATACCAACAAAAGGAGCTTTTTAAATGCTTCAAAACGACACCTTTGTGGTTAAGATTGGATTCATGCCTAATTCCATCAATTTCTAAAAATGCATTTACCGACAACTGCAGCCATTTGCCACAACAGTACACAACTACGGGGAATCCAATAAAGGCTTATGACATATCAGCTTTTGTAATATGACTCTTTTTGATCCAAACGTTATATTTGTGCACTTGAATGTTACCGATCTGGCTATGCTTAAACCTTCATAGCATTTTTTCACAGAATTTGATCCTGAAAAATTTACCTATTGTACTCATTGGCCATGACAGTCTGCAACAAATGCATGCTTTACTAATTAGCATATTTGTGTAATGACCTTATTTGCATAAACAAAATGCTTATAATAGGCTAGTTTTTAGTTTGGCCCAATGATAATGCTTAGAGTCTGGGTTCTCAGTCTGGTTCCATGAGAACCCAAGAGTGTGTCTGTATAAACCGACAGGTAAATAAACAAAATTAGAATCTCATTTATTATTATTAGGATCAATCATTACATATTTCCTTATATGAGCATTTCTTCTCAGAAGTAACCCTTTGATGCATCACATTTATTGGATCAGTTAAAGCATATGAACTATAATTTATCCGAGCGATAGTATAACATGATTTCAAAAAAAATAAAAAAATGGAACCTTGTAAGCCCAATAATACTGCTCAAAAGGTGAAATAAAAATAAAATCAATAAATTCAATTAAATGTTTGTTTGTCTTATGAGAAGTCCATTTAGGTATACTCTGTTTTCCAGTGATGCATTCTGATAATTGTATAAGGTCAAGCACAAACAAGTTTGTCTCAATGACTTGTATCCAAAACTTGTAGATATATGGATTTTATTTAAATTATTTTGTCAAAAGGCTTACCTTGAGGGCTTCTTTTCCATTCTTGGCCTGTATTTATTGACATATTTAAAAGAACCTTGAAACACTCCCTACCTTTACCCCCTACCACATCCCCCTGCAAAAATGCTGGAAAATTATTTTGCTTTCTCCTTTTGCCTCATGATTATGTAATACAGGAGGGAGTGATTTGCTCACCCGTAGCCCAATTATACTGTTCATTGACATATTCAGTCCCATTCCATTTACAAATCAGTAAACAGTCCATCTCCTCATCATAGCAAACTGAACTTGACTTCTTAATGTCAATATTGAGAGTTTCTTTCTCTGACTCCAAATCCATGACACAGATTTTGGTGGGACTGGGGCTCTTGTCACTGATCACGATATGTGTGCTGTTGATTGACGCGATACGCAATGGCGGGAAACTTGATTTGATCGTCTTGATTACCTTGCTACCATCTGGAGGGTGCACTGTAATAACCGAGCGCCACCTGTCCCCTACAATGACCCTACCATCTGGTGTGGTGGTGATGGACGTCAGAGCAACATTGTCCGTTTTTTGATCTTGTTGGGTGTACATAGTGGATACGAATCCACCTGATTGATCATAAATCTCGACATATTTGCTTCTTGCTACCAAGTAATGTCCATCTTCTGCTATGGCAACATCACGTCCGGGATTGTCCTTTTCCACTTCACTGAGAGCAAAGCTGAACTTCTTTCTGTACTGGCCAGTTTCTTGTTTATCATAAATTCGCAGATTATTGTTCTCCCGTGTGCCAACAGCCAGAGTACCGCATGGATGAGAAGCAATGCCAAACAATAGATCATTAAAGGAATCTGTAGTAGGAATAAGTTTCAGTTGTCTCACAGCTGTAAGTTTTCCTAGTGTGACATCAACCTCAGGGACCATAGTAAATTTCTTGGGCTTGACATTCAGCTTGATCTGTATCTCTCCTTCATCCTCACTTATAGAAGCTTCTTCTAATTTTAGATTTTCCAACAGCTGATCATATTGCAGTAGGTATTCGTGGCAGCTTGATTGGTCAGTAATTTTGTGGGTGTGGGACAGCGTATCTTTCATGGCCGATGCCTTTTCATTCCAATCTTTGATTTGCTTCTGGCAAATAGACAACTGTTCTTCATACTTCTGCTTCAATTCTGCTTTCATCATTTGTCCTTGTTCCAATGCTTTATCTACTGCCATGGCAACAGCATCATCTATTTTCAGTTCTGTAGCAGTAATAGCCGATTGAATATTTACTTCCAGTTTAGACGATGCTTGTGCCTGCTGTTCACACTTCTTCACTTGTTGCTCACATCTTTCTACAATATCTTTGACAATTTTCAGTTTCTCTTCACGTGCAACATTGACACCTTGAATATCATGTACACGTCTCTCATGGTTTAACAAGATACACATTTGACATATTAAGACCTTACATGTCATACAGTAGAAATGCATCTTTTCGCCCTCATGCTTTGGACATGTTGGAATTTGTGATCCATTCACATCTAACGAAGAGCAGGCCTCAGTATGCGTCATGTGTTTCTCTGCCAGGCTTCGTAAACGTAGCTGAGTTTTGAATGAAGCAATACCTCCTTTCTTTCTTCGTGACTTTTGAGGAACTTGTGTTACAGTTCGGCATTCTGGGCAAGAGATCTTAAGGGGGTCATGTTCCACCATTTTGACAAGACACATGTAGCAATAGACATGAGGGCAGTCTAACTCTTTAGGTGTATGAGGATCTACAAAATATTCCATACACAGGGGACAAGTTAAGTCCTCTTCTGCGCTTTCCAGGTATGATGATGCCATCTTAAAACTCCAATATAGACAAGATGCCGACGCTCAATGGATTATTGGCATTGATGTTTGTACAGTATAGTGTTTGCTTCAATGGACAATGTCTCCGTGGTATCTAATCACAATCACATTTGTGTCTGGAATAATAGGAAAAAGAAACAAAGGATTAAATTCAAACGCTTCTTGATATTTTCTACATTATAATTGTAGTCACATGTGATCTTTTTCAGGGGGCGCCCTCTATGCTTGATTTTTTTTTTAAGCAGATTTTCTTGCAGATTTACATTTGTGATCATAAATCATGAATAAATTCTGAGTTCCAGAGCGATATCATTCCTAATTACTTCAAAATCATGGTTTTTAGAGTGAAAATAGATTTTTCGCTAGCGAACAATCTATTTTGAACCCTTAAAAACTGAGCGTATCCAGCCTTACAATGCAAAACAATTCCCATTTGTATTATTTTACTGTTGTTATTTTTTGCTTACATTTTAAACCTGTGTCAAGTTTGGTAGAGATGTATAAGCTTGGTTTTGTAGTGGTTGATACATTTTTAATGTAACAAAATACCAGTGAATTTAGCTCTGGATTTATCAGGCTAACATTAAAATATGTAATAAATGGCCCGATATAAATCTGAAAATTGTGATTGATTGGTATAATAATGTATCACTAACTATAAACCATCAAAGGTTTAAATTTGGATATTTTTAGAAGCCTTGTTTTTGTCCCTAATTTTGTACAGAAGAAAAGGGACCAATACAATTCTGCTATAGATCTAAATAGTGCACTCCTTGAATCCTTCTACAACCCAATTTGCCATGGTTCAACCGAGAAATGCACTTGACAATTTGTGAGAATTCATAAAACAGGCATTTTAACTCAAGAGCCCAATTTAGGCTCTTTTCAACACCAAGGAACACCAACACAAACTATTGTTCCATATGAAATTAAATTGTAAACCAACTCACTTGTTCATTGTAAACAAAGCCAATTGTAGAATATTTCTTTTGTTCTACTAATAATTTGAGTGTAGATAAAGGAACCGTTCTTACCTTGTACAATGTAATATTCACCCAGTATAGTAATCCCAGTAGTATTCAATTATTTCACATGTAAACTCAAAATTAACATGTAAATAAGAGGGTATTTATTCAACAACATTGCGCAGTTTCAGAAACCCATTGTATATTTAACACTGCTCGAACACTACAAGTTTTAGTTGAAAATCAGTGTTTTGTAGAGAAGTTCAAAAAGTAGCCCAATTTTGCAATAAAAATAATTCTTGTTTCAACCTGAACACTGATTTTCTTTTTGGAAAATAATATAAAAAGTATATAAAAGTGAGCCCAATTCTGTTCTATAGCACTTTGTTGTCTTTAAACCATAGCCCAATTTGGCTAAAAATAGCAAATTTGGTCATGGTTGAAATCATCAGTGTCAATAGAAATGACCTAGGTGTGGCTGAACGTGATGTGAAAAATAAGTTTGTGTCAGTGCCAAATTTGCTTGCCTTGGTGAAAAGAGCCTAAATTTGGCTCTGTATCTGGATTATTTTAACCAATGTTTTATATATATTTCAACAACTTCCCCATACCTTACAGTAACAATCTGAATATTAAAGGTGGTGTGTGAATAAAATGCTATTTACAAAATATTTTAAATTTCACAATTACTTGCTAAATAATTTGTCTTCTCTAATGTTTACCATTTGTAACCCAACCCATTCAGAAGTTCCCTCGCCCATTCACGGGGAACAGACGATGTCCAAATAAGGGCCTAATTATAATAAAACGTAAACAATTTTTTCGGTTTTTAAAGAGCAGCTATTTTTTTATGTCAAATTAAGCCTATCAAAACAATTTTTTTACTTGTTTTCATCAATTATCCAAAATGATATTCACATTTGAATGATGTAAATATGTTTGGTCGTTATTGAACGGGGTTCAACAAGGTCTTCGTCGTTGTTTATCTTGAATCGAGACGGGTTTATATTGCTCGGGTAAGCTGCCCTCGCAAAATAAACCCGTCTTACCGTTGTCGGTTCAAGATAAACAACTCCGAAACCATATTGAACCCCTAAATAACCATTACATGCCACACTGTGCTATGAGATGAACGAATATGAGTAATTGGTAGATTGTATTATAACAGACTTTTCACACAAGTTATATTTTGGGTGCAATTGGTGCATTGTATGGCAATTCTTCTGCTTATGTTGAAGTATCTAACCAATTTGAGTGATGCTTGGACACTAAACTACTTTGACCTTGTGTGGTACAGAGCTCCTGTCGACCTTGTGGTTGCTTCTGTATTATCATCACAAAAAGGATTGGGTGAAAAGTAGAGAAACTCTCATTCAGCATGCTTCAGCGTGGTATACAGTGGGCTAGGTATATAATGTTTGTCATATTTTTCTAGTACCGGTATTCTTTGGCCATGAAGGAAATACCTGATGAACTAAGTTAACCATGTAGATCCACTGAATGTGTTGATTCTATGGTAGCCCGACGACCTCCCCCCCCCCCCCCCCCCCCACACACCTCTGAAAAAATTCAATATTGTAAGTAATAAATATCTTTTTTGCAAGTCCACAAAATCACTTTTTGGTGGACAAGTTAACTTGGCCACCTTAGCTTTCAGTTGAAAGGTCATGGGTCATTATTATTGTTTCAATTAGCTAGTGGTGACGTTAAACGTTACAATGATTGTATTTACAAAATAATGTAAATTGTATTATACATAAAGGAAGAAGTATTGATAGAAAAACGAATCTTATCTGTGGTTTCATGCAATTTGAGCTTTTTAATACAGCCGGCAGTAGACTTTTGGTATAAAATGCTAAATATCGCCAATCGCCGCCAAATTCAGATTTTCAAGGCAAAATTAGTATTTTAATGATATTTTATAATATATGTGTCTATTACAATAAATAAAATGGTGTTTTGATGGACATGTAGTTCAAATATCACATTTTAATAGTTTATTGAGTGGATAAACCAGACAGTCTCAATATTATTTTAACTTGTGACTTCCAATGTAATGACACCCCGGTGGTGTAGTGGTTGTTTCCTCCGGCTGTGGTGCATTGAACCTGGGTTCAATTCTGCTGGGGACCACATATCTTTTTGTATAATATTGGTACTTTTTGATGTTCCATTATATTAATTACTTACAATATCATTAGTTTGTTTATTAATGAGACTCTTTTTTTATCTATTATTATTTTTTACTTTTTTTGGTTCAATGAATATGTCATGAATATCACGATTTTCTTTTTTTTATTCGGCTGTTGTTATGAACTTCATGAACTTATACAGTGTATTTATTCGTGATTTATCTTTACAAAACGATTGACTACAAATTATCCTGGCGGTCCCAAGTTCGCGCCTTGGGAAATCCAAGTTATTTTGTGCACTTTTAAATTTGTCATTGGAATTTAAAATTAAATTATAAATAATGATATTTTTTCTTTCAATTCTTTTTCTTAACTTCACCATAATGATATAGGCCTAGCTCACAAACGTCTCTGTGATTTCCTTCCAGAAACAACACACTGTGATCCTCTTGCCAACTTCCACAAAATTCAACAGATCCATTCCATTTTGAATTTGTCATAAATTACGTTTTTCTCGTAATCAATAAACATTGGAATTTAAATTAAATTATAAATTATGATATATTTTCTTTCAATTTTTTTTCTCCATAAACGTCACCACATAGGGCCTATCGCTCACATAACGTCTCGGTGATTTCCTTCCAGAAACAATACACTAGTGATCCTCTTGCCGACTTCCACAAAATTCAACAGATCCATTCCAAGTCTTCTCATTATCCTTTTGACACTAAAAACACTTGTCCACCCAGTTTTTTAGGAGACCTTGTTTTAGTTATTGACAATTTTAGTTCATTCTTTAACACATCAGTGAGTAAAACCTTAAAACAGCAGAATAGTATTGGATATCATGTGGAGTCCAATTATGCCTCTTTACCATGGACTTGGCAATATTCTTAATTCACTTGAAACCACATGTGCATGAAACCACTCATGCGTGACTTGCTGGAATACTGAGTGGGAAATTGTGTGGTTGTGCATCACACATGAAGTCACCAGCATTGACCTTGGTATTATGCTCCTTGTTGCCCAAATCACAATTGTGTAGCCTAATCAAGCATAGTTAGGATATGAAAGAAAATACCAAAGTTAAGCAAAATTATCATGCCAATTAGATGTGCAGGGTGAGTCAAAACACAGCAATAATAAAAAGAAGCCATCTTGTTAAACCAAGTTGAGGTTTGGAACTTTTTAAATGTTGCAAGAATGCTATACTTGTAACTAACTTTGTGTGAACAAATGAAGTCAATTGCACTTTCCGTTTGTCTTTGATGAACCTTTTTATTTTACAGCACAACTCAATTTATGTGTTTGTTGACACAATTTCATGTTTTTATTCATATTTAACACATCTTAAGCACTAATCATAGCATGGGTAAGATAATTTGATAATGTTACCCCCAAGTAAACACGAAAGGATACATTAAATTCAAATGAGTGACACATTTTGCAAACATATACATATTTTGGGTGTCTCGTGGTCAAATATGTGAAACGCTTGTATACATTGTATCGATAAAAATGTACATCATAGGCAAACAGAAAATGCTATTGTCTTTTTTCACACAAAGTTAGTAACCAATTTGTTATACTTATAACAATTAAAGAATTTAAAATGTCAACTTGGTTTTGAAACAAGATGGCTTCTTTCCACTATTGCAGTGTTTTTAACTCACCCTGTTGGCCTATTTGATCAATCTGAAAACATCTAAAGATACCTATAAAGCGTGACCATTCACCGGCCTTGTCCTTAATATTACACCCCATATCACAAGTTGACAACCCAAGCTTAGTTTGAATATGATCAAAATGTCCAAATACAACCAAGCTTTCATGTCAATTAAGTGTATTTCATCAATTTGAGCACATCAAAAGACACCAATAAACTATACCATTGTCTTATTGGTTGTATTGTAAGCAATTTATGGCTAATATAGGTTATTGAATGGGCATTAATATCTGCTCACTTCATCCAGCTATTGACTTGAGGATTCATTTGTTTTCTCTTATTTTACAGAGTGTTTGAATGCAATACTGAATGCAAATGTAGTCAACAGTGTCACAACAGAGTTGTTCAATATGGCATTAAACTTAGGTTACAGGTGTTTAAGACTAACAAACGGTAAGATTTATTATTGTGGTATACTGATAACATGGACAGGTTGGAGCTGCATCAATCCTCAAGCATCCACCGCCAAAAATAAAATTCAAAATTTAGCAAAATGGTTAAAAACTGGCATAAAAGTAAAACACAATAGCCTAAATGACCTCTTTTGTAATAGAGGTTTAGAAGATTTACCCCATAATGGGGGTGGGGTGGGGTGGGGTGATATAGGAGAAGGAGGAGAATACTAGAATTGAAAGCAAATCAACTCTTTTTATAAACAAAGATGGAGATGATACAAGTCTTAAGACACAGCTATGACATCACAAGCCCTAAGAGCACAGATCTCAAGAAACATCAGGGAGGCATATATATAAATACATTGCCTAGTTTCAAGAAGGTTTTCTATCCATCACATAGACTTTTTGCATTAGTTTATTTTGTATGGCACAGTGATCAAGTTAGAGAGGCTGATAAATGTTGTTTATGTATGTTTGTCTCCAAGATCAGTATATCTTGTTGCTGATAAAATGATAATGAAAACATTTCAGTGTTTTGAAATTAAGTGACACATCAGTAAGATTGTAATGTGCATCTTTCTTTCTTTATTTAGGGGTTGGGGTCTGCGGTGTTTAGACGACATTCCAAAAGGTGCTTTTGTGTGTATATATGCTGGCCAAATATGGAAAGAAGATATGGCCAATGAGAGGGGAAGAATATATGGTGATGAGTACTTTGCTGAGCTAGATTATATTGGTAGGTTTCAATCCCTTATAGGGTATATGTTTTCCCTGATATGGTCATGGCAATGGTCTGTAATGTATCACATTTAAGGGAACTGTTGTGCCATATGAGGGCTTCTATGTCAATTTAGCATATTAAATAAAAACATTCATTTAAAGCGGCTGTTACACTGCCTCAATTTGAGTAGTGCCATATCTTATTAATTATTCATACACTCTTAGTGGTGTCTAACCAATCAGAAAGCAAGAATCTAAAATATGCCGAGTGCATTGAAAGTGTCTAATGCACTCCGCATGTTCTCCATTTACTGCGCGCACCACATGCTTTTTTGTGTGTGTTTTTTTGTTCAGGAATCGCGTGTTCGCCGATTTTCACTGCGGGTGTTAGCAAACTTGTTTTAACAAACATGTTTTTATTTGTTTTTACATAGATCAAAATGATATGCTAAAATTGTGAAATTTGATTAGGAAGTGTCGTGTATGAATTAGATCAATACTTGCGTATGTTTTGTTTCTCGAAAAATAAGACAAATCAATGCACTTGGGCAAATGTTGATACGCTCACAATAGCACTCCCCCCTTCGTGGTCGTGCCATTATTCACACATCAACATCAGCAGGCGTGCATTAATTTGTCTAATTTCTCTCGAAACAACACATACGCATTTATTGACCTATAATTACAATACAAGTGATAAATGTTTGAGGTATTCCTTAAACAATTTGAATATGGTACTGTACTTGCTTAAAAACCCTGTATGTTTGAAAACAACACCAGAAACAAAGAATTTGCCTTTCTCCAACACAATGTTTACAATGTTTTGTACATGAAAATAGTGTTTCTTATTTATGTCGTCATTTCATACCTAATACGGTCATGTCCTTAATAAGCTTAGTAAATACAGTCAAGGTAAACTTTTTTGCATGGCTCTACATACCCAGGATGTGAACATCCATTCTATCATTTTGAATTTGAATTATGATTTGTTGTTACAGAGGTTGTTGAGAATAATAAAGAAGGGTATGAGAGTGATGTCGCATCATGTGATATGTCTGACAGGGGATACAACACTAGTGATGAAAGGTAATTTGATTAGGAAATAGTCCAGAGCTTTATAGTCATTTCCAATCTTAAGTGGGATACAATTGATGCTGTTTGATTTAAAGGTGGGTTACACAATTATTTTATAAGGTTTTTTTCTGTTTCAGTTAAATTACTTCAGTGGTTCTAAATATAGAAGCAATAGTTTATTCCGGAATTTTCCATTTCAGTACATAAACTACAGATCTTTTTTTTTACCAAACATATTTGGGGATAATAAGCTACTTTAATGCTACTCACATCTAACAGAAACATCTATTAGACCTACAATTGTTGAGGGGTCATGAGAAAAATGTTGGTTTCTGCATATTCCAAAATTATGATGGAAAATGTGAATTGGATAAAGGGATTAGAGCTTATTACCACACGTTTAATTCTAATTCCCCTGTGGATGTACCCAAGATTACAGACAAATCACGGCACCTGCATGTAATTGCAGTATTGATCACTGTAGTATACACTGATGTCACTGCGCAGAGATAGATAAAGAGCTTTAATCCTCTAACCATTAGTCAAATTTAAAATATTTCCCTTACCCTTTGTATAATTTTGGAAGAATATATGACAAATATAGTCACAAAACTTGGGTACATTACAATAAACTTTTGTCTTGTTTCCTTTGTTTAGTGCTAATGAGGAAGGATCTGATGTTGACTACCATGCCGGGTCAGACAGTGATGCAGACTATGTACCAGGGGGAGGGGGAAGGGGGGCCAGGGTTGGGCCTATGGCTGGGGCTAAGGGCGGAGGAAGTTCTCAGTCTGATGCAGGCAGTGTGGAGGATCCAGATAACCCAAAAAAGTAAGTACAGTTTGAGTAGTTTCTTGATTCAACTTTGTGAAAATACTCTGTTAATAAGTGGGGAATATCAAGAAGGTTCTTTGGAGGAAAAAAAACTACTTTTGTGAATGTTTGATGTTTCAAAAATGTGCCTCTTTTCTTGTAAACCCTACTTGTGAAGTGATGGTATTCTTTGGACAAGATGTGGTACTGGTTTCCTAGCCATTGTTAAAAGTGTCCTCAGCAATAACAAGAAACAATGTAACTTAGAAATTGCCATTAACAATTTAATTAGAGACTAACTTGTTCAAACAAAGCCTGTTCGTACGGGTTAATGAACCTCTCAGGTAGGGTTGGTTGGGCATATATTTTTTACTTCAAACATTTTCGGGAAATGCCGCCGAGTTAGAAATGGAAAGCGGTTGGGGTTGGCCGCAGAGTCAGAAAGTTGAGAGGGGGAGGGTGGGGGGAATGCAGCACCGAGTCAGGAACATGATAGCTGAAGGGGGGTTGTAAAGTGGCATTCCCCAAATCGGCGCACAAAATCAAGCTTCATAACTGACAGTATGCTGTCAGGAAAAAATTTAGTTTTAGCAATTTTCAAAATAATTCAAATATTTTACCCCCCCCCCCTTCCTTAGGGCCTAGTATTGCAAATTCACAACAGACTTTAAAAACTTATATTGCAATACATATATTTTGGGTGCAGATTGTGATACAATAGGCTAAATTTTGAGGTCTTTGTAAAGTCTTTCTTTTAATTTGACTCTTTTACAACAGAGAACTTGCACAGGTCAGTACCAGGTTGACATTCCGCCGTCAGACATCAGCCCAACGAGCAACGGAACAACAATGGTTAGTTTGATATCATAAACAATAGGCCTATATCTAGATATCAATTTGATGTAGTATTGTCTGTTTATACATATAGCCTAAGAGCATCTACAGTAAATCCCAGAAAACACTCTCTATGTAGCAAATACCTTTGTTCTATGAAACTAACATCATTTTTACATTTTTGTGAATTTTTAGAAAATTCATTAATTCCAATCATTTAGAATTAGATGATTGGTAAATTATAACTCACAAACAAATAATCTGTATTTATATCCAATTACACTTGCTCTAAAATACAACATCATGGTATTACACCATACATTTGTATAAAAGAGATGTAACACAATTATTGAACCAACTGATATGAGCAGTATTTCTTCATCTGCGGGTATTTTCAAGTATAGGACATCTAATGTATTGATGGGTGGCTTGGTTATAGACTAAATTGACTTTGTTTTCAGTTGTGATGTGAGGGTTGAAGTTGTCATTAAGCATTAAGCACCTTTAATTCTTTCCTTATCATAGCCATATTTATTCAAATGTCATCAAGTTCTCACCAAATAATGCAATTTTATCAATATTAAAACCATTTTAATTGTTAAAAAATGATTAAAGATTCATTTTATTGGAATAACACTTTACAATTATATACACCGCTTCTGGCTCTGAATGAAATGCCTTTCCTATTTTGGATATATTTCATTTAAGACAAATTAAATTACTAAGCTAATTCACTTTTGTTTGTTTAAACAGGTCTGTTGTTCCCTCCAATAAAGAGAATCCAGACAAGGTTGAGGAATGGGTGAAAGATTTACCCACAGATGAACATACTCCTAGTACAAGCAGCCTACAAGAAGCCAATAACACTACACCTACTAAAGGTCAGTTGTTGTTGTTTTTTGCAACAAACACAAGCAATAACATAACATTATTGTGGTATCACAAGAGTGCATGCCAATATGGCATTTATATGAGCTCAAATCTCTTATATTCGGCAACTTTGTGAGAATTGTGACATTTTTGGTGAGAATTGCGAAAAGAAATTATGTGAGATTTTTGACCTAAAGCTTGAAATTGTATAGGTGAGCTTGAGAGCTTGAGAAATAGTCTCATGTGTTATTCTCAAGCCAAATGCCTTACACTTAGTAAGCCTGCTTATCAGCTTTGTTATATTTTATTTTAGCTCCGTCCGGATCTGCTAGCGAGCCAGATACACCCTCTCGTCTGTATGGTTATAATACTAATCCCGGCAATGTTTTAGACTCCAAAGCCTTGGAGGCATACCGGAAGAGAAAAGAGAAGGAGAAAGCCTTGAGAAGAAGAAAGCTTGATGGAGAGTCACCTAGTAAACCAGCTTCGTCTGGTGATGCTATGGGTTAGTAAAGGGATATACTGTAGTCCCTCTAGTTACTCTCCCTATAAATGCCCTTTTTTGTCAATTTGTGTGTAAGCATTAAAGCTTATTAGTTTGAAATTAAGTTACGTTTATGATTTCAGTGTTCAAACCTGTGACATGCCACAGTTTACTCATCATTCGTTTCTAAATTTCCTAGTAATGTGCATTTCTTGCTGTTTTAACATGTTTACCAAGAAAATATTTCTGGAAATGTATGGTTTTACACTGAAAATTCCCTCAGTAATTCACCCAATTTTTGAAAATGTGATCCAGCATGAGTAAATGAGGCACATTGTAGCAGTACCTTAACCAGTTCGCTGCTCCTATTAAATATCAGTAAACAGCTACAATCAGTAAACAGCTACAAACTATATTTCATTCTCTAAATGATCACACCAATTTTGACTTTAAATATTGAAACACTAATTGCCCAAAGTTTAAAATTCCACACTCTGTCTTCATACATTAAAGATATTCTCAACATCTCAAGTAAAAAGCCATTTCTCTTTGATTTTGCAGGGGACAATGCAATCACATTGAGCTCATCTGATGAGGAAGATTCCAAAGGGAGTAACATCGCTCACAGGAATGCCAGTCCTGCTTTCAAGACATCTACTCCTGGAATTGAGCCTTCCACTCCAGGTGGCAAAGCTAGTACTCCAAATTGCAAACCTAATACTCCAGGTGGCGTTCCAACTACTCCGAATAGCCACCCTGTCACCCCAGGTGCTTCTACTTCAGGGGGTGGTGGAAAGGATGTGGTAATGAGTGAGGGCGGTATTCAGGGTTTTGGAGGTTTCCAGATTGAGGGTATCACTTCACTAGCAGTGGAAAGTGATGATACAGATGAATCTGACACAGAGGAGACCAAAATGGCAAAAGGTGAGGAATGATACACAATTATGGAAATTTAATTTCCATCTCGAAATTTACGATCGGCTTCAAAACAACAACTTATCAGTGCCTCTGTGTCAACTTTAACCTATGGTCATCGTTCATTTCGTTATGCTTCAGCTGAACTTTGGAATCAACTTCCGCTTCACATCAAGAACTGTAAAACTCTTAGCCATTTCAAATCGTCTCTTAAGACACACTTATTCACAATTGCTTTTGATGATTGATTACCCTGTTTACAATGTTTTTTGCATGTTCATCCACATATTGTATTATTCTTATATTGTAATGTAATTTCAGTGTTGTTATGTTATCTGTTAAGCGCTTTGAGACTTCGGTGGGAGGCGCTTTAGAAGCACCGTTTTATTATTATTATTATTATTATTATTATGGTACTGTTGGATGTATTTCCATATTGGGTTTTTATATTTCCATATTGGGTCATTAGATTTCCATATTGGGTCATTACATTTTATATTGGGTTATTAGATTTCCATATTAGGTCATTAGATTTCCATATTGGGTCATTAGATTTCCATATTGGGTTATTAGATTTCCATACTGGATCATTAGATTTCCATATTGGGTTATTAGATTTCCATATTGGGTCATTAGATTTCCATATTGGGTTATTAGATTTCCATATTGGGTCAGTAGATTTCCATATTGGGTCATTAGATTTCCATATTGGGTTATTAGATTTCCATATTGGGTCTTTAGATTTCCATATTGGGTTATTAGATTTCCATATTGGGTCAGTAGATTTTCATATTGGGTCATTAGATTTCCATATTGGGTTATTAGATTTCCAAATTGGGTTATTAGATTTTCATATTGGATCGTTATTAGATTTCCATATTGGGTCAGTAGATTTCCATATTGGGTCATTATATTTCCATATTGGGTTATTAGATTTCCAAATTGGGTTATTAGATTTTCATATTGGATCGTTATTAGATTTCCATATTGGGTCATTAGATTTCCATATTGGGTTATTAGATTTCCAAATTGGGTTATTAGATTTTCATATTGGATCGTTATTAGATTTCCATAATGGGTCATTAGATTTCCATTTAGGTCATTAGATTTCCATATTGGGTCATTAGATTTCCATATTGGGTCATTAGATTTCCATATTGGTTCATTAGATTTCCATATCATTGGGTCATTATGCCACACTTTGTGTCACCCCAAGTTAATGAACAAGGTTTGTGCATATTCTAGTGTTTACATTATAATATCGTGCATGCAACTCAAATGCATTGGTATGTGTACCCATACGATCAAAGAATGTTGGCCTAGTGCAAGCAATTACTGCACCTAGATTATATGTGGAGGAAAAAACTCCCAACTTATAGCCCTTTTTCAGAGCAACGGGGTGAATATTTGTGTATAATTGATGACAAAGGATTTGGTTTGTATTTTATTCTTTAGTAAGTTATATTTTCCCTCATGTTAAAGAGGTTTAAAGTTAATTTTAAATAGTAGCCAACTGTTATATTTCTTACAGCATGAGGCTAATTATTTCAATGCAGTAAAATTCCTATAATTGAACTTTTTAAATTGCCCAGTTTTGACCGCCATTACAAATGTCTGTACTTCTCAGTTTTCAAACCAAGATGGCTGGCTGACAGACAAGCAGCAAGACTGTCATAATGTAAATATATCCCTGTCTGTTTATTTATCAAGGTGATTGCAAAAAGACCACATCCTCCCAGCCTAAATCTACTACCCAGCATTCCATGATGTCAATGATGGTTCCACCATCAGGACCGCCAAGTCGTCCTCAGAATCAAGGTAAATATATGTAAACAAAATTAGTTAATAAGATGCACAATAAGTGAATGTTAACCAAATAGTTTTGTCTTTGAATAAGCAGCATGGAAGAGTACACCTTTCTGAAATCAACCTTGCGCTTGGACCTTATTATTCATAAATGTGCAAAGGGTAAACAATTAAGAATTACAATTACAGGAAATTTGGTTGATTTGATTTGATTACATTTATGTCCTATGACCCTTGATAACCCAATAAGCCTCTTTTAGCTTGTTTCCATTGGGGTCCGTTAGATGTGTGAACAGATACAGACCGGGGTGATCCCCTACTCTTTATGAAAGAGTCTGTAACCTTTTAACATGCTCGGGTATTGCTCTTCTGATGCACGGGACCACCATTTCTACGTGACTTCCGAACCACAGGTTTTTTGCTGCCATAAGGAAATTGTCACAATCACCTCGCTTCATTTACCTGGCTGCCGACACGGCACACAATGTATCAGCACTTAGATTGTAATATCCCCTAACAGCTTTCCAATCGCGCTTGGGTCGACGAGGCTAGAACTCACAATGGCAGGGCTAAAACTCACAACCTCATGATTATGAATCCTGCGCTGTTCCACTGGACCATACATGCTCTCTAAAAAAAGTGTTGACATCAAGCACGGCAGAATTCACTCTGATTCACATCCCGTTACTACGTGTGACTCTATCCTTATCTGTTCATGCGTACACTTGTTTTCCTAGTGCAATTACCCCTTGCGAGTTTGTATGATACCAAATGCCTTTACCTCTGCCCTGACTTTAATACATTCGTGTCCAATTCAGCAACTGGCATTGACCATACAACTTTCTGATTACACTAGAGGATAATATCGCAGATGTTTACACGAATTACATGATTTGAGCCAATGAAATACACCAGAATTGCTTTCTTCAAGCATTATTTGACTAGTTGAATATTACATATGTTAAAAATAAAAAAGAATACTGTCAAATTCTGCAGCCATGGTCCCTAAATGAATAAGTGTAACTGCTGTAACAGGCTTTAACAGTAATAATGATTTGTTTTACTTGTCTCTTCATAGGAGATGGGAACCGTCGAGCTGCTCCCATGAGAACGAGACCTTTCTTTGGTGAGGAGCATCATTATATCATGGACGCTAAATTTATTGGAAACCTTGGAAGATATCTCAATGTAAGTTACATTCCGGATGTTAAATCAAATTATTATATAATAGTGAATTTACTTGTGCCCTAAATTACTCAAACATTTCAATAAACAACCTTTTTAGCATCTGAAATGTTATGAAACATCTGTTCCGTTCTTTATTTTCCCCTGATATACAGCATAGCTGCAGTCCTAACCTTTTTGTACAGAACGTGTTTGTGGACACACATGATCTGCGTTTTCCATGGGTTGCCTTCTTTGCACATGAGTAAGTATCATTATAGT
Organism: Ophiura sarsii; assembly: GCA_035610835.1. NCBI lineage: Eukaryota > Metazoa > Echinodermata > Ophiuroidea > Amphilepidida > Ophiuridae > Ophiura > Ophiura sarsii. The sequence continues at coordinate 85,427,107 of CM069442.1, read as the reverse complement.
ATTGCAATTCACAAAATCCTTTTGATTCTTGTGTGCACAGACATCATGTCCATACCCGTATCTGATTTGACAGATTTGTGTTCTTCTTTCCATTCCAATGTTTGACCATTTGTTTCATCTTATCTTATTTATAGTTCTTAACATTTTTGTTTTTTATATTTTGTCCCTGATGAAGGGTGGTATATCCACTTGAAACGTCGGTCTTTATTGTTACCATATATCCTGAGTAGTCTCAGATATATCTTTGTTGTTTTATTGCACAGCAATTTTCATTGCTTGTCCCAGTGCATTTCCGTTTTTTTGTTTTTGTTTGTTATTTATCTGTTTTATCGCGTTATTCTCCCTTGTTATTACCTGTTTCCCCACACCCTGTTGGTATATCTTGCTTTTACTCTTAGCATTTGTTTCATGTTAAATGCTAGTCAAGCAATTCAGGCAATGATGACCAACCCATCTTTAAAAAACCAAAGCAAAACATAGCAAAAAGGGGGATTATTTGGACCCAAGAATCAGTTGTTTAAAACACCTTCAAACAAAAATACCTGAGATCCCCTGTGCTAAGCAATAATTTCATTAATGACATTGATGGAGCTCAAATTAAGATTTGTTTACAAATCATATGTAATTTATTGACTTTGTGAAAATTATGCTCATTTGTAAAGAGTTTATACTTTGTACCCGATATTAGAAAACCACAAGTAAACTTTGATCAGTCCAACCCTGTATTTGACCTTGACTTATCAGTCCAACCCTGTATTTGACCTTGACTACTCAAAAGTGTGCTGTTGTCAAGGCTGTTGTTGTCATAATAGCAATCATATTGCCAATGTTGTTTACTTTTTACAGGCGTATCCGAGCCAGCACTGAACTAACATGGGATTACAATTACGATGTCGGGAGTGTTCCTGGGAAATCGCTACCTTGTTACTGTGGGTCAAATGTATGCAAGGGAAGGCTGTTGTAGAAAGCAGCCATTGTGAACACAACATACATTGTCCATGTTAAGAATACATGAAATTGAAATAGAGTGTCTTCCTACAACCAGGAACCTTTGGAATATGGCCAAGAATATTACAATTTTTTTTCATAAAAAGAACAAATATTGTAATTTCCCCAGAAAGTGCAGAACTCTTTTAAAATATATATTGGACTCCATGTGACCCCAAAATTAGAGGGATGTCAGCACATATTCTAGATCATGTGAATATATGTGCTCATAATTAAGATGTAATGGCATTTGATTCTGCCAGGCCAATGAAGATTGCTTGTCTAGGAGCACAAATGGTGCATCTATGACACAGAGTATGTCTATAGTCACCGTCACAATATGTTGGACAACATTTGACCACACTTGCGTGCACGTCGGTGGCTGTATTAAGTGTGTGCTGCAAATGTTCATTTGTTACACATTGAAATACACTTTTGGGCTTACTCAGCATCCGCTTGCGTATTTGAAATTTCACCCATAACATTATGACGGCAACTATTGGTTGGGGCGGACCTACGTCATGCTGGTGAAAACAACCAAATGCAGGTGAAAACAAAAACAACTTGCGCAGATCAATCAATTAAGGTAACCGCACATTGCGCCTACTGCGAATCAAGTACGTAACGCTCAGCGTTTAGTTTTGCTTTTGAAACACTGGTTGCCAAGCAAATTTGCTAAAAAATAACTCAAAGTGCCCGTATGTCCGCGCCGTCCTATTATATAACAATCAGCATAGTATTGTCAAATTACTCATTGTGTCGTTATTGTTGACCATTATTTTCTAATACACCAAATCAGTATTGAACAGGTTTTCAAAAATTAATGTGTTAAATTATCCTTAAATTTATAAATGGTATCACTTCCATTTGTGTTACTAATGGTTCCATTTGGGATACTAATGGAAGGCATATTTGGCCATGTCCTTTATATGAGGGAGTTTTAGTTATGAATGAGATATCCAAACTGTAAGCAGGTATTATGATAGTAATACAGTGTGTTAAAAAAATCCAAAAATGGGAGAGCTGATACCTTTTGAAATGAAAGCAAACAACTACTTTATATTTAGGAATTGGTAAGGCAGGCCTATAGTATATCAAATAAATGAAGTCAAAAGTGGAGAAATGCCGTGATAATTATATACCGGGGGTAAATCTGTGCATTTTGAAGAAACAAAACATGGGGAACCTGTTGAGATACATGTGATGATGTGTAACCAGGTTTAAAATCAGTTATCCATTAAAGGTGTATGTTCCGATCAATTTTTGCTATGATTTTTTTTCACATCATGATATTTGATATCACAAGTAGCCCCATATTTTGTCTCATTATATCTGTAAAATGTTGGGACCAGAAATGTTCCATTTTTAAAATTATAGGCTAAAATGAGGTGAATTACAGCCAAAGGTGGTTAACCACCAGGCAGTTTGTGTAATACTCGATGGGCCAAATTCTTGTGACCTTGTGCTTCTAAAATTATAACCATTGGTGTTTTGCAACTCATAGTTTGGAATGTGACCTTTTAAGGATGCCTTTTATGTAAAATAGAAAACATCAAGTTGAAAATCAGGCCAGCAATCAGAACACCTACCTTTAAATGATGGTAAACTTTTACTTGGGCCGAACTAGCGAACAAATATTGTTTATAATGTGATTCTTTGGGGAAAAGACAGCTAGAACCATTGCTAAACACAAATTAAACTATTAGCTAATAAAACTTATTTGGATTAATTTTATACTGTCGAATTGCATAGGTAGTTTGTCAGGGGGGGGGGGGTTGACATGTCTCACTTTTAACCCTGTGTATCTCAAATAGTTCGCATTGGATTTACATGAGACTAAAACAGTGAAATTCACATTATTTGCCAAATACTCAGCTTACCAACTTTTTGATCTAGTTTTTTGGGACATGCTGTATAAAGTAGTGAAAGTTAAAACTGTAATGAAACTTTTTATACTGTGGAGTACATTAAAGTTATCATATTTTTTCATAACAATAGTCATTTTGCAATTCGTCTCTGTGACTTTGAAGACTGTCCTAATACTACAAGGTGCTTAATGCAATGCAGAGCGAAATATAAGGAACGGTAGTTCCTACTCAAGTTTCACGCTTGTGATCCGAGTTGTCTGATGATCGCACAAGCGTGAAACTCTGAGTAGCAACTACCGTTCTAAATGGTTTAACTTATACCTTTCTGTATTAATTCGCTGCTATAATAAGGAGGCTCGCCAATGTGGAACTGGTCAAAATATACATGATTTGTATCTACAGGGTGAGTCAAAAAGAAGTTGTATGAGAATGAATATTTGTTTAAAAATATACCAAACAAATTTGACAAACCAATGAGGCACGTTTTCAAAGAGCAACTTATTCCGCTTATATGACAAAAGGAATCATTGAAATCGGTTAATTATATCAGGAGCTATGTCTGTTTTAATAAAAGAGACCCTTTTTTTTAGCTGTCCAAGGAACGCTTAATGTTCTTGAAATCTATCCACTCTAAGGTGGGCCGCAAAATGTACACACAGTCATTCATATTCAAATAAGTGGGCAGCAAAATGTACACACAGTCATTCATATTCAAATGAGATTAAAGCCCAGGAGTTTCAAACACAGGTGGGAATGGTGTGCATGAAATAATAAATCAGTGACAACAATAAGAAAATGATTAAACATTGAAGGCCCACTTAAAACAATTAAGACACCTTAGAGGATAAACATCAGCAATCATACCTGCCCACTTAAGAGTGGAAAGATTTCAAGAGAATTAAGCGTTCCGTGGACAGCTAAAAAAAAGGGGTTCTTTTATTAAAACAGGCATATCTTCTGATATAATTAATCGATTTCAATGATTCCTTTTGTCATATGAGCGGAATAAGTTGCTCTTTGAATACGTGCCTCATTGGTTTGTCAAATTTGTTTGGTCTATTTTTAAACAAATATTCATTCCCGTACAACTTCTTTTTGACTCACCCTGTATATGACCTGAATTGCTATAAGCTCATAACCGTCAGTTCAAGCATAAATGTGACATGTCAAAATGAACATGTTGGAGGCCCAAGTCAATTATTGGTATGACTTAAGAGAGTGCATTTTAAAGGGCACAGGAAAAGGGATGATAATCCTGCTCCAAGTCTTTGTGGGACATTCCATTACAATAAACAGGGCCAGAAAAATGAACACACCACAAATGACATCATTTGTGGTATATTGATTATCAGTGAGTATCATGAATAGATTCAAACCAGTCACCTGGAATTTTCTTTTCATAGTACTCACTGAGCTATCAATAGTTCCACAAATGTCATCATCAACTAGCACAAATATTGAATGCATTTCCTGTGCCCTTAAGCTTTGAAATGATACCATGTTGAAGGTATTCGGACCTTGTAATCCACAAGATATGAATTGAATGAAGAAGCATATTTGTTTCCATTATTTTCTTTATATTTCACCAAATATATTGGCCTCCATCTCAAATTGTGTTTGCCGACAACATGTCCTTTTTGACGTGACTGGTCAAAAATATGGTTCAAGTCATAAATCTGCTGGTGAACATCTGAACATTTCTAGTAAGGGAAGACGTCAAAACTCGACCGCCGGTTACGGGCGGTTCCGCCCGGTTCTTTCAGGTCAAATGTTTTACTTGTATATGAATATTCGCGCATGCAACACTGAACAACCGCCGGTTGACTTAATGCTGTAACCGGACCAATTTACACTATCAATCTGTTACTTTGCGGTCATAATAGCTCTCTCTATAATCGTTCTATAAAAAAAAAACATTCATAGACTTTCGGTATTGATTTTAAAAAGTTAATTGAGCTATAAACAGATTGAAAAAGCCAACCCCAGCGAAAATCAATAGCTGTATTGTACTGGTTGTCAACTGAGCCCATTACTTCAAGATTTTATTGCTCACGCGTGTGACAAGGCACTATCAACCGGTCGTGTTCACCAGAGTGTAACTATTTGACCTCATTATGTGTGTATATTATAACAGACGACACGTTTTGTGAGAACCGGGTGGAACCGGCGGTTGCCTGGCGGTCGAGTTTTGACGTGATCCCTAATCTCATCTTGTAATAGAATCAGGCCACAGAGCACTGCTTCATTCCAGCTCAAATTCCTGGATCATGCTCAAGTTCTTTGAGATTATAGGCAGGTTTGTGTTGTAAAGAGGGTCCTCTGTGGGTCAGGTCAATTTCAATCGGTCCTGGCCTTTTCAAGCAATAGATTAGAATAACCAGGTATTAAACATATAACAATAAAAACTACATTTATTAACTTTTACATTCACACATATACTTCACAATTCACACACAATTAAAAAAATAGTGACTTATATTTATAAAACTATTTTGATCCACCCCTACTGGTAATCACCGGTAAACGAGGACCATGAAATGGTACTATCCAAACGAGGACACACGAACCTGGATGCAAACCGAGGACAAAATGGCGATTTTATTTTATATCACACCGCCAACCAGACCAGACAGTGCACTATCCCATCGAGGTATGTCAGGGGGTATCACATGCAAGGACCTCATTTGGATAGTGTTTTACACTGTTTGCATTATTTTGGACATATCAGGAAACCGAGGTCCTTCCACGGTTGCAGGTATGTCCACGGTTGGATGGTGTGTATTCAAACTAAGGATTGACGGTGATTACCTACACTAATATTTGTGTTTGCCGGCAACATGTTTAATATTTAATTGCTCATTGAGATTAATTAATATAATCACACTGTAAACAATGTTGTGACTTGACCAATGTGGCTAATTTGATGCGACTACTCAAATAAAATAATGTATTTGACTTGACTCTCAATAATCAATGTTCTCTACTGGAATTGACTCAAAACTAAATGACTTTACATGTGACACAGGTCAAAATGTAAAATGACTTGACTCAAGTCCCAATTCAAAATGACTCCTTACACCCTTAGTAACAAGAACATGCATGTTATAATGTCATGAGTTGTAAAACAAGAAAATTCCAAATTTCAATTAAAAAAGGGAATTCTAAAGTAATATCAGCCATCTTAAATTATTTGTCACATAAATGCCGGAAATATTTCAGGAAAATGATTGTCAAATGAAAGCTGAGTAATGATAAACAAGTCTATTTAATTATGAAGTGACAATCATATTCCACCACTTTTGTTTTGGCAAGTATCAATTGAAGTTAAAATATTTTTGAATGTGGCATACACTTTCGATGCATGACCTTTTGAATTTGGAACATACCCTGTCATCAAGCGATAATGTATAAAAATGTCTAAATGTTTTTGGAGTGATTCAGCTGTGACAATTATTGAATCCATGTTTCATATTATTCAAAGAAATGTTATATTGAATCATGTATATCAGAGGTATATATGTCACCTGTTGTACAGATTGTCACACATGGGTTGGCTAAAAGGGGATACTCTCATAGTATGGCACATCTAGCACACTTTGCTCTTTGGGCTACTTAATTAGGCAGTGAATGGGGGGTACTCAATGCACACTTTGCTCTTTGGGCTACTAAATTGGCCACATCTAGCACACTTTGCTCTTTGGGCTACTTAATTGGCCACATCTAGCACACTTTGCTCTTTGGGCTACTAAATTGGCCACATCTAGCACACTTTGCTCTTTGGGCTACTTAATTGGCCACATCTAGCACACTTTGCTCTTTGGGCTACTAAATTGGCCACATCTAGCACACTTTGCTCTTTGGGCTTCTAAATTGGCCAGTGGATGGGGGGTACTCAGATTATTTATTTTAGTATGAATGTGCCACCAGCGAAATTAAGATGGATCAAAGAATTAACCAGGTAAAAATGGGCCGATATATTGCCTGAGGGATGTACTTTTCATCCACTTTAACAAATTTTGCAAAAGATAGTTAGAATACATAGCAAAATTCAAATGAAGAAAATTCAATAAGTTGATTTATCAAAAAATTGACAAATTGGTTTTAAAGGTAGATGACCCGATCACATTTTCGTAACACAGAATTATTTCAAACATACGGAGATTTTCATATTATATGAAAGCTCGTATTTTTCTCATCATCATACTGAAATTTGACGGCCTAAAACGGTATAATTACGGAGAAATCGATGAAATAACGTCGAATTACCGCTAATGGTGGTAACCACCGATATAGTTTGTGTACTACTCAATGGGTACCGTTCACAGCATCTTGTGCGTCTAAAATAAGAACCATTAGAGCTATGCAACTCAAACTTTGGAACACAACTTTTTTAAGGATGACCTTTCATGTAGAATAGAAAACTTCAAGTTGAAAATCGGAACATCTACCTTTAAAATGGGGAAATCCTTTAACCGCATGGCTGACAGGCGATTCTATTTCACGGCACAGCCCATATCCGATTGAGCAACTCTAAACCTGAGTAAATTGATTAATTAGATATCTCTTATATTGACCATTCTTTAGGTCTATGAGTGGATAACCATCCCCTCTGATCCTGTTTCTTCAAAGCATATGAAGGCAAATGAGTCTTTGGTACACTAGGCTTGCTGATGAAGGGAGCTTCTGGATTATTATAAAACTTATTCAACGGTGATACAGAACCCCTATAGCTTAGATGAAGGGCTGATTTAGGACGTTGTTCTCTTTTGGGCGTATATGTTCGCCCGACAGAATGTCCTAGATTAAATGACTTTGATGGATCAATACTGTAAGAAGAACTTTGCCTTGCACTCCATGAAGCTAAACCTTTCTGCCCTGGACTCCAAGATGCAGACAAATCTGTAGATAAAGTGAGAGATATAACAATGATTTAAACACAATACAAAAAATATGCAATCTGAATGTATAATTATTGAGTTTGAATAATTTGGACATCATGAACCTTATTGGAATATGAAAATAGTTGTATTGTAACTCGCTTTTTGCTGCATCAGTTATGTCAGAGGTCATGTGTATGTTTAATTATTACTCGCAGGCCAAATGCATTGGATTTGCCTGTAAAACAAATACCAATTATATTTATTTCCAATCCAAAAATGAACCCTTTTAATAATTGTTTAATCGAGAGAAAAAATTCACATAATCTTGAAAATGAGAAAATTACCTAATAATCTCAATAATATTATCACATTTTCATAAGAACAAGAAAAATTAATTCAATTTTGGTGTGTGTTCAATGCCATTCAACACCATGTTTTCAAAAGAAATCCCACAATGCATCTTGAATAATAAGTCACGAAGGATTATATATAGGTTGATAATTATTTAACCAAAATATCCTTTTCGAAAGTGGTTAAAATGATGAAAATCAAAAGCAATGTATATATACCCAGTAAAAAGAGAACATAAACAAGCAACTATATACCTGAGAATCCATCTTGGGATGATTTAAGGTATGATGACGGAACAGATGCTGGTTCTTCTTTACGATCTGAGGAAGAAGAAGACAAATGTGATGCTATAATTACTTATAGCATGTGTCGCCTAATGTGGATCTGAAATAATTGTGACCTCACAATGATGTGCAGAAACTCGCTTGGCAAAAATGTGTTACAAAATCTTGAACAGTTCAAAATAATTACAAATCTGCTAAAAAGGGTTGAAAAAACCTTGAGTCTGACATTTTTTGACATTAATCAAAACCAAGTTAATATGTGAATATTGGAATACTCTGATAATGAAATAAAACCTTGTCCATTATGGTTTTGGTAGGTTTGTTTATATGTCTATTTCATCTTTTTCTTACTTTTAGTTCAAACAGCCAACAAGAATCCTGAGTGGCCCGAACAATTTTGGCTCAAGTCTGGTCCCATCAGGACCCCCATGTTTGTTTGCATGGACAAAAACAAGGACTACAGATTTGAGTGTACATACATTAAGAAAGTTTCTAGGAGAGGTGTATTATGGCATTAATTTTCTAAATTTAGTTGCATTACCCAATGTATACCCTGCACAAAAAAATCTTCTTTTCAATGACGTTCTTAGAATGATATATTTGTAATGCTAACTCAATGCATACATACCTCCAGAGCCAAATAATGTATCTTCTACATAGGAAGGACTCACAGATCGGTAATGGTTGAAACAGCTGGAAAAGAAGAGAAAGATAATGTAATATTTTGCAATTGAAGATCCCACCTCCTGCTTGTGTAGGAAATATAATGCAAATTGATATTGACTTTGCAATCATATACCAAATTATAATATTTAGTTTTGAGGCCAAAAAAACAAACACCCTGTTCTACGGACGCGACCAACCCATTTTGTTAAATTTCCCAATATACATATTTTGAAAATTCCCTGAAAATTAGCCAAAATCAAAAATAATAGCGTATTGTTGGTTACCGAGCTTGATTTTGTTGCGCGTCGGTTTGGGGGACGCCAAACCCCCAGATTTAAACCAAAAAAAGCAGAACCCCCTCCCCGCTCTCAAATTTCTGACTCGGCGGCACATTTCCCAAAATGTTGACATGGTGGTTTTTTCGTTGTCTTAACTTCAAGTACAGAAATCTTGCTTCTTTTTTCTATGAGCTCCATAAACTTTTGCAATGTTTTAAAAAAGATTTTGACAATCCACAAGTAAATACATTGTATGCCCATCCTATCTGGATTTCATACACTCTTTTAACATTTTGAAAGGATTGTTTACATGTTCCCAATCTATCCACCCATCTGAAATAACCATCCATGACAATTACATTTAAATTGAACTTACGTTCTTCTAAGAGCACAGAATCGAATTCTTGACGGATGTACAAAGATGCCATGCTGATTAGGACAGGAAAAATAATGCCGACCTTTGTATATTCCGGTGTGTCTTCCCACTGAAGCAGATCACATAAAGGAATAGTTATTTTATCACTACTGTCAGTTTCAGGGTGATTTAAATTCAGACCTGAATGAAACTTCATATTTTTAGTACCAGCCAGTCGGGCAGGGCAGGTAGCTTCTAGCCCAATAAATAATTTACCTGCCCAAATTTAGTTCCCTATTCACAAGTACATTAAGGTATCTTTGAGTTTGATGAAAAAAGCTACCTGCCAGTTGGGCAGGTACTTTTGCACTTTTACCTGCCCGGCACCAAATTGTCCCCCATGGACGGGTGGGCGGGTGCTTATTTCCAGCCCTGTTTAAATTGACCTGTAATGCTTTGCCCTATTACTGACCATTTCACAATATTTTTTAGATTTAGACTAGTCCGATGGATGTAGCACTATAGTTTGATCAGTTCCAAATTGCCCATAAATATTTGTTTTTTAATCTCTCCATGCGCAAAAGTAATCCAACCGTATGCGCGTAATTATATGGCCACATGTGTGCGATTTTGGTCGCAAGCATATGACGCACAGTACCCTTGCTGCTTTCACCGCTCCCGCATCCTTCTGTATTCATTCGCTGCTGTAAAAAAGCTTCACCAATTTGGAACTGATCAAACTATAGGGGAGACAGGGGCATGTTCACCCTTGGGGCAGGTTTGCCCACCAAGTGATTCTCATCTCTGAGGCCACTTTGGAATTTGGCAAACATGCAATAGATCAAGCAGCCTAGTGCGAGCTTCCCACAGTAGCATGGCAGATTTCCGTATTATGTTTGTCAAATGATCATCCAAAAAACAGTTTTACATAATATTTAATAATAACCATTATAGATCCTTGAGGATATACATGTACTGTATGTAATAACGTAAGTGAATTTTCTTCCATCTTTGATATTGTAGTTTTTCTAAAGATATTCATAGAGAAGATTTTAATATGAATCCTCATTAGGTAGGTATGGAATTGGTTAAGGATCTGATGCAGTTATTAACCCATCATTGCTCCTATTGCATATTTGTAACAAAAATAGTTACTTAGAATGGAGTAGCATTATAATATTAAAGGGAAATGTTTTAAGATTTAGTGTTTCTTATTATTTTTTAATTCGAAATTTGTAGGTTCCTCAAAAAAGCCCCCACCCCTAAATACAATGCATAACTGTGTATATGTTTTGGATGCATGACACTTTATGTAGTCTACTGAGCCTAGAGTGAACTTTCCCCGGCCTATGGATGAACCAACCTGCCCTGGGGAGGAAAATTCACCGTTTTGACACACCTGTCTTTAGCCTTTACTCATGTATTTACAGTAAGAGCTAGAGGACTGAAGCCATGGCCGTACAATACAATGTATGTAGCCAAGATCAATATTTAGCATAATGTCAATAGATCCATTCTATCTTTAAAATTAACGTCACTAGACCACTTCAAATGATAAGGCAATTGTCCCGGTCTCCTCTACTGAAGGGCTGTATTGCCACACTGATGACTAAGATTAAGAAGGTATGGCCTAAGCTCCTGACTTTGACATCGCTGTATTTATTTATGCCCTTTATTTGTTTGCATTTCTTTTCCTTGATTGACGCCCCCAGCATATATACGCATTTTTCCATAATACCATACCTGCTCTTTCTAGCTGGATTCCAACCCAGTCTCCTTTAGTGTTAGCAAGTCCTCCTTTAAACTTGACCACTCCTTTTTCAACAGTACCCTGATAAAACACTTCCACTTGTTGGCCAACATTTACATTGGTAAAAAGCACCATTATACTGATTGTCATGTGCTGAAACAAAACATGACAGAAAATGTGATGAATGCATCATTCTGAAATGAACATGAACCAATTTGGTTTAGATAGAGGAGTCATAGAGGTTGGTTGAGGGGGAGGGGTCTGATGTCTTGGGTCGGGGACTTTCCCCTTAGCCTATATAGTCAAATTGTTCAACCTTATACTAGTTTTATTCCCAAAACGACCCAGGGCTCCAGTAACAGCCTGAGGGGGTAGAGGACTAGAGGAGGGGTTAGCGGTGGTCGAGCGGTTTGGCGCGCTGTACCATTGGTCGGGAGTTTTCATCAAAGCACCAATGGTGGATTCAAGTCTCGTTGAAACCAGGATTGTTTAGGTTTCAGAGGGCTTCCTTTATAGCTCGTGAGAGCTGCTATAGGGAGTTAACAAGCACTAAGATTGTACTCACATAAAGATATAACAGGTATGTACCGCTTGGGTCACTCACTTTCTTACAAAAAATTCTCTAATTAAGACGACTAAATAAACACTGGTCCTGGAAAATGGTCTTCTCGGGTAGAGTCAGTTGGTTTGTTTTGTTTAAGTTTGTGACATTTTGATGGGAAAAAATGGGTCGGGCGGGCTCGTAGTACAGGCTGTTTTTTTGCTGTTGCCTAAGCATGGGGTGTGATTTGTGCTGGAACACCCTAAACATGAGTTCCAATTCACAAGAAAAAAACCATGGGACCCTAATTATGAACGAAAATCACACACAAAAAACAGGATAAAATCAAACCAGTAAAAAAATTAGGTACCCCTAAAAGAGGGTATTTGTCTGCCCCCCCCCCCCCAAACAAAATTGCTCCAATTTTATTACCAAATTAGATTAAACTACCTAGCCAAATTTGACAATTTTAGCATAAAACAGCTACATTTTGCGCGCATTTTCATACCAAATTAGTTAGAATTAGACCAAATTTTACAATTTTAGCGTAAAAATTAAAATGGCAAACAGAATCTTCTTGTTTTCATGCCCCCTAACCTAAACAAAATTCTTGCCCCCCCCCCCCCCTTTCAACCCCCACCCATAAACAAATTATGATGCTGGCGCCGTCACTGAAACTTGAAAACGGGTTAAGATTTCAAACCTCCAGCAGCAGCACAACCCGTCAAAATAGAGAACCGCGGGGGTGACAAAATGTACCCTATTTATTAAACTTGCCTTATAACTTATAAGTTGGCTTATCAAATCGCCCCGGACAATGTTGACAAAACAAAAATGATAACATAGAAATTAGAATAGCCTGGCATTATTGTTTTATGGGCTAATTTTCCCATAATGCCCAAGCTGAAATATAAAATACAGAATAGATACATGTAGTCGGCTACGGTAAATGAGACTATAAATATAGTGCTTACCGCTAATGTTCTCTATATAATACTAGTAAATACTAGTGGTGTACACTTCACTCGACTTCAGGGTTGTATTGCTGCTTGCTGGTTTTATCGTATCATGCTTTACACAGTACATCCACGGCAATATCATTGCTTGATGAGATATGCTGTTGAATGTTATATTTAGTAAAACACTAACCGGCTATAATACCGTGACCAGTTTACGTATTATTAATTAATAATTACATTTACCACACACCCACGCGTGAATTACACCTGTGCGTGCGTGAATTACACCTGTGCGTGCGTGAATACATGCATCGATCAGCTGTAACATCAATTGTTGTAGTAACGGTCACGTGGTCATGCAGCAATCAATCAGCAATACTCTTACTCAAGATTATTCTTTAACGCTCATTCCAAACGGTATCATTCACAATGCATTATAGCGTCGTCGTGAGCGACGTGTAGAGAGAGCTGGTGTTTGATAAAAGAATTCCTGTAAAAAGGGAATGTTGCCCATTTCTAAAAGTGAGTTGTTCAAAATAACACAATTTGTATTCATTTGAAATAACTAACACCTTGAATAAATAACCTCAAAATACTAAAAATACCAAGAAACATTCATATAGATATAAAAAAAAAACTAGTACGTAAATAATATTATTGGATCAGTTACGCGATGTTGATAGTTTTCTGATTTAGGGAGCGTTCATAAATACTTTGGTGGGGGGGGCCTGGTTAATTATAGGGGGGGCCAAAAAGTGTCGATACTCTGCAAAGGGGGCTCAAAAAAGTTGTTGAGAACCCCAACAGAGGGGGGTCAAAAAAGTTTAAACACTCATTAGTTTTCAAAATTTTCTGGGGGCTTCGCCCCCAAACCCCTGCTTTACCTGTATGCACATTATTTACGGAACGTTCATAAATCAACGTAAAAATAGCTAATTTTTTGGACAGTATGTTCGTGTACTAGCCCCCAGCTAAAAAATAATGAAGGCCAAATTTATATCAATAGCAGACAACAATTGCGCGCACATTGTATTCAAAGCCAGGATATATAATTGGAGGGAGCATCCTAATTGGTTTCATGAACAGAGAGAGATACGTGCATAAAAATAGCTAATTTTTTGGACAGTATGTTCGTGTACTAGCCCCCAGCTAAAAAATAATGAAGGCCAAATTTATATCAATAGCAGACAACAATTGCGCGCACATTGTATTCAAAGCCAGGATATATAATTGGAGGGAGCATCCTAATTGGTTTCATGAACAGAGAGAGATACGTGCATAAATATGTGAAGTTATTCAGGGGATTAAAGACCATGGCACTTAACTTCACTCTAGATTCTACAACCTGCCCTCCTAGATGTGATGCGTCCATCAAAATAGAATATGATACACGGTCAAATTCTGTAAAAAATCCCATAAAAGATAACATTCTATGTTCTCTGAACTTGATAACAATGAACGGGGGGGGGGGGAAGAAAGTTTGTGGCATGGCGAGAGGGGGGTCAAAAAAGTTTTGATATACCAAAAATGAAATTATCCAGCCCCCCCCCCCCCCCCCCACCAAAGTATTTATGAACGGCCCCTTAGGCTATACACTGAATTTTGAAATTATCCGTCTAATTAAAAAGGTGCCAGGAGAGAGTACAATTCATTATAATTCATAAGATATTTATAGTTGGGACATTCAAACACAGAAATGAAAAAGCATGGATAAAATCAATGTTCAGTGATATAGAGAGTTATGCTAAAAGAACCCGAAATGTTTATTGAAAAGGGCAACATAAACATAATACTTCAGTCATTTCAGAAATCAATTAATTTACACCCGGATTTACAAATGGTATTACTCATAATAAAATGAAACACGAAATCTGATTTAAAAAATGGAATATTTCAATGTTGACTCAACTTTTACCAACATATTATTAATTTTGTGCATACCGTTCTGCTATTTTGAACTACCAGTGGTTTAAATTTTGAATTTGAATGTAAATGAGTCTCTGTGAATGTGTACTTGCTCCTCACCTAGACGAATAATTTTGAAGGATTTAGCAAACCGTGGACAGCTCCCAAAATTGGTTCTTTTTATTGAAAACAGACATAACACTTGATAGCAATACTCTTAAGTGATTCTCTTTTTTATGAGTGGAAGAATATCCTCTCTATACTACCTGCTTTATTGGTTTGTCAAATTTGTCAATTTTTTAAGTTTCATTCCTGATCAACTTCTTTTTGACTGAGAATGTAAAGAGAGTTGAACTTGATGATTGTCTTGAACTGGTCATAGCCACACACACAGGGCTTATTTTATCCAAATAAAATCAGTCATATGATATACACTCTCAGCAAAAAAGGTTCAACTTAGAACCATAAATGGTTCCTCACGTTGTCCTCCATATGGAACCCTCATGGGTTCTTCCCAAGAACCATTTCATCTTGAAAGGTTCTTTGAAGTCCTCTATATGATAATATGGAAAGGGTTCTTCAGGGTTAAAGAACCCTCTTGAAAGGTTCTTTAAAGAACCAAAAAAGGTTCTTTAGTTTTGTCCTCTATATGGACCCCTGAGGGTTCTTCAGGGTTAAAGAACCCTCTTGAAAGGTTCTTTAAAGAACCAAAAAAGGTTCTCCAGTTTTGTCCTCTATATGGAACCCTGAGGGTTCTTCAGGGTTAAAGAACCCTCTTGAAAGGTTCTTTAAAGAACCAAAAAAGTTCTTCAGTTTTGTTATTATAGAACCCTTAGGATTCTTCAGAAATAGAAATAGATTGTTTCAAGCACCATTTTATTTCACTGTTTACTTTTCTAATTTACTTCATTAATATAATGCATGTATATGGTTTGTGAACAATCACTAAGTGAGTGACGTCTTGAATTAATCATGTTAATAAAATGGATATATAAATTCTTACGAAATTTACTTTCCATGGTGTTAATTTTAAAGAAGCCGATGCACACCCCAGCCACCATCGACCGTGGGCCCTCATGGGACCCTTAATATTTTATCCACTTTGGCCCGTATACAGGCCAAAGTGGACAAAATATTAAGGGTTCCATTAGGGCCCACTGTGGGCCCAGGCGATCGATGTTGGCTGGGACCCGTGTGTCAAATAGTTCTGAAGTGCAAGTCATTATAAAGAACTCTCACAGCTTTTCATGGAACCTTTTTTTCGTATTTGAGGGTTCTATAAGGAACCATTGACTCAGGGGGGCACCCCCCCCCCCCCCTCAGACTCCCCCCTGTTCGAGCTATTAAACCATATATACTTAAATCATGAAATATATAAGTATATGCTCAACTTCTTTCGTGCTTTGATAAAAACCAAAATATTTATTGGAAATGAAGAGGTGGCTTTTCGATAACATTTTGATCAAAAGTATACTAGTACACCAAATCGCACCAAATGAGTTCGAAAATTGACTTTTTTTCTACTTATGAGGGGGGCACATCCCCCCTCAGACTCCCCCTGTCCGAGCATACCTCGGAGGGCGGTACTGCGCACCGCTTGGATGGTACCAGCAAAATTTCATTTTTTGGGCCCCCCTAACAAATTTCTGGATCCGCGCATGTCAGGACTCAGGAAGAACCTTTCATTCTGGGTTTGGAACCATTTGTATCCTTCTTAGAACCATTAAAGGTTCCTTGAGTGCAGAAGGTTCTACATCGAACCCCGAGCTTACTCAAAGAACCTTTTCCGAACCATTTTTGCTGAGAGTGTAGGCCTAATTATTTAGTCTGTTGAAGATATATCTGAATTATTTATCAAACTTGACCGATAGTTATTTTGTCATCTCGGACATTCGGATTTCATTGCACCATGAGAAATATTCAACATCAGACACAAAGCCTACCAATATTTACTATGAATTTATAATATCTAGATTAAAAGCTAATACACTCGTGGCAAATTCACGGTTTAGCTTATAAATAATTAATTATCATGTTTATATAGAGAAGTTATTATGAGGTATCAGAGGTTAACTTACTTGAATGACCCTCGTATATATAATTTAAGAAAGGTACTGACAGTACAGCATGATACATTTGTTTGAAATGCTATACGGTACTTGACTGGACCTTTAGGCTTATCTAGGCCTACTGACCGACTTGACTGGTAAAACATCAGCCGAACTCGGGTTTCCCATCACCGCTATAGGCAGTGGTGGAACTTCAGATTTTTTTCAACTAGCCAGTCGGGCAGGTAACTCACAGAATTTACTTGCCCGACAAAAATGCCACCAGCCCAAGGTTCATAATATTTTGCAGCAAACAATTAAGAGCAAGTCTACTTTTAAATGATGATATGTTTTTGTCTTTATTGTACGATGTTCCACTGTAACCCTAGCCCGTAACAGCTCCTCGTATTCATCATGTTCATCAATCCAGCCTACTCTCTTTAATCTCCTATCAACCTTGATCTCCCAGCTCTATCATCATGATGAGTCAGGAGTAGGACAGGTGCATGCCAGCAGCCCTACCTGTCCACTGTTCACATTGTGGGAACGAGAACTAACGGAACGCGTCGCGTGCAGGTATTCTTTATCGTTGTTGATGTACGCCAGGCTATCTCCAAGTGCAGGCCCACAAGGGCCGAGTCTGAGTCCAAGTCCATTAGTCAGTATAGGCTGTCCGAGTCATGAGTCCAATTCCAAGTCCAGTTATAAAAAGTAGTGGCATGTCCAAAGGGGTGGAGGGCGGATGGGGGAGCCGCGTCCCCACCTTTATCATTCGGGGGGAATTTGCACCGATTCAGAGAAGTTTAATATCTTACATACATAGGCCCTATACGGTATATATCCATCCAATTTCAAAATGTCAGTTGGGGGAATGTAGTATACAATTTTTTTGCGCGCTTTGGGCGCATATCCAGAAATATCATGTAAAGCAATGAACGGTTTCATGTAAATAGCAAAAAAAAGAAAATGTCGCGTTACGCTCGCATGTGATTCAGGAATGAGATATTTGTGCAAAATGGTGTGAAACCATTCGTGGACAGAAGTCCTGCACATGCCATTGGTAGGCCATAATTGCTCTAGATTCTTTACCCTCTGTCCTCCAAGCTGTGTCCATGTGTAAAATAGAATATCATTATATATTTCTATATAATATATAGACCAAGCGTGCATGTGCAACCTGCAGCCCGCGGGCCACATGCGGCCCGCCGGCCTCTAATCTGCGGCCCGCGAAGCAATCCCAAAATTCCCATTGATGCGGCCCGTTTTAATCGGTACTCCCTAGGTTACACAAATGGCGGATTGATTTAGTGGTGAACTCCCTTATAATTAGTAGGGTGACGCCTGCATTAGTAAATATAACTCGAGGCTTGATTGAGTGTTATAATCCATGGTTAAAATGGCGCGTGCAGGAGCAGGAGCAACAGCGAATAAAAAGAGGAAATTACACGAAAAGAAGATATTCAATGAGCAATCTTTTCTTCCTAAGCTTCCCCTCCCCCTATTACCATGATTACCCTTCCGACGGACGTGTTTTGGATGTTTGACAATCACTACTGCGGCCCGTGAATGGATCTCAAAATCACAATGAGGCCCGTGCGGTAGAAAAGGTTGCACATGCTTGACATAGACTATTGAGAATAATCCATGCTGTAGAAAATCACAGCAAAAGGTCTTAATGTAAAATGCCTAACTATAACTATGTTCCTTGATTTATGTTTTATTTATGCTTTATTTATTGAGGGTAAAATACTTCAGTGACCAGCACTGCTTTCCAAGTAGGCCCTCGTTTTATGCACACATTATAATACACAGATTGTTAAAAATATATAAACATGTGATAATATAAATATGATATAATAATAAATATTAATTCAAGTGGTGATACATACACGACTTAAACTGACTCAGTGACATATTTCTTTAACTCAATACGTATTTTTGGTGAACTACAGACTGTAACAAAAAAAGTTATACAATCGCAATTTTATTTTTAATTCAATGTTAAAATCATGCAATGTCAAAATCTCTTACACTCTGTGTTAAGTTCTGTTTTGGCTACCAGAATCATTTTAGTTGGTCTTTTTAACTACTTGCGTTTAAAATGTATGACTAATCTACTAAGTCGTCTAGAAATCGGGTTGGGCCACTTTCACAATAATATCATACAATATTGCTTGTATAAATTAAATGGTTAGGGTATCATGCAAGGAACATTAAAGAGAACAATATAATTATTTTATTTCATTTGAATAAATAAATTCATAAAATAAATAAATAATATTTGTAAAGACCTAACCTTCTTTGTAATACTTTTAACCACTTGAAACGAACCATTGTTGTTTAACAAGAGCGCTCTACTGCTATGCTCCTAGTTCGATTCCATTCATATTCATCCCAGTGATTTTACCATGGATTAAACCAAAGTACCCCATTAAAATTCGAAACAGAAATTCCACGGGAGATATTTTTAATATTTTTTTCAAACTGTATAACTTTTTTTGTTACAGCCTGTATTGTTCCAAAGATTAGAAGCTCTACATGTAGCATGCGCTTAATACCAGAATTGGTTTTAAATTTTGGAATCAATAGAGTAATTATAGTGATGTGTGATTTCTGGTTGTATATGATTGTGACTGTTAGGCCTATGTACAAAGTCAAATTGACATGATAAATAATTTTGGATTGATATTTCTTAAACATTTGAATACAATGATAAGCATTTGATTAGTCCACCTTTCATTTAGTTTCAGAGCAATTAGTGCTCCGAAAACGAGGCTAGCTATGTAGCCGAGACGAGAGTGATGCAGTTTTTCAATGTGGTGAACTTTGCACTAATTATAAAAATTCTTCATACTTCTGAGCTGTTCAATATTTGACCTTACATTCGTGAAATAAACTTGAACGTATAAACCATCTATTCCACTGTTTGATATGAAATGTTTGCTGGTATTACCGACACTATCTATAGGAAAATGTAGAAGTTCACATTGTGCACTAAAAGTACGAGATTGTATGTTTATCGCCGTGACATCGAGAATGTCTCCCTCTTTGACATGAAATCGCCAATTACGAATAACGTCTATAGCTGGGAGTCTTGCTCCGGGGTGCGATTTTTGTCAACATCCTGGGATGTTGACATTTGAATTCAGATTCAGGCCTTGTGGTAGAGTCTATGAATTGCTTTCATGTGTATCTTGAATCAGTATTTGTACACAGATGTCTTTAAAATGTATATTAGATCTGGATATGAAAATATGAACACATATGTTGTTACAATTGTGGAGAAATGGTTTAAATAATATAAAACAAATGATAGAGTTTTGCAAAATCTACGACATTCGTCATGTTTACTATATTGAGTATAGACTTGAAATCAAGTCCTTATTTTCTCCCCCCACCACACACCTCTTGTCTACCACCATTCATTTGATACCAGTACTGTACTGGTAACAGCGGTCCTATGCCAATCCAATCTTGTCGCGCGCGATCTCGCTGTGACTACATGCTGTGACTATCATACGCCAACATAAACCGCTGTAACCATAAGGACTTGAAACAGTCGTAATTGGTATTATGCAACACATGCACGTGTGTTCTGGCCGGCACACGAGGTCGTTTCATGGCAAGGGTCACTAGATCTCATTATATTGTGGGAACAAATAAAATGTCTCAAGAGATAACGTTTAATTCTGGACAGATTTGGGACCATTTACAGTACTTATTGTTCTATTGCATGTCTATATAAATTACCTTAAAACATTCTTAGTTTTTTTAGTCGGGTTAATTTTCAACCCGACCTCATCAAATGTTGAGATACACAGGTGGGGCCTCATGGGATAGAATAAATGAGTCAGACGATGGAGGGTTTCAGAGAGAAAAGTGGGCCCAGCATTAAAACAAAGAGTTTTTGTTAAAATACATTATACACTGTCTAAATCTTCTTTTTCATATTTCCTTTGTGTCGTCTGTTAATTTCATTTTAGGATGTTGACCAGTTTTTTGTAAATACCTTGTTTTTTTACTAGTAAACATTTGTAAAATTTATTTATTTCGTTTTAATACGGAATAAAGCAAAACTAACTGAATAAAATGATTTTTTAATTTTTTTACGAAAAAGTCAACTGATTTTACCTGTGAGCCCATACAAATGTTTACTAGTAAAAAAAAAATCGCCTCCGGGGTCTAGTGCTGCCGATCCTTTAGCCCCGGCCTTTAGCATGTTTAGGTATATTGGTCTCAGCACCAAAGTATTTATGAACGCTTCAGTAATAAGGCCCTGTCACATATCGAAACGTGTGCCCGACGTTTTGGAAATGTGGGTGAATATTCGTGTGACATGGTCAACAAAAGAAGAAACTTTAATCGGGACTTTAATACGAGGTAATATACGTTCTTAACTCCACAACTATAATAGCTCCAGTATGAAAATATTAAATTATACATTTGTCGATAAAATTCCCGTCTTTATATATTAGTACTCTTACGTGCAAATATCAACAAAGCTATGAGTCGTAAACCAAAACACTGATGTCAGTGATCATAGAGCGTGTTTCTACTGGGGAAGAATTGATACCGTTAAGAATCGGTAGTTTGCCAAGTGGAAACAGCCAGAACCCGGTTAAGAATCGGTACCTTCACAAACCAGGTTTGGTACCGGTAAGAAACGGCAAGAAACCCAGGAGAAACAGAAAGCCGATTAATCTTACCGTTGTCTGGTTATTGAACTGAGTGTCACGCTGGGTTATACACATTGTGAAGCAATCTTTTTCAGTTGGTGTGGCATTGTTTGGTATTACAAAAGGTCAAATGTCGTGGCCCATATCGACTAGGATCGATAAACTTAGCGGTAACTTCTTGCGAGTATAGAAATAGGGGGATTAAAAACTTACCGGTTAATCTTACCGTTTACTTTGCAGTGTCCCAGTGGAAACACGCTGAGTGATCACTGGATTAAGACCTACACTGTTGCGAGTAGAGGTGACGTGTGGTCGACGTGTTTGGAAATTTGGGTGCACCAAGTTCCTGTAAGTTTTCCTTTGTTCGTGCCATATTTGGCATTCGTTAGGGGTTCGAAGAGGTGTTTAGGATATTTTTTGAGCATGTTCAAAATGTTGAGCGGGTAACAACGTAGTGATCAATTATACACGTATTGAGCATTCTCTGCGTGAGCGTTTCACATGTTGGTGTAACGGTTGCTTATTCGTCAGCTGTTCGGCCATATGATACGGTGCTTATATAAAGAAGAAACCTACACCCAACGTGCTCAACGTTCACACAGCGAATGCTCAACTTATACATAGTATCGTATTGATCACTCACTACGTTATCACTTACCCTCTCAAAAGTTTGAACATGCTCAAAAGACCCCTTGCAGCGTACTACTGCGAACCCCTGCGAACCACCAGCGACTACAACGTATACCAAATATGTCACGAACGAATGACAATACACGAAAAACGTACACCCAAATTTGCAAAACGTCGGGCACACGTTAGCTAAACTGCTCAAAACAAGTTTGGAATATTTTTTCAAGCACAAGATTTTCAAATATCGCGAGATATGTTCATTAAGTTTTATATATCCATGTAAAGCTGATATGTTCATCTTTACAATGATACCAAATTTGAAGCAATCCCTTGCTACAGTGCTCAGCTAATTGATTGAGAACATCTTTGTCGTCTGTTCAATGAAGTGTTACATTGACACTACAGTGTCGTGTGATGATCTATTGATTTTTAAGCACAAAATAGTGTTGATTTTGGCACTTTCAGATTGCGACCTCCCCATGTTCTCAAGCATGTGGCTGAGAGCACCGGAACAAGGGATTGCTTCAAATTGGATATCATTGTAAAGATGAAAACATCAGCTTTACATGGATATATAAAACTTAATGAACATATCCCGCGATATTTGACAATCTTGTGCTTGAAAAAATATGTGACAGGGCCTTAATGTTTGAGTACTATATGCAGCTGATCATATTAAGTTATACGTCATAGATCATGATATTATGAAGACATAAACCAAAGCCCAAATTTTTTCAAAGTTTCTTTCTTGCCATCATATCTACCTTGATGATTCGCGTGGGCAATTGCTACAGAAGAGATGTGCTCATCGTACCATTCCCGATTAAAGAGTACATCTCCGGTCGGGAAATTGATCTTTTCTAGCCAGTTAACCTTTAATGTCCCTTCCTCTTGCCCATTTTCTAGAAGTGGTTGCAATGCCCATTGGTCAGTCACATGTTTGTTATTTCTCTCTTTGTCCGTCTTCTTCTTGTCTTCAAGGATACGATCAACCCAAGCCGTTGTAAGTTTTTTCACGGCTTGAGTGGCCTTTAAGTACATAAAACAAGGACATGGTACTTCGTCAGTTTTACCTCGTGCTATCCAGATATCGTATTTACTATAGACGTCCATCACAAACGGCATAGGGTCTTGTAACCAAACAGCATCCACATCCGCTAGTAAAACATCTCTTCCAGATTTCACTAATTCCCGCATGTAGACAATTCTCTTTAATATCAAGTCTTGAAAGTTGTCCGCTCTACGAAGAACGCCAGACATTTGGAAATCTTTGGTGTACATAATTTTCAATTCTGAATTCTGTCTTCGTTTGAAATATGTATATGTTTGTTTGTCCTCGCACACCAAAGTAACATTGTATCGCACACCAAGCCGACGAAGACTTTCAAGCCAGTTATCCGCCACATCTACAAACTCCCAGTTTGTAGTAGTGAAAATATCAAACTGACGTTGTTTAGGCCTAATTGCCCGTTTCACCTTTGACCCAAACTTTGGATTTTGTTGCTGTTTTGATATCTCTTTTCTCGATTCACATGGTGACATGCCAGTTAGGTCACATGGCCGTCTCGCTGAGCGCTTGTGAACTTTAAAATCCTCAACTATGTTAATATTTTTATCTAAAACATCAATGTTGCTATCGTTAAGTTTTTCGGGGGCAAAGTCCACTGCCGCTACGTTGTTCATTCCGATCCATTGGCGTTCTGGTTGCAAATCTATAGACATGAGGTAAAAAAATTACTATGTAAATAAACATTCATGTTTCAGTATGATGCAATCCGATAGCAAAATGTCTTACAAACCCCCAAAACATATTACTGTTAAGCATGTGTATCCATATATTTTTTAGACATCCCCTTTTATTAACATGTTTAACATGCAAAGAGCGTCTCATTATAAGAAATACACCTTAGGATCGATTGAATATTGAAGAAGTGACAATCCAAAATGTAAGGTAAAGTCACATGAAAATCGGACTTCACCTTACATTTTGGAGTGTCACTTCCTCAATAATCAGCCAATCATAGCGTGCAATATTTCATATCAAAGAAGATGAATTTTCGTAAAAGGGTGCCCAAATAATATGTTTTCAGTCAACTCAGAAAACTTGAGGGGGTAAGGGCATGTTGTACACCAAACGCAGACCCAAACGCCCGCGAAAAATGGTCCTTGTAAATTGTCATAAATGCCTAGAGGCCTACACACTACATCCGGAGAATGGGGCGGGGCATAAATAGGGCTGGGGGCGGGGGCACAAAGGGGTTTTTTTCGGTCAGGGGGCATTTGCCACTGTTGAATATATGAGAAAAATGTGAAAATGAAAATCAGACTTCACCTTACATTTTGAAGTGTCACTTCCTCAATAATCACCCAATCCTAGTGTGCAATATCTCATATCAAAGAAGATAAATTTCTCAACATCTTTGTAATTGAATATTTTTAGGTAGGAAATATATTTTCAGAGTAACAAGCCCATTTATTACCTGTATAGTTACTTTTTTTGATGACTGTATACCGCCCGTGTGCAAATAAACAGGAGCGGTGATAGCGTCGATTTTTGGGCGGGATGCGTAGCTGTTGTGAGGGATGGCGGTGGTGGATGGCTCCCGGTAGTGTGAGAAAACATCGTAAATTGTTCTTAAGTTTTGTGATTTTGATTAAGTCAATTATAAATTAAAACCAGAAGAAAGCTTGAAGGGATATCAGTGTACTCTCTATATAGATTGATAAATCACTCTTTGATGGAGGAGTTATTTTAAGGGACCACTCCAAAAGAGCAAATTAAGTCACTCCACAACGTGACAATTTACCCAAAGGAGTTACATTTGAATGGATTTGTATAGTGCATGTTAAACGTCCCCTCTCCACGTGGTACCTCACGTCACTTTCACTCTTTGAAAGTCACACTCATTTATATGATAAGAAAGTATTCAGTCAGTCATATGTCAAAATGCCAATTTCATGAATTTAAAGAGTCGTTTACTTGACTTACCTGCTTGCTGTCCGCGTTGATTTGATGTTGAAAAGACCAGCACCGTAGCAATAATTATGGACACCGCCACCAATCCTTGCACAACCACAATAGCAAACAGAATTCTTAATAATGAGTTCGAATTTACTGACATTTTATCCATTTTTAAAGTTTAATTTTACTTATAATTTGATACTTCGATGATAAGTGTCATTTTGATATTTGAAAAAGTACCATATGTTTAGTCAAGTGAACGTGCGAGGACTGTTACTGTGTGTGACGTGCGTGTGGTGCCGGGTGTGGTGTATAATGGTTAAAGAAACCAAAGTGCATTTATTTATATATAAATTGTTTGATTAGATTAGATCAAATTCAAATTATCACAATTCTGAACATATATACCGTCCAGTATAGAATTTTTATGGGTGCGTTATTTACAGACTTATACTTGATAATATTAATAATAATTAATAAAAGTGCGTGATCATTTTCATAAAAACGGGGTCATGACACCTTTTGGTAACAATTTCATGTAATGCCTAGAGGTGGACTACAAGAGTGAAAGATACAGACCAACACCCTGTGGTCTATTAGGCCTAATAGCTGTATATGATTGAACATATGTTCAATCATATACAGCTATTAGGCCTATTTAGTATTTCTATTTTCTAAATATAGCCTATTAACCCATCCTAGGAGTAGGCGCGTAGGCGTAGGCGCGACGGTGTAGGCCAGGCCCATAGACTAATTACTTCGACTTTTCGTTCTTTGGCTTCAATTTTTAAGCGTCGTGAGCAGCCTCATAGACTATTCTCAAATGGTGGCGCGCGCGCCACTTGTGGCGCATCAAGGCATCCTAAGTGGCGCGAGAGTGGTTACAATTTGTTTTTAAAAAAAATCATATCATGATATAGCCAGATTTCATAGGCCTATGACGGTCAGATATATAAAGACAGCAATTTTTTCGCACGCTACGCGCGCATGTACCCTCAAAAGGGTAATATTAGTTATTATGTTGCCTACTACATATGTTAAAATATTGTGTGAAGGGAATGTTGCCATTGTAAATTCTAAAAAATATGACCAAGTGGAACTTCAACAAGTTTGTTACTAAAATGTGGCGCATCAGTAAATCTAGTTGAGAAAGCCTGGACTGTAGGCCTTTTAAATATTTGGGGCTCAAAATGTAGGTCTCATACAGGGTGTCTCAGAATGATCTATACCGGGTTTCAAAAATATATAAAAAATATAAAACAAATAGTGTTTCACATTTAAACACTTGGCTTGCTTTTTCTGCGAGTGACCGTTATTAAACATGAAATGAGACCAGCATTGAATGAATAAGTAAAGCGTCACATTCAGCATAGAGTGATCCATTAATGATTAAAGCATTAATTTATGAATTTATTTTCGCGACATAAAATTATAATTGACTTACAAAAATCACAAAACTTAAGAATAATTTACAATCTATGTCTTCTTTTGAACAATAGTTAACAATGCCTGACGATTGGACAAAATGACCGTATGGGATTGTCCATGAAACTCAGAGTAGCGATAATATTCCGGAATAATATTCCGGAAGGTCTATACCTCTGAATTTTTATATATATATATATGTATATAAAATTTCAAAGTTTAGACCTTCCGAGAAAGGGAGTCGTTACTCTGAGTTTCATGCTTGACGCAATCATCAGACGACAAAGATACTGATTGTGTGACTGGTTGGCTATGGACTAGATTAGTATGCATACACTTTCAATGGTGTTTAATCACTAAAAGTGTGTCACACTTCTCCAGCCCGTAAGCCAGCCAGACCATTTTTCAGGACCGGTCTAAAAGCTTCGAGGATAGCTTAATAGTGCTCAACTGATAAAAAGTCAGGAGCATAACATAAAGTATAAAGTCATGAATATCGTATCGATTTCATGGTCAGACTATCTTTCGAATACTCACAGTGCTCAAATCCATTAAAGGATGAGCTATATAAAAATTCAAAGTTTAGACCTTCCGAGAAAGGGAGTCGTTACTCTGAGTTTCATGCTTAACGCAATCATTAGACGACAAGGATACTGATTGTGTGACTGGTTGGCTATGGACTAGATTAGTATGCATACACTTTCAATGGTGTTTAATCACTAAAAGTGTGTCACACTTCTCCAGCCCGTAAGCCAGCCAGACCATTTCTCAGGACCGGTCCGGTCTAAAAGCTTCGAGGATAGCTTAATAGTGCTCAACTGATAAAAAGTCAGGAGCATAACATAAAGTATAAAGTCATGAATATCGAATCGATTTCATGGTCAGACTATCTTTCGAATAACAGTGCTCAAATCCAATAAAGGATGAGCAATATAAAAATACTATTTTGGAGTGTAAATGCCATTTTTTTCTGCGCTTCGCACATATTTTCTTAAAACCTATCGACTTCAAAAACTTTTACTATGAGACGACCTGGACAGCAAATCGACGATATGGTGGAAAAACAGCTATATAATCATCAACGGTCGAGACATTAGAGCCACAGGGTGTATAATGTTACAAAATCCAATTTCATGATTTAAAAATGCGATTTATTGCATGCTTTTCACCTCATCTCTGCTTTGCACCAATGCTCACAAAAGTAGAACGTTTCACTGGATTATACGTTTCTGCTCAGAATGTTCTAACTTGTTCGGGTTATAAAGACTCACAAAACCACCCAAAATGTATAAATATGAAGAAAAAAATCCAACTCGCTACGCTCGCCATTACTAATTTCACACAATAAAAAGAAGGGGCATCATAAAATTATTGGCCGTTCAGATAGGGCACAAACAAAATTTGCCAACATATCCATGAACAAAATTTCAAAGGTAAAGACAGCTCCTTAAGTATGTGACAAGTTGATTTTTTTCGGGGAGGGGGGGGTGGGGGGGGGGGGGGTGTAAAAAGCTACTGGTTAGCAGGGGGGTCATGTAATTTTCAGTTTCAGCTGTAGGGGGGGGGGGGTAGGTAATTTTAACATACAAGTCTCGAATTTGTCCCAACCGCCCTCCACCACAAATAATGAACGGTGACGGTCCCTTAGGCCTAGAGCGAATTCACTCATTTATATGATAAGAAAGTACTCAGGTCTATATAAAATGTCAATTTAAAGAGTCGTTTACTTGACTTACCTGCGTGCTGTCCGCGTTGATTTGATGTTGAAAAGACCAGCACCGTAGCAATAATTATGGACACCGCCACTAATCCTTGCACAACCACAATAGCAAACAGAATTCTTAATAATGAGTGCGAATTTACTGTCAATTTATCCATTTTTTATCGTTATTTATTTGATACTTATGATAAATGTCATTTTGATATTTGAAAAAGTACGTATGTTTAGTCAAGTGAACATGCGAAGACTGTCATTGTGTAATATGTGGGTTGTTTTCACAGAAACAAATGCGAATGATAGGTCTAATTGTTTGATTTAGATTATAGATTAGATCAAATTCACTTTATCACCATTCTGAACATAAAGGCCTAATACCGTCCAGTGTGGAATTTTTTGACATGAGAATTCCTTCCATGGACTTTGATAACATTATTAATAATTAATGCGCGTGATCAGTTTTATAAAACCGGGGCCATGTTCAATCAGAAAAGCTATTAGGCCTGACTTCAAACTATTTCTATTTTCTAAGTATAGCGGCTTAGCCTAATAACTCATCAATAGGCGTAGGCGCGACGGTGTAGGCCATTCAAATATTTGGGGCTCAAATGCAGGCCTGATATATAGGCCGTAGTATCTAATTCATGCAAATCCGCAAGGACAATTAACATGATTAATAGATCCGCTTTGTAACTTAAAACTGTTACCATGCTTAGGCCTACTATAAAATATGTTTTCCCCAGAGCTTTAGCGGGAGCTTCACCCTTTGGACCCTCCGGGGCAGCATTACAACTCATTCGTTCATATGATCGTGCTTCTCTATAAACAAGGCTACCCACCCAAAAAAAAAACCCCGCAAATCTTGGTTTGCTTCTGCGAGTGACAAGGGTTCGATTCCCGACACGTGGTAGCCAGATACGAAATAGTGTACGTACTTTAGGTCCCACTCCCAGATACCTTGGAATTGGATTCGTGTTGGGCCACCTTTTTTACTGTGTTTCTTCCTTATGTTCTTAGAGGCCCCGGTGCATAAATCCATCGAACGGCTCTAAAGAATGGAATAAAAAAATGCGAGTCATAGCGTATTTACAGACCATTCCGTTTACTCTTTGAATTGACGCGGGATTTCAATAAAGTTACTTTTAAAACTCGCATGATTATGAAATGGGATTTTTAGCTTCTTATGTAGTTTTGGTGAACAAAGTTTAGTAGTCCGCCATTTATATGCCTTGCATGACTACGTCATGCAAGGTCTCTATTGACTTTATTCTCAAAAGGTATGAAAAACCTTTATTTTTTATAACATAATCGATTTATCCACATGTTGAACTTACTCGTATTGGGAAACTTTAAACTTTACGTTGTAAGGGACGCACCATTAGATTTCCAGGGAGGCGGTCAGTAGCGTAGCCAGTGGGGGGGGGGGGGGGAGACTGCCCCCCCCCCCCCCGGACACCTAAAATGGGGACGGCGAAGCGGAAAAATGGGGACGAGAAGAAGGGAAGAAAAGAGAGAAAGAAGGGGGAAGGAGAGGGAGAAAGAGAAGAGAAAGGGGGAGGAGAGGGAGAAAGAGAAAGGAAAGGGGAAGGAGAGGGAGAAAGAGAAGGGAAAGGGGAAGGAGAGGGGAAAGAGAAGAGAAATGGGGACGAGAAATTGTTCATGTAGTACATTTACTGTGCGATTTTTTTGGACTGTGCGACTTTTTTTGGACTGTGCGAAATTTTTTGACCTCACCCCCATGACATGGGGTGTGTGTGTGACGTATAATTGATCCATCGGAACAATACGGCCGACTGTCCAAAATGGGCATGCATTCCCCAATTGCGTTACCGGTAGCACAATCGATAAGGTACCCGTATAGATGGGTCCGGGTGTAGAAAATAAAAATGTGAAAATGAAAATCGGACTTAACCTTACATTTTGGAGTGTCACTTCCTCAATAATCACCCGATCCTAGTGCGCAATATCTAATATTAAAGTAGATGAATTTCTCAACAATTTTATTATTTAATATTTTTAGGTAGGATATATATTTTTAGAGTTAGAAACCCATTTATTACCTGTACAGCGTGTCTCAAAAAAATGGGTCCAAAACTTTCAGAGCTTATAACTTAAAATATGGGAAACATAGATGCTTCATGTTTGGGAATATAAAAGTAAATATATCTGACATTATTTGGTGAAATTATAAGACCAATCGGATGTAAGGTTTTAGAAATACAAAGCTTTGCATACAGCGTGGTCAGAACCCGTTTTTCCGATTTTGCCCATGAACCGTCCATGCGTTGCATTTGAGCATCGTACTGACGTCATCAAAGTTTTGCCTTTTTCTTGATAACAATGACTTACTCAGGAAAATCTTCGTCATAAGGGGGATAAAAAGTGTAAATATCTATGATTTTTGTTAGAAAATCAATAAATAACCTTCTGAGACACTGCCATCTTTGAAGAAGTTCAAGAACCATTTCTTCGAAATTGGAAACCAGCCGTTAAGTCAGTCATCTCATCAAAGGAATTAGAGGAAGGGCTGGAACTTCAGATTTTGTTCAACCAGCCAGTCGGGATCGGGCAGGTAACTCACAAAAATACCTGCCCGACAGAAATTCCACCAGCCAGTGTAACTCTCACACTTGCACCATTAGTTTGAAATTGTTTACCCGCCAGTCGGTTGCCGGGGTACCCGCTATGGGCAGGTGGGCGGGTGCTATTTGCAGGCATGGTATCAGGGTAACAGTTGCTCTGTTTTTGTATATATTCAACGACAAGGTTACTGCAATGGGTATTTATAATGTTGAATATTGATCCAAAATACCTATAATTTAACCCTTTTCTACCAAACATAAGATATTTCGGAGAATAAACACCATGCACATGATGTTGGAAAAACTTGCACACAACGCAAATGCAAGGCATAATGTGGTTTATTGCTAAATTGGAAAAAACGGGTTCTAACCACGCTCTGTTGAAAGCTTTGTATTTCAAAAAGCTGCCATTTGATTAGTCTCACATTTTAACCAATTAAGGTCAGGTATATGTACCTTAATATCCTCAAATATGGAGCAGCTACGTTGTCACCTTTTTAAGTCACAAGCTCTGCAGATTTTGGACCCAGTTTTTTGGGACACGCTGTATAGTTTCTTTTTTTTGATGACTGTATAAGAATGCTGCTATGTAAGGGATGCACCATTTGATTTTCAGGTGGGTTGGCATGGAAGTTGGGGTCGGGCGGATTTTATTTTTTTCGCCACCGAAGTCGGCGGATTTCTTTTTTAAGGCGGCAAGTTTTTTTTTTTGGGGGGGGGGGGCAAAGGCGGCAATTTTTTTATTTTAGGTTTTACTGTTTTTCTTTACATTGAGTTGGGTGAGTATACGTTTTGCCTAACATCTTATTGAAAAGCGTCAAAAGCCATCATATTTCCAATCAATATTGGCTTTTTATCAATGCTAGATAGTTATTTCGTTATACAGTCAACGTAACACAATAAGTAACTGACCAGGTAACAAATGTGCTGATAACTCTTAAAGTAGCCTAACTCCTACATAAACATATAAGTTTTTGAGAAATGTCTCCTCAAAGTTTAATTTGAGATATTGCACGCTACGCGCGCGCTAGGAAAGGTTGATTATTGAGGACGTTACAATCCCAAATATAAGGTCAAGTCTGAAAAGTTATACTTATCCCAAATCTGGGATATCCCCTCCAGGATTCTATACCCGTCAGCTCCCCCACCCGTCCATCTTTACCATGGATATTTCAATATTCTTAGGTTATATCATGATACATGTACAGTCAAATTGCGAGTGCTCCTCAACAATACGCAGGTACACGGACCCCTCTCGATGGCAGTGACGCTATTTTCTTAATAATGAGTGCGAATTTACTGACAATAAAGACATGCAGTGGTAGGGTATACTAAAGGAACTCCATCCATTTTTATTGTTGCTTTACTTATTTGATTAGATCAAATTCAAATCACAAACATTATACCGTCATTGCACTGACCAAAGGGTTAATGATCGTCCAGTAATAGATTTTTTAGGATGCGTATGCTTTATCTTTGACACCTTCCTACTTCCACATGGACTTCGTTACGGAATACGTACTTTGGACCTCTTGACAGCATTGCTCAGCAACTGACCATAACAAAATGCCCTTAGATTTATATCAAATTCATTTAAATCATTACTATAAAAACACCACCTTTGTTTCAATGAAGTCCAGTTTGGTGATACATGATATCACAGATCCTCAATGTGATGATATAGAATCTATAACGCCCTAACTTATTTGAAAAAAATAGTAAATTAACCTCATTTGCGTATTATTTACATATTTAATTAGCACTAAGTCAAAAACACATTTTAATTTATATCTGGAGATGTGTATATTATCTTGGAAACCTGGAAATCAGATGTGTTGTACATAAATTTATTTCCGACATTTGTATGAGCAAAGTGGAACATTTCTTTGTATTTTTTTATTTATTTAATTAATTTGCATAATTTACTACCAATATTCTATAATTTTTTTGAACATAAACCTATTATACTTAGTGAATTTTGAAAATGCGTCAACAAGTGATACTGTCTTTTGATATAGATTAATTAAGTTCATTTGCGAGTACAATAATAACATTTAATAATGTGTGCGAAATATTTCGTTGTCTTAGACTCTTAGTGGCCGAGTTGTTTCATTGGCCGAGTTGTGTGGGAGGCAGAATTTCGGAGGCCGAGTTGTCTCGTAGGCCGAGTTGTCTTGTGGCCAGGTTGTCTCGTAGGCCGAGTTGTCTTGTGGCCGAGTTGTCTCAAAGGCAGAGTTGTCCGGCATTCCCATGGACTTATCAGACTGATGATGGTACAAACCCATTCGTCCATATGCTCGCACTTCTATATAAAGGCCAACAAAAATTGACTTGCTTCTCTGCGACTGCGAAGTGACCCAAGGTTCGATTGGGCCGGGCACTGATTCAGTGGCGTATCCAGGGGGCCAAGCAGGCCATGCCCCTCCCCCATGACCCGTTCGACAAGGGTGTAACAAAGGAAGAAGAGGAGAAGAAGGAGGAAGAGGAGATGAAGGAGGAAGAGGAGAAGAAGAAGGAAGAGAAGGAAGTAGGGGAGAAGGAGGAAGGATGCATAGGCGGCGCAAATGGAAATGGTGTGTGCAGGGAGGTGTCATTGACACCTCCCTGGTGTGGGGGTGTGTGTGTGTGGGGGGGGGGGGGGGTGTTACAGGGTCACGTCCCTATGTTATTGTGGGGGACGTTAAAACGTTATACTGGACCTTTTTAGTGTTAAAAATGCTTATTTTTGCGCGCTTTGCACGTATTCGACTCAATGTTTCATTATTCAAGCTTTACAAGATGGCTTCAGAAACGTTTTTTCTGGACCATTTTAGTTCAAAAACTGTCATGTTTTTGATCGATTCGCGCTCATTTTCCCTACAGGTTTCAACATTATAATGGGTTTCGAACCACCGTAAATATTATGCGGGGGGACGTTAAAAACTTCAAACTGGACCTTTTAAGTGTTAAAAATGCCACATTACTCCTCGTGGCTTATCTCAACCCCCAAGGCCTACCCTTAACCATCTTCTGTAGGACAGCGTATTTCTTCATCACTTGCCTGCCCACGTGTGTAGGGGTGCGTGGGGGTAGTGCGTGTGCATACCGCCGTCAGCGTACCCATATGCGCGCGTTTATGTTGCATGGCGTACTGCGATGCGTTACGTTGTTTTGCTCATATCTTGGTCAATTCTGTACGGTTTACAGCGATTGATAGCTTACCAGTCTCAGATCATCATCTATTATCAGTACAACGTTAACTTAGATGAAAAATGAGGGAGCCTTTTACACATATAGTTAAGCCCACAATTATTCATACCCTTTAAAAAATATGAGTTTTTTGCATTTTTCTCATATCTATACCAGCTGGAGTGGTGGAATTTTCGCTTTACACCAAAGACTGTTAGTGTTAGTTTGCAAGTACAATTTATTTTGGCTCAACATTTTTTGCATAACAATAGAATTGAACAAGAATTGTGTTTTTATGCCTGTCCAAAATTATTCATACCCCATACCAAGTCTCAGGATTGAGGCCATTTTTGTGTGACAATACACATGTTATTGACATTCCAAACGTTATGCAATTATTCAATGTGTGCATACAATGTGAATGCATTACAAATGTGTCCTATTGAATGTACAGTGAGGGATATTATAGGACAACACTCTAGCTAGCTAGCTCTTTGTCAGCATGGCGAAGAAGACCAAAGAACTCAGTGAGGACCTTTGTGTGTGCATATTGTGAATACTCACAAATAGGGGAAAGGCTACAAAGCTATTTCAAAGCAATTTAAAGTGCCATATTCCACCATACAAAGCCTAATTAGGAAGAACAAGACGTAAAACTCAGTTAAAAACCTTGAAGGACACCGGCGGAAGCCAACTGCGTCCCCTTGTTTGACGAGAAAAGTATGGTGAAAGGCCAACAACAATCAACAGATCACCATCAATGCTCTCTTGAACAACCTTGGCAATTCTTGGAATATATACAATAGGCCGTTTCTTGTCCCTCCATTCGATTGGCCCTGGTATGGGGTATGAATAATTTTGGACAGGCATAAAAAACAATTCTTGTTCAATTCTATTGTTATGCAAAAAAATGTTGAGCCCAAATGTATTGATTTGTACTTGCAAAAATGCAAACTAACTGTCTTTTGTGTAGAGCGAAAGTTCCACCACTCAAGCCGGTATAGATTGCAAAAAATGCAAAAAAATCATATTTTTCATCAAAGGGTATGAATAATTGTGGGCTTAACTGTACATACATACAACATTGCATGTTTGAACCTTCAAAGTTCACTTGGCAGAAGATAATCATATACATGTATTAATAAATATTGATAATGAGACAATGTAAATAAGTATTTCACTGTTCAATATGGTTTTGGTGTAGGCTAATAGCAGATGAACACTGAATCAATTCAGTTTGTTGATTCAGACTAACTAATACTTGGTTTTGTATATGTCAATTAATAGATAAACAATATTTTTTGATAATGTTTTTGTTTATTCAATTTGTTGGTTGATTTCACTACTAATTAAATGTTGCTGTAACCACAGGCCAACATTAACCTCTGATCCAAACAACAAGCAATCAAATCAACAGAATACCCTCAACTTGACACATCTGTCCTACATGTATGATTGGCAGTAGTAGCATTAATTGTGAGCCTCTAAATGTTGCTGTACACCTATCTACAAATATGAAAAATACTTTAAAACAAACTGTTTGTTAAACATAGAAAATATTATTTTATTGGCAAATATCCAATCCAAACCTTACTTCACCATAAGAATACTCATATCACTCAATATAACTTATACAAAATACCAGATAAATACACAAGTCTACATAAATGATGTCAATTGACATAATTATCACATTAGCGGTGGTGCTGTATTAAGGTTATACAACCTTGTTCTGATGCGCACACAAAATTGAAATGTTTTTGCATAATATCCATAATCAAGTCTCAGAGCCTCCTGTTGATGCCTGAAAATGTTTTAAGGTGATAAACTCTTGATTTTGGTGAATATCATACATCAACATTAGACCAGCAATCCTGAAGATAATGTTATAACGAAGCTCCCATTTTGGGATCATAATACATTGCAAATCTTTGCTGAGCATGTGGCACCCTCTTACCAATAATACTTCATTGAGAGAAGGTGGCAGTGATTTAGAGAATGCTGGTAAGGTGTTTTGCTACAAATTATTATCCTAAATACTCTTCTAATATATGGCTCCAACCTGCAGTAAATGTATTTAATAGAGGTTACATATTAACTTATGGAACACTCATTGAACACAACGTTTTAACGCACATACAGGCGCCAGATGCGTCTCTTTTTGATGGCGCACATCTGTTGCGTTGCTGAATATTTGCAATTCGGTGCAAAAAGCATGGCACATCGCAAAAAAGTTTCATGCGCAAGGGCTTGCTTTGCATTTTTACTTGGTGTGGAATATCACAATAACAATTCACATTGGATTTTGGATTTGGGAGCAGTGCAACTTCTAGAGTTTAGTATTCTTTGCTGATGCCATCTTCGACTCTAATTTAAGCATTTTTAATTTATTGATATTCCATTTAAATAATAATTAAACAAAAACTTTTCAGAAATATTATGGGAAATCTAGTTGGCCATAAACCATCCATTCTGTGCCTCACCCACTACTATCATTATTACATTTAGGATTATAAGAAAACCCATAAGAATTGTTGAATGTATTGTATTGGTCTTCATTCATATCAAAGTTTAACATGGAGTGAATATAAGAATCAATTCTCACAATATGATGTTCATAAATAAAAAGATGTTTCCATTGTACTACACAACGGCTTATCACCAGCGAGAATCTCACACAATCTCTTCGCACAAGTCTATGTGACACTTGCAATGTGCATCACATTTCTAACCCTTATTCTGTATATGCAAAACTGACCAGAAAGTCTAATCTATTATAGAGATTCACAGATAAGCAACATTATTTGGCAACATTATTTGGCAACAGTAAAGCAATAATATGCACATATGATAAAAAATGTTGACAATAATTAATTAGTCTGCTCTAACAGGTGTATCTTTAATTTGATATGCACCACCAAATAGACACACTATGAAAGGCTTCCATTTGAACTGAGAGCTAGAAGTATCCACATGTCATGGGAATAGATCTATAGATGCAAACATGTGCACTGTAACTATTGCTGTCTCACTATGGCAACTAAAACAAGGCGGTTCTCGAACCACTAGTCTCGCTTGCTTTCACGACCGCTTTCTTGTGCGATCTATTGTGGGTATTAAATCTGAACTGCTCATGTAAGAGCATTTTCTAAATTGCTGCCTATTTTACAAGTTGATTTTGGGAGACATTTGCCTTATATTGAACAATTTCTAATCTCAACCTACCCACGTTACTGGTATTAAAGCTTTCTTTACGTACTGTTAGGGCGTGTTCTCACTGTGCGAATGTGGACTCGCACCTAGGTGCGAGTCCACATGCGTAACAGCGATGTTAACGCAAGAACAAATTACCAGTATCAGTTGCCCTCAGGTAATAAAGAAAGATAATAACATTCTTTTTTTAACAAAGAAATGAACATAAATGATTCTACGAAGTCAAATTTTAAGTTCAAAATCCGGCATCGCAAAAAGGTATTTTTCACGCACACACGCCGTTTTGAACTATTCGGCAAAAGTTCGTAAATTCAATCTTGATAAATGACTAATATTCTCCCATCATGCATTGCGCAAAACAGCAGTTTTTATCGCTGTGAGCGATCGTGGATTGGTGAATTTTGACCAAATTTGCCAGTTTTTCGTGGATTTTCGGTCATTGAAAATTTAATCAGCAAAAGAGCACGCCACCCCCTTTTCCTTCACCAATTCCCATCAAGATAGGCCTTACGGATCTCCAGATTTCTTGTCTCGGAAATCGGACAGACAGACAGATGGACAGACAAAAAAGTGGCCAGTAAGTCTCTTTCTGAACATAGTTCAGGCGAGACATAAACCACCCTGTTCTATGTGCAAATGGACCTCTCAGGTTGGGTCGGTGTATCAGGCTTTTTTCTTTCTTCTTTTTAGTTTCCCCTTATAAATCCCCAAAATCTGTAAACATTTTGCAGTTTTTTGACAGGCAAATTGTTTTGTTGCTGTCAGTATTCATTTGCATGTGAACATTTTTTCAGTTAACAGTGTTTTTTTTCCGCCTCATGGGAATCTATAGAGGCAAACATATGCACTGTATCTATTTCTATCTTGCTAATCATGAACTTGTTAAATAAATGGCTGCAATTTCAATTGTCTCACTGGTTATCATTTTACATATGATATCACACATTTACATTCCGATAAAGTGCTAGAAACATGTATAACACGGTCACTTACTGTATTTGTTTTAATACCTATTTATATCAAATCTGAATACTTTCAAATGATGTTTCAACATTATCTCTTCTACAGAGCTGTTACAAATTAGTCTTGTGAGTATCTATTACATAACAACTTGTATTAACATTAAACTAGGCTAATTTGTGATGCTTAAATGAAAATATAATCTTTGTCTTGATCTGGGCTGAACCATTTATATTTATTATTCCTAGTGGTATCCAAAGTCAAAATAATTGAAAAACTTGGATTTTCTAAAAACAGTTGAGAACAAATCAAAATTGAATCAAATCTCTCATTTCACTTCAGATGGTTGGTCGTTAGCATAAATTGCCGTACCCAGAATGGATATAGTAGGATTTGAACACACAACCATTATCATGAGCATCAATCACCACAAAAAATCTCACAACGTGATTAAGGACCTATATAATAAACATGGGTGACTTTTTACATAGGGGTAATGGATTACAAATGGAATAACCCAGTCAATATTTTTGCGTAGGAATTATGGCGCATAAACGGATTAGCTCAATGATTTGCTTACAACATAACATTTAAGTACAAATGCATACATATAAGCAGAAGCTACACAAATACAATCACTTTATCCTTCATTCAGTACATTCTACATAGTGTAATACCACTCAACAATTACTGATATTAACCCAACCTTGTATTCATACAAAAAATTGTGGTATAACATAACAAAACATTCTTAGTTTGCATAATCATATTGGATAATAACTTGCAGTGGCGAAACGAAGTTATTCAAATTGGTGGGGCAAAAAATAAAAGTCAACCGATAAGATTGTTTTAAGTGAATAAAAGCGTGCATAGCACGCAAAAATGTTCCACTTTACACTTATTTTTGGCACGATAAAGGTACATTTGGGCTCTAAACAAGCTTGTACCAAAGAATATTGCATTTGTGGGACACATACATATGCGCGTGTAGCGCGCAAATTTTTCATCTGTGTACTTTTGACCATCATAATTCCATGATTCCTCTTGTCAAATGAGCCGACAGTGCCAATCTCAACCAACACAACATCAATATTGCGGGGGGGGGGGGGGGGGGGGGGGGGGGGGGGGGGGGGCCCTCGCACCCTCTCTGATAACTTGTGTGTTTGATCCCAGGATAATTGATCTCCTTTACCAAGAAATATTGTTTGATGAATAAGATAGTTCAAGGTGGCATAGGATAGATCGTCAATAGAGGGAATGATTATTTCTTGGATTATCTCTATTGAAATGTTGTATGGAGCAGATCTATGTCTGTTTCACACACACCTGTATGACTAGCATGTTTGATAAGCCCGGTAAACAGAATGGGTATTGATAGTCTATTGCGGCAACTGCAGTATCTAATACTAGCTAACGGGATACATAAAATTAGTTTGATAAAAAAAGCAACTGTGAAAGTTAAAATACTCCTAATATTTGAAACATATTAATTTAATACACACATTCACCGATGCGATAGATGTAACGCTATTTTTAAATTTTATAGACAC
This sequence comes from Ophiura sarsii, assembly GCA_035610835.1. Taxonomy (NCBI): domain Eukaryota; kingdom Metazoa; phylum Echinodermata; class Ophiuroidea; order Amphilepidida; family Ophiuridae; genus Ophiura; species Ophiura sarsii. The sequence continues at coordinate 85,387,352 of CM069442.1, read as the reverse complement.
TTATTTCACCCAGTTTTTTATTACACGTAAACTCAAACCCATGATGAGCGCGATGGACAACAGCACATCTTTTGAAATCTATTCTTAGCGATTTAATGCATCTGGGAACTAGAGTGGCATATTATTCATGGATGTTGAGAAGTTATTTCATGACAGGGCGAAAGGCTACATCATCTTTAGTGTTGAGCGACCTTGGTCCGAAACACACATAGCTTCAAACAAAATACCCACTTATCCATCCCCGTCTTGATTATCTATGGAATGACGCACATAAGCCTGTAAGATTTATGTGGTATGGAGGTGGTGAGATTACTCACCATTATGACTTCTTATATGGATGTCATATGCACCAGTCAGTGCCTCGAGTAGGGCACACATTTATGTAATGCAAACTATAAATGAGGCAGTGACGTCACCATCTTGTGCAGGCAAAATAAACTATACACCTTTTTCTTTTTTTAATTCTCAAATTTGCTGACCTCCATATGCCAAGCACCATATACACGATATTAGGTTGAGCAACTGCAACCCCAGTACATATGTATAGAGCAACGTGGGACTATAATAATAGGGCCAAAGAGTGAAAACGTATACATCTATGTAAAGATACTTAAAATCAACATACATAACTGTATGCATTTGGCAGAGACCAACAATTAAGTTTAGAAAAATAAAAATGTTTTTCTTTGGGTATTTTAGTAAACATATCTTGTATCGATAGTCTGATCAACTAGTCATATGATCAACTAGTCATCTTATATGGTATTTAATAAAGAGAGGCAGGTGGACAGAAAACAATAGGATATTATCGCTGTTCTGTCAAAACCTTGTAGGTTTTTCCGGCCCTTCAGCATGTATAAAGTAAAACGCCCCAATGGTTATGCATAGGAAGTGTTGCTTTATACATAATCAGGGGCAAGAGCATTTACAAGATTTGTATATTTGGCCCTTGAACATTTTTTGAGTAAACGGCCCAAAGGTTATACATAGTAAGTATTACTTTGTACATGCTGAAGAGCTGGATGGAGACAGAATAGAGAGACGATATGTTATTAAGAGGTGAATTACTTTTCTTTAAAAACATTTGCACATACATTATTTATCACTGTCATTAGATTTATGTTTTTGAAATTTGAATACATTTTTTTTATCAATATCAATTTTATAATTACGTTAATCTTAATAGAAGGAAATTCAACCAATCCATCGTTGCTCATCATTCAATGTCATTGTCATACTTCATAATTACACAGATTTATTTAAAAATACAAAGGCAATTTGTATTGATTGGCACATTATGAAACAATATTGATGTATTTTGCCCTAAACTTACTATATAATTCATTCTTTTTACTCTACCTAAATAAACTGTTCATCATATTTAATCAACTGCAGTCAAGTTTTCATTGTATAAAGTTTATGACAGTGAATTGTTTATAATATATTCTTATTTATACTCTATTTAGTCAACTACACTGAATTTTGGTCATTATTCTAATGGTCTACTACTTCAAATTGGTCATTATCAAGTTTATTACAATAAAGTTATCATTCTATTTAGTCCACTGCACTGCAGTAAAATATGATCAATTTGTTTATATTATTTTGCAATGAATTATTTCAATACTTCTTTATTGTAGTACATACAGTAATAATAATAACACTAATTATCATCTGCAAAAAGAATGTGAGTGTAATTTTTCGCGCTTTGCACATTTTGAACAATTTTGCTTGTTTTTATTTTTGCGATTTGGACCTACACACAAAATGAATATATTTCTGCATTTTCATTTTGGTGCTTGCTGATTTTGGCGCGTAGAGCGTGAAAATAAATGTAGCACAAAAATGTCCACTTTTACAGTATATGATATGTTATGACCCAATCTATTTAACCTGAGAAAGTAAATAATTTTCACACTATCTCGTTACAACTAGGTGATCACACTGATATCACATCAGCCTTCCTAATCATCAATACTATAAACTCCTGCATATATTTAGGCTAATCTAACCTAAATATGCTATAGCTGAGGCCTGAGGGCCATCAAACCTTTCGCAAATCTGTCCATACAAGCTTTTACATCACAGTTATTGGATGTTTACAAGCAAATTGATACGTTGAGTGACTAGAATCATTTGAAATTCACTAAAAGCCTACTTACTGTAAATTTGTCCTTTAAAAGCATGGTTGGTAATATCTGGCCTGAAAAAATGGTGAAATCAGGAAGCTCTTTGCAGGAATTGTTTTGTATTTGGAAGGAAATCTTGGTACTGCAAACAAATTGGTACATCACAATTTGGAGAGAAAATGATTTCTTTTTGCATTCTTGCTGGGGAATTTGTATTTTTTACAAATTTGTTTCAATGACTACTCATTCATCCACCATTTTCATTATGAAGTTGATGATGGGTGCTGAGATAAAATCAATGTGTAAAATATGCAAACAATTGAAATTCAGTAGAATTTTCCCTCAAAGACTTCCCTATTTGTTGAAAAAAAGGTATTCTTTTGCACAGTGAACCTTTTTTAGATTTCTTTAATAAATGGATTGTGATAGTAGTCAAGGTTAAACAATCTAATGTTTTTGTTTTCAGTTATTAACATAGGAAGGTGGTGAGAGCAACATATGTATACTTGTTAATCTTTCTCTATGCAGTGACATCTGTGAATTGCAACGATTGTACACTATTATAGCAATCAAAGATGAATCCTGGTGTTTGTGGTTATGCTGCATTGATCACTAGAATATGCTCTGATATCACTACACAGAGTTAGATGAACTAAGTATAGATAGATGTAGTAAATGTTATAAAATGAAATAGGCCATCATTTAGGTATGTGGCCCAATTATTCTACATAAAGTTATGTCGTAAAAATAGTCTCGTTTGAATATTTGAGTTAAATTACTCCAATAGTTGTAATGATTTTTTAAACACAAAACATAATATCAATTGGTCCATAGATCAGCACACTAATATTTGGTGGTGTGGTATATCCCATTTTGGGATATATCATTACCATTTTGCTTATAACATCTAAAGAGAACATCTCTTACAAATTCTGCAACAAAACAAATGGGAAATCTTTGATATCAAACCTAAATTTGATTGATGGGGGAAAGTGGTTGGACCGGGCTACACATCGTTGAGTAGAGTACAATTTCCCCCTAAATTTAACACAACAAGTAGTATATAACATTCCACAATATGGGTATATAAATAAACAAAACAGATATCGTGAGTGACTGTTAATACAAAACACCATACAAACTATATAAACAATAAAATGCTGAATATGTATAAAGCTGCTGTGAATAGAATAATCAAACATGGGTAGGGCCAGGCATGAGTGGTGAGTCGTATACCCAATCAACTGGAACCCATTGTCTTTTTGTACTTAATAAATCGATGGCAGTTATAAGCTCTTCATATGATTCTTCTATGTTTGTGTTGACAATTGTAAGATCAAAAAGATGGTTGTATACGCGCTCGATGCGGGCACTCTCGTCTACTGTCTTTTGAAGGTCGGAATCCTGGAGACAAATAAATTGGGGATAAAAATAATGATGTATATTAAATACATTCATGAAAACTAAAAAGTTATTTGATAAAACATTGTTATGGAAACTGAGTCGCATTTGACCCAAACACAACAGCATAATTATGGGAGATCACATTGAATCTGTTCTTTTGTTGTCATCATACCAACTACATGGCTCTTATTTGAATTTCAGTACAAATTAGATTGTGATCCCATTCAGGATCCAAGATTATAAAGGAAATGACACAGAAGAAGAAATCAAATGTGAACAAATAACTACCATTATTTGAAAAAGTTCTTTATAGGTTTTGGATAAAGTGTACCCAAGTCCAAGGTAAGCATCACCTCCCTGTGAAATAAGTTTCCTGCAACAACCAAATAGTGCATTATATTCTGTCAAAGACTTGAAACAAGTATTGGACCCAAGGTACACTATTTCCTAGATTTTTAAGAAATAGACTTGAAACAAAGGAACATTGACTTTGTTAGATTAAGAATTCTGTGCAATAGATGTACAGAGATGCCTGTATGATGAAGCTTACTGACAAGGCATCCAACACTGGGTTTTTCTTCTTTTTTGTCATCACTAAGTTGCTCTCATATTTTGCCAATAATAAGGAAGTAACAATTAAGGGTATTTAATAAAATAATGTCTTTCTGTGAAACTATGCGTGAAACACAACAGAAACATTGTGCAAATAGAGGTATGAGTGTCCTATGCCAATCATTTTTTGTATAGAGAAGTGACAAAGCTTATAATTTCATTATAATTATTGCAAAATGGTATCTATACATTGCTATCAGTACAAGTGTGTATATACAGGGTGGTTCAATAAAACCTTGAAATTTTTTTGAAGCCATTTTTTTAAAATGCTGTAGGTTTAAAAAAAATTTTTTTTCAATAATCATCAACTACATGATCTTGACCATCTATGCTGAAAATATCGTTACAAATAACCTTACGGTTGCAAAATAACAGCTATTTGAACAAAGTGTGTCCCATTTCACTCTGTCCACGGGTACTGATTTCGCGACGTTACAACCAGTGTGGTTCAATAAAACGTTGACAGTTTTTCAAAGCCATATTTTTAAAAATGTTAGGATTTGAGTGGTTTTTTTTACATATTCCTCAAAAATATCATCTTGGCCGTCTATGCTGAAAATGTCAATGTTAATAATGCTATGGCGGCAAAATGATAGCTATTTGAAGAGAATCAGTCTCCAAATCTCTTTGCCCACGAGTAAGTCTACGGGAAATGCCCAGCAAGATAACATTAAATGGCATCGTCACTGTTAAGGCATGAGCATAGACATTTACACTTCCAATCTATGAAAATCAATAATTCTAATTAGGGTCACTCGTGGTATTATTATTACGTATTGATTTCACACCTGAATAGATAGTTAAGATGTTAACAATTACCCTGGTTTCACCTGGCGGGATCTTCAAATCTTAGATTACTTACATGCAATTCATCATTCAGTATTCAATGTAACGTTGCAAAATCAGTACCCGTGGACAGAGTGAAATGGGACAGACTTTGTTCAAATAGCTGTTATTTTGCAACCGTAAGGTTATTTGTAACGATATTTTCAGCATGGATGGTCAAGATCATGTAGTTGATGAATATTGAAAAAGATTTTTTTTTAAATCTACAGAATTTTAAAAAAAATGGCTTCAAAAAACTGTCAAGGTTTTATTGAACCACCCTGTATACAGACCAAGTCAAAACGTGCAATAGTGGAAAGAAGCCATCTTGTTCTCAAAACCACAATGATTTTGGAATTTATTAAACCGTGTAAGAAAGACAGACTTGTTATCAGTTTTTAGTAGGAAAAATATGACTATAAAAAGTGACTATAATTCAATCAGTTCCAAATTGGCGAGAAATATTTGGATTTCATCTATCCGCACGCAAAAGTGATCCAAGCGTATAAGCGCGATTTTGGCAAACACAAGCGTCACACATTCAATAACACTGCGACATTGTGCGCCATATTGCGCCATGCCAGCGTTTTGCATGCGACGCTATTCTGAATTCATTCGCTGCTGTAAACAGGTTTCGCCAATTTGGAACTGACTGAACTATACGTATGTTTTTCTTACAATGTTTCAAAAGTTCCAAATTTCAACTTGGTTTTGAAAACAAGACGGGTTCTTTTTACTATTGCAGTTTTTTGACTCACCCTGTATAATATATTGAAATACTTGCAGATATTACAAGATTTGACTTACTGTAATTGTTTCTCTTCCCCCTGCAGCTTCATGAATTGATCTGAGTACCTCTAGCTCTGGTGATTTGACAAATACTACGAATGGCAGGAATTCACTATTCCGTAACATCTTTAAAGACTGAAATATATAAACAAGAAAATGCTTGTGGTTAAAAATAAAAGAAATTTTCAAGGGAATAAATATCATAAGTGTGTGTGTAAGATTGTTTCTCACACATGAAGGAAAACTTTAAGATTATATCACACATGTACGTCTTGATTGATTGCATACTCGTATAGATTCATATGTTGTACCATATAGATTACCAGCAAACTCCCCATGTCAACACAGCAACATTTCACTATAGATCTTACCTGTGGATTGACATCTAAGACACATGTACGTCTTGATTGATTGCATACTCGTATAGATTCATATGTTGTACCATATAGATTGCCAGCAAACTCCCCATGTCAACACAGCAACATTTCACTATAGATCTTACCTGTGGATTGACATCTAAGACACATGTACGTCTTGATTGATTGCATACTCGTATAGATTCATATGTTGTACCATATAGATTGCCTGCAAAATCACCGTATTCAAGGAATTGATTTCTGCTGATTTCTTCTTCCATCTCGTCTTTCATTGAAAAGATATATTCCACTCCATTCTCTTCACCTTCTCTGGGTCGTCTTGAGGTATCTAATATATGGAATGTGAAACAAGTATTAGTTGATGTCAGTTCACTCTAAAATCTTACCCTCTTTTTATGGTTTAGTCAGCTATACCTCACTCATCTTCCTCTGTGCAGTAAAGTCAGAGCGCATCTCGCATTCCAGAGTTTAATGAAGCATATATATGTATGCGAGTGCCGGGAATATGCTCTGGTGTCACTGTACTGAACAGATGTAGATAATGCCTTCCATATTAGTTTTGTTTATTTTTTGCCTAGTTTTAGCAAGAAGATAAACAAACTCACTGATACTGTTTTACCATTTTGATTTTGATATTATTTATTGATGATATTTATTATCTTTTTGTACACTTTGTTGGTAGATGAGAAATAACATAAAAACAGGCAGCATACTAGTGGCATGAATAAATCTAATACATCGATAAATGTTGTCATAGCATTACTGGAAATTAAGCCAACTTTGTGGATATATGGATAGAAATGTCTAAAATATCAAATATTCTCACAATTTTCTAATGACAATTGACAAATACAGAAATTCTAACAAAGTGTGTCTCTGATCAATGTGTGATTGATTGTTAAGACTTAGATGAGGTATGAATTTAACTTTCCAAGACAACTTACGTGCTATCGCATGCCCAAATCTGGTGGGTTCTGATTCCAGCAATCTATTTTTCAACGTTCTCCGTCCGACCCCCTGTGCTCCTACAAGCACTATGGTCTTCCTCTGGAATGGTGGCATCTCTTGTACCTCCTCATATATGACAATATCTCCACGATCAAACTCATAGTTTTTACTTGTCTGGTAGTGTTCATGCTTTTTTCTTTTGCCTTGAATCATACCGCCACATGTAACTGTATGACAGAGCAAATAATTTACAAATAATGTCAACACTTTGTTTTTTTACTGCATATTAGACTAGGAAATTACCACAATACCTCTCAAGTATTCTATTAACCATATAAAGCACTCATGCTCTTGTAAAAAATATGATGCACCACAACAAAAGGGGGACTTTGCGGCTGTGTGTTTTCAAGATATAGATGAAAACAAACAGAACAAAATATAGAAAATAATAATAATTTAGGAGTCATTTTCACTCATAAAATCTGAATGCCTTGATCAATTTGGTGTCATTGTAAAGCTTAGAGAATGCACTGAGAGCACACACAAACCTTAAACTACAAACTCAAAATTGACCTCACCTGCAAAGTCCCCCCTGTTGATGTGCTGCATCACAATATTATGCTTTTTATCATGTTTGTTTTATAGTTGGGGAAAACTACCCAGGTAGGTGACTATCTATTATTGCTTATTTGCATTTAACACAGGAAGGAAAGCCACCTTCTATAGGCAATTTCTCTTCCACTAGACAGTGACGTCACTGTGTTCACTGAATGCAATATACAAATGCTTGCGAGCGCGTCTTCTTGTGGTGCTGGCATATTCACACACTCGTAGAAAGATGAAAGATACATAGGCATACGTGAATGTTGGGCCTGTAAAGTTACATCTCTCTCCACAGTATTTACCAACATTACAAGTATAAGGGCTGTCATTTAACATTTTAAGGAACTGGTTTATATGTTTATTACCCCAATATATCCGAGTATGCTTACTAAAATGTGCTTAATAAAAAATAAAGTCAGAGTATAAGAATGAAGAGACTTTTCGACACATTTTAATAACAAATAATTTGTGAAATTCCATGTATTTGCCCAACCTTTGGGAAACCTGGTGGAGCAAGATTGAATATAATATATACCTAAAAAGCTCGGATATATTTTTAAATCAACTATATTTTGTACATTTAGTTAGATTTCCATAGTGTTATACATTAATGGAAAGCTGATGTGTTTGTCTTTTCAATGATACCAAATTTGTAGCAATCACTTTATTCAGTGCTCAGCCATCTTGCTTGAGAATATGGGGAGGTGTCTTTTATGGATGTACCAAAAGCATTAATTACTATTTTGTGATCAAAAGTCAATGGAGCATCACTCTACACTGCAGTTTTCGATGTAACACTTCATTGAACAGACGACAGACAAAGTTGTTCTTTTGAGTGCAAAAATGTGGTGAATTTGGCACATTTTGCATGAGACCTCCCCACGGAGCACGGACATAAGTGGTTGTAAATGGGTTATCAATGGAAAGATGGACACATCAGCTTCCATTGATATGTAAAACAATAGGAGTATATCACTCATAAAAAAATCTGAACTTTTTTGAGGAGTTTAGAATACTGTGCCTGTAAGATCACACAATGACTGGAAAATATTTTACCATGACGAGAATAGCAGTCACAATATTTCCCCAAACAATTGAGTGAACAGAATACAAAAATACAGACACGTCTGATATAAAGACAGCAAAAAAAGTAACTCGGCTGTTGTAAAAGCACCTATAATTTTAAAATTGTTACTCATATTCTAAAAATTGTGATTAGCTGTTCTTCTTGTGCTGTAAACTTGATTAGCATAATCCGGGACAAATTTAATGGGGATGACAGGCATACTTCTTTACAATTAAAAGGATGAATTTAAAACCCCAAATGCTCAGAAGGTCCGAGAAGACAGACAGGACAGGTCATCGCCATGGGCAAACTATCAAAATTCCCGCTATTATCTTCATGCTGAATCAGAGAGATCAATAGGAGTTACTGCAACAATGGAAATGGGCACTTTTTATCTGTAAGCACATACCGTGAAAACAATACTCAATCGATTTTAACAAACAAGGTGTCAAAATCACCGTAATTAAATTTTCCGTCTCCTGGTATTTTCATTTTTAGAGTATGAGTAACAGTTTTAAAATTATAGGTGCTTTTACAACAGCCGAGTTACTTTTTTTGAAGTCTTTAGGTTGTCCGTTATCAGGAAAGGAAACATAGCCTCCTTGTTAATGAGAATAACAATGTACATGACTTCATTTTACTTATTTTACAACATGACCTCAGATGACCTTTGACCTTGATATGTGAACTTTGACCTTGTTGACATATGAAGGTTCCCATGTTGCATCTTTGTACTAAGTAAGGTCATTGTTGTACTTTTCATGAAAAGAAATCAAAGAAAATCAGAAAGTGTATACCAAATGTTTGACAGACTGATTGACAGCAAGACACATGAAGGATGCAGCTGCAGCCATAAGGTAGGTCTCTCCTATGGACGACCTAAAAATGACCCAATCTTATGAATTGAACACTCATTGTTAAACATACCATGACCAGAATATAAATTAAGCATGGAAACATCAGCTTCCATTGATATGAGTATATCACTCATAAACAAATCTGAACTTGTTTGAGGAGTTTAGAATACTGTGCCTGTAAGATCACACAATGACAGGAAAATATGTTACCAAGACGAGCATAGTAGTTACAATATTTCCAAAAACCATTGAGTGAAATGAATAAGAAAATGACCAAATCTTATAAATTAAACACTCACTACTGTTAACATACCTTGACCGGAATATAAATTTTCTTTTGGTACAAAAGCTTTTCGCTTTTCCTCCAGATATCTGCTTGGCATTAGACCAGTAGTACCATCTCCTCCTACAACGTATGCCTGAAAAGATAAATGGATCAGTTTTTATCCTCCTTTTTAAAAGATGCATAGGGTAAAGTCGCCTATTTTCGGTCACTGGTCAAAATCGTGTAATTGCATCGGTCGTCGCCATTTTTAAAGCAATACCGGGCATCAACTATGCGGAGGTTTTTTAGTCATCAGATTATAACGACGAAGTCATTTTTATTACACGATTTGGGCCAAGTGACCGAAAATAGGCGCTGACGGAAAATAGGCGACTTTACCCTATATGCAAATTTGTGTGAGCTGAAGTCATTTTCATAAGTGTATTTCCACACCTGTTATTGACTTACTAATGAAACAAATGTAGCCTTCCTCGGAAATGATTTTACTAATCAAAATGGCAAATGATGAGTGAATGGGCTAGTTTCTTTTTAGAGTAATAAAGGTATTGTTTTGAGTCTCGGCTGGGTATCCATAAGTCTTATTACACCTTTTGAGTGGGGGACAAGGTGCAGCAAAGATGTTCTACAACATAGTGCTGATGCTGTGTGATATGACACAAAAGATAAAAGACATAGACTAGAAACGGTACCTTTATTCTCCTTCTTAAACACCTGTATTCAAATAAAGTCAGTAAATGTGAAATGATTGAATATATGTCACTGTCATTTAAATCAATGTATAGTTACCACCTACAATATAAATGGATCAATCCACATCATGCAAACATTCATTTCTTTGGTTAGAGCAAATCTAGATAGATGAAGCATTTTGTTTACTGTGTGTAGAACATTTTGATTCATTACATGGGCATCTATGCTCTATTTCTCTTCCTCTGGACAGTGATGTAACTTTACTGGGACAGCTTTTATGCACTCACCTCGGAAGGGGGCGCATGTTAACTATCTTCGATTAGTGAATATAACTAGACTGAAGCTTAGTAGACTATAAGTGTTTCTGATATGCTTCTCTACATTGTTATGTGATCCAATGGGTTGTCTCATAGTGTACAAAAACCAAGCAAAAATACTCCATGGCAACTGATAAGCTTTTCTGCTTGACAAAACTCTGTGTCATAATGGTTGTTAGGCAACAGGGAAAACACCTGCTCTACAGGCAAACGGATCTATCAGTTAGGGTCGGCAGTTAGGGTCTGTCGTCGAGCGTTATTCAGGTATTTTGTCAACATTATCACAAACAATTATATTGAAGTAAAAAAATCAACAATTTCAACCAACAAAAATCTTCATATTAAAAAAACGAAATAAAAACATGTCAGTAGGACCCGTAGAACATGGTATTTTTTCATCGCCCAATACATAGTTGTTCTTACCTGCCAGTAATTTCCATCTTCCCTGTCTACTACACACAGTATATCTCCTCTCTTGAATGGCAGACCTACTTCTGTACATGGTAATAGTGTGTCTTCATCAGGGTTATAATCATAGAAAGCTTTCACATGGATCTGTAATATAATCATTATCAATACAACCAACAAAATATAAGATTACAGACAACAATGATTTCATTAGAGAAAACCGAGGTATCGTTATTGAAAGTAATTTTTGTATGGATACATCTGAATTGTCATTACACATTGGAAAGATTGATGTTGTTTACAAAAAATACTGACTTACTGGTGGAGCTTGGGCAAAGTCTTTACAGCTTGGTAATATTGACTTACTGATGGGGTTAGGGCATAGTCCTTATAGCTTGATAATACTGATTGACTGATTGAAAAAGTGGGTTGGGGCATAGTTTTTCATCTCAATTTGCCCGTCTCTGAAGAAGCTATCTACATATTCTTTGTATCTATTTCGAGCATTAGGACTCATATGTATGATTTCGAAGAATGGTTCAGTGTATAAAAATGTCAATATTTTCATCAAAGTAGTGATTGTGTGCACAACACCATATTGTCAAATGAGGTCAGCCTACATTCCCTTGTGGATAACCTGAGCTTAGGACCTTTAGCCGGCAAGGCACACACATGATGATATGAAACGCAACTTCATATCTTCCCTCAGAAAACAGTCGCCAATAGATACACCTGTTGCCCACTATTACCCGGTGAGCAATTTCACCGGGAAAAATGTTGATACTTAATAGAAACACGTCTGAAGTAATATTGAATTACCAAGGTGGGGATACTGGGGTTTAGATCTTATAGCTTGGTAACATTGACTTTACCGGTGGGTTTATGGGCATAGTTCTTATACAGTGTGGTTCAATAAAATGTTGACAGTTTTTCAAAGCCATGTTTTTCAAAATTGTGGGATTTAGTTTAAATTTGTTTACATATTCCTCAAAAATATCATCTTGGCCATCTATGCTGAAAATCTCAATGTTAATAATGCTATGGCGGCAAAATGATAGCTATTTGAAGAGAATCTCTCCAAAATCTCCTTGTCCACAGGTAAGTCTACAGGAAATGACCAGCAAGATAACATTAAATGGCATCGTCACTTTTAAGGCATAGAGTATAGACAATTACACTTCCAATCTATGAAAATCAATCATTCTAATTAGGGTCACTCGTGGTATTATTATTATGTATTGATTTCACACCTGAATAGATAGTTAAGATGTTAACAATTACAATGGTTTCTCCTGGCAGGATCTTCAAATCTTAGATTACTTGCATGCAATTCATCATTCAGTATTCAATGTAACATTGCGAAATCAGTACCCGTGGACAGAGTGAAATGGGACAGACTTTGTTCAAATAGCTGTTATTTTGCAACCTTAAGGTTATTTGTAACGATATTTTCAGCATGGATGGTCAAGATCGTATAGTTGATGAATATTGAAAAAGATTTTTTTTAAATCTACAGAATTTCAACAACAAAAATGGCTTCAAAAAACTGTCAACCTTTAAATGAACCACATTGTAGATTGTTAATACTGACTTACCGGTGGGGCTGGGACGTGGTCCTTATAGCTTGGTAACATTGACTTTACCAGTGGGGTTTATGGGGCATAGTTCTTATAGATTACCAATACCGACTTACCGGTGGAGCTGGGACGTGGTCCTTATAGCTTGGTAATATTTTTAATGTGACATTTCCTTGTGCTGATTTCATATGTTCTTGTAAAGCATCTGGGTCATTAGTCACATCAATACCATTGATTTCTTTGATTATATCACCAACATGCAGCAGACCTATGTATTGGGAAAAATAATGATTGAAGGAGAACATTACTGACATGACCGATTTGCACTGCTGCATTTCTAGATGTTTTTTTTTATCGCATACATACACAATGAGCGCAAACGGAATTGACAGGTGCTTTAAACAACAGGATCATCAGTTGATTGCCACATGTCTTGGGGAGTTTCAGCCCTCTTACTTTCAATACTCCCTCAAAGTTGCTAGCAGTGAAAAAACTGTTGTTGAGATATTAAAACAAACTCTGCTTCTAGCACCTGCTATTCATACACTTAAGTAGTTTGATTCTCAGAAAATTATCTGATACAAGCAAGCCAACCAAAAGAAGAGAACAAACACTAGTTAGAATCCACATGACAAATAATATAAAGTGCTTAGATCTTCCCTCTTTCATTGAGATGTATTAATTGTTGAATGCATTTAGATTAGTGACAAATGTCATTAAATTATTTTAAAAAGGATGGATTAATGAAATTCCACTATAATGATACAATAAAACATTTACCACTTGTCCATCAACAGCCAACAATGTTGTTTTTTTAACACATTCATTTACTTTTGTTATGAAAATGTCCCTGATAATAATTTTTAAACCATGGTGTGCATGCAAATCTTGTAATAACATCTGTGTTGTATAAAGGCACACAGCTGTCTTATCATGACTTTAATATTTGCCTAGATTTCATCAGGCTTTGTTTGCATCTGTATACAAACAATAACAGAAACAGTTGTTGAATTTGTTCATTAAATTTGTATTGAACCTGGTAGGTGTAAAACATTTGCTCACTGACTATGCATGATGTTTACTACTAGATGGACGAATAAATGCATATTTTATTACTGACCTTGCCTCTCAATGATACCACCATGAAGAACTCTGGCCACTACTATCTCATTATTCTCAACTGCCAAAGTAATTCCCTATACCAAAAAAGAAAGCATATTGACTTTAACAAAATTTCAATCAACCAATCCACAGATTTTCCAAAATATGATTCCTCTTATTGGGTTCTGCTTTTGCTATATCTTGTCCCAATGATCATCTTATAACAATTTACCGTTGGGACATGATTAGATGGGTGAATTGACAATGACTTGTAAGGTTCCTTTATATTTCAAGAATCATTCTAATCAATTTGACTTCATTAAAATCATTCATCAATAGCGAAAACCAGTGGATAATGATCTCCTGCAGGTGGATGCATAGTTCACATGTAACCTCTCTTTCCCACTGACCTCCAGCCATATTCACCCCACAAGTGACTGTGACTCACAAGTGGTTCCTCTTTAGATTCGAATACTCCCAACAATTGCAATGGCATCATAAGATAGTAATATACTTAGGAAAGATAACTAGTATAACCTCACTTTCACATCCCAGTATAACTCCTCCTCCCCATCCCGCATCTTAAGTGACCAATGGTTCCTTAGATTTGCGTACTCAAACTTTCTCTATCACATCCCCATTGGATACTAATCTGCTGAATGTGGGTGCATAAGCTCCCCTTCACCTCTAACCACCCTTCCTCTATATATTTGTTTACTCTAACCATCCTATGATGGGTGCATAATGTAACCTATTTTCAACAGCCTACTCAAAAACCTAAGGGGGACTTACAAGTGGTTCCTCTTTTGATTTGCGTATTCCAACCATTCTAATAGCATCCCCCATAGGATAATAATCTGCTGATGGTGGGTGCATGGTATATCCTCCTGTCTCTAAGAACAGAGTTGGTTGGTCATATTCACCTTCTGCTATCTTATCATGTGTTTGCTGAAGAGACTGAAATATATATAATAGAAAGCAAATGACTATATTGACGTTTTCTTAAGTCAAAATGGTGGATCTCAAAAACATTTATCAAGTATTATACTTCTTAAATACAATAATGTTTGGTTATCTGTCTCCTAAATTCTTTTGTTGATAAGGGAAGGCTCGTACTTCAAGGAATTAACACAGCTATTTTTAGCCATTATTTTTGCGAAATTAAACTGCGGATGTTTATTCAGTGGGAGGACGCCAAAATCACAATCAAAGAACCTGACAAAACTACACACTGACTAAAAAGAATAATTTATATGGAGAAAGGGGCTGACATATAAAATGAGGTTTACAAATACTTCCATCCAACATATAGAACAAATACACATACTTAGATACATACTGTGAAATCATTTCAAGCACAAATTTTAAAATGACTTTATTGGTGAGGATAATGAAAGTTAATTCAGATTTACATATCACTTTCCTTTACAGAGAGATGAGGTTTCTCTTTATTAATGTAAATGTATTAATTATTATATGATATACACTAATATGAGGCTATTTACTACAGGCTATTTAAAAAACACCTCATTATATTATTTCACCAATTGAAATATAACAACATACCAATGAAAGGATATTGACTGCTATTGAAAGGAAAATAACTGAAATAGTCGCAATTATCTTTCAATTAAATATAATGTCAAAATAATTCATGATTTTTACAAAATGACTTTCCGATGCAGCTAATAATAGATGTTGTATGGGAGAGTACCGAGGGTGCTTAATTAACTTTCATTGTCCTAATGCCAATATTATTGAATAAGTCAATAACTCTCACAATTGAAGAATAATAAAGTTGAGGTAAGGCAAAAAAAGACAAATTTGTTTCCGGTAGGTGGTCTGAAAACCAAGATGCGAGATGCAGGTTTTTTTTGTTTTGATTTTTGAGG
This sequence comes from Ophiura sarsii, assembly GCA_035610835.1. NCBI lineage: Eukaryota > Metazoa > Echinodermata > Ophiuroidea > Amphilepidida > Ophiuridae > Ophiura > Ophiura sarsii. Next base: position 85,371,471 of record CM069442.1, on the reverse strand, counting down.
GAAGAAGCGTGGGATGACTTTCCGAATTTTAAAGCTTTAGTAGATGTTAAACGTTTTAGATAAATAAATGAAAATCTGGGAAACCAGCGTAACCTAAGAGTGAGCCTAATTTCTCCTCCCTAACCATCTGAACCTGGAGGGGTGAACCCCATTGACAGTCAATCAACTCTTGAATACCATGTGCTGAGGCTAAGGGAACCTTGCCATCTAGACAATAACAGAGGCCAAAGGTTGATGACCTCCAGACAGAGGTGGATGTGCATGCACAGGAGATGTTAGACTCTCAATACAATTAAAAAACTAAATCAAAATAAATAAATAAACAAATAAAAAACTAAAATCAATCAATCAATCAATCAATCAATCAAAAAATAAATAAATTAATCAATCTATCTATTTATTTTATTTAAATTTATTTATTTATTTATTTAAATTACCTATGTATACACAAATTGTTTAGTGATTTGTGTGCATCTTGTGGCGTGTGGGAAGGAGTCGATATCGATGTTGTTTACATTTTACATGTGTGTTTCGATAAATCGCTACATTGCTATGGCATGTTTACTGCTAAAATGGGCTCGGAAATAGTCGTGATAGGAATGGCAATACATTTTTAATTGTACATTAAAACATGCGCCGTCTCCCACATTTGATTGTTTGTGCAAAATGTTAATCTTTTCTATAGTATTTTGTACTTAAATCACATTTGCCATTTAATTTTTTCAAAAATGTAATAAAAAAATGAAATGCGCAAACTTACGTCACCAAAACCAAATGCGCGTGGCCTGCCGGAAACAAACTTGTCTTGTTTTTTCGCCCAAAAAAACTCAACGCTGTTCTATGGGCCCAACTGACCCAGTTTTCAGAAATTGGTGAAATATTTTTTTACATGCAAATGAATACTGACCCAAACATTTTTTTGGGCTTGTCAAAATGGCAAATATTTTAGATTTTGGGGGATTTTACCGTCATTTTGAAGGGGAAAGGCAAAAAATAAAAGCCTGATGACTGACCAACCCAACCTGAGAGGCCTGTTTGCCCGCAGAACAGGGTTTTTTTCTGTGGCCTATAACAACAATCTTCAAAGAGAGGGATGATCGTCTGTATTCAATTGTCATGTTGATCCAGTGTTGCTAGTTGATGTGGTAAAAAACAATTAATGCGAGAAAATATACCATGTTTAAAGTTGAAAATATTTTGAACATTTTGGAACATGTACATAATTACGCACATTCACTATAGCAATGAAGTATTATAACAATTCACCTAGTAGAGTAGTTGACTTCCATAAGACAGTGACGTCACCTACTCGAGGCACTGGCGTTTACACACACACATTAGAAAGATGGAAGACACATACATGGTGTGAATCTTGCACCTGTATCATTACATCACTGTCCATAGGAAGGGAAATAGACTATAGGGATAGAGTAGACCTACACTAAAACCTATGACTGACATTAAACAAATCATTTTAGATCAGTACTTTGAGATTTAAGTAGGTCTGGAAATCAGTCTAGAATTATGACTTGGAATATATTATCCTTTACCTACTATATAAATGGTATGTCCCAATAAAGTATGGAGTCTTGATTGGATCTTGTTCCAACATTATTCACTCTGAATTACATTTCGTCGCTGTTCTGACATACCCGCACATCTCTTTACTTATTTCTGTTGTGATGTGCCGGTATGTCAGAACAGCGACGATTTCATTACATTACCAGGAAGTATGTATCTTGCAAGATTCCCGCCAATTCTGCTGCATCATCGTCGTCTGCTATATAAGGGCTAATGTCATCAATCACATCGCTAATTAGACCCATGCTATCACGTAGGGCTGGCTTTAACTCTGTCACTTCGAGTCTGTCGTGGGCCTGAGAGAGGAAATTAATGCAAACAATCGAAGTTCAAAGGAGAAAAGAATAAGCAAGTATCCCCAATGAAAGGGGTGCGGACCACAACTAGACCACCAGTTACCCATGCTATCGTGTCGGACTGGACTAGCTTTAACTCTGTCACTTCAAGTCTGTCATGGACTTGAGGGAGGAAATGAATTGCAAACAATCAATGTGCCATGAAATAGGGCCCCTTTTACATTCTCCTGGTAAACAAATGACCCCTTATTCAAATACCATTTTACAAGTGGCTTCATCAAATTGACCTATTTTACCCTAGATTTTCCAAAACATTTTTAAATGTAATTGAATTAGTGTATTCAAAAGAAGGAGCAACTGTTGGCATTCTGGAGCGTAATGCATACATTGCTTGCTGTTTGCTATCATACATTAATTAGGAAATGAGTAATCTGATCCCAACATGTCATTCCAGATCACAATTAGAAATCATAACTACAAAGTACTGCACCTACACCAATGTATTAATATTAATTTGATTTGTTTTATTTTGCTACTTGGTACTACTAATCAAAACCATAGCTGAGTGTACCATTTGAATGTTACTCAGGTCAAACTGAGTGTGTAGTTTGTGCTTTATTACAAGTATATAGATTTTATGACATTTTTGAGAACTATAGTCCTAGCAATGGCTATTGACTAACTCAGACAGTTTATTGCATTATCAATTCATGTCTTGTATACGTGTGTGAATGTATACCTGGTAATAAAATTATCCTTGTTGGTTGTCATCCAGTCTACAGTACAAACAAATATCTGTTGTCAACATTTTATATTCAAGATGGAAAACAACGATGTCCTGAGGGAAGCAATTCCTTCATGGTTATGTCTTTTAATAACATAAACGGTGGTGTCTCAATTCAAATAAAGAAACTGTTTTTTAGTTAGGCAAACATAAAGCATCTTGACCTTTTCATCAGTGCTCTGTAGCCATGGTTTGTTCTATGCAACATAGCTGTTCTTGGTTTTGTCAAAACGTTCACCATTGGATAGTGAATATGAAGAGGGAATTTTAAACCTATCCACATATTTCAATATATTTAGGAGCAGGCCCGTAGCAGTGGCGGCACTACCCATCCTGTTTTGTCCCCAAACCATAGAAAATGTTGACTTTAAATTTCAAAATTACTTAAAATGAACTTAAAATTGGTCTGTAATGTCAACTTTCAGACCAAATTAAGCTAATTTCAGGCAATTTTTACATTAAAAGCAAAAACATTTGTGGGCTTTATGCACATTTCCCCCTTCCCACCCTCATTTTTTTCAGGCCCCTGTTTGCCCCCCCCCCCCCCATTTTTTTTTTGATGCTGGTGCCACCATTGGCCCATAGACATCCCTTTCAGTTAGAGGGTTCAATTTAAAGTAAATATACTTTACATAAATATCACAATTATTTGGGTTCAATATAATTATATAGCTAATAGGCAAATTTGTGCGGTTATACGGGAAAATAGCTTTGATATCAATAAGTTTCTTATTTCCAAATGTTATCGCACCTTCTTTATCTTTGAATATCTTTCTGAGATGTCCTCCTTTCTTTTTTCCTCCTAGACCTCTCCTTTTTTCCTCTATTTTTTGATCGAGCCCCTGGCTACGGGCTTGAGGAGTACAAACAAGATCATATTTATATACATTTCTCTGCCATTGTAAATTTAAAGGTCTTTCATTACCAGTAACCGGCATACATACATACATTTATTTATTTATTTTTCATACATACCTTGACCAGATTTTGCAAGATTCGACTATTCATGACCTCTTTGAGAAAGAGCAAGTCAACACTCTGAGCCTTGGCAGAGTTACCAATCGTATGCAGGTTATCCATTACGGTATCCATGGCAACTGGAGGGAGATTAAACAGACAAGTTCCTTTATTAATGGAACTCATCATGGTCATGATAGACATTTTCAAATTAAAATTGCTCATAGAAACCATAGTCTTAATGTCATACCTAGCCTTTTCCAAGCTTTCAGGAATGCATGATATACAACCAAACGGTCCAAACCAATCATGCCACATTTCAGCACACCATTAGAGGTACATTTGTGTAATGCAGTAAAGGCTACCAATCATCTCACACATCACCATTTAGAGTTACTTTTTTGTAATGATATAGTCCCGGATATAGTTGCTAGAAATAAGCATAACCACACTAAAAAAATGATGGATAAATTGACACCAAAATGGGATGATTGTATAATTAATGATATCACACGCATCAATTCATTGCATATGTTCTAATTATCGTAGAATGGGGATACTTTGACCCACTTTTTTTACATTTTTATTTTTATTCATTGCATAGAAGATACTTTTTGTTTGTAAACTAGACTAGTTGATAGTATATAACTTGCCACTCACATGGTTTTTTTAATTTGAAAATGTGATTGTCAGTATTTCCCCAAATCTTTGAGTGGGCCAAGTCCATAATTTTTGCAATTTTCGGTTACGTACAAAGCGTACGTAAGAGGGGGAAGGGGGTCGAAATATACCCCAACCATACGTAACTTAAATGGCGATCTTGAGAGGCGGGATTTTTTTTTAAAGTACAAAATAAAATAAAATTTCGCCATTTATTGCGTACGTAACTCGAGGGGGAGGGGGGTAAAAAGTTACGTACGCTCTGTACGTAAGTGAAAATGGCGATAATTTTGGACGACCCCTTACCCCACAAGTGTGTATCTTTGGCTCACTTGCGAAAAAACTTGTTCAAACCTACTTGGATGATAAGATACTTCAAAAAATATATATAATTAGGTTTGTTAAGGTTCATTGAAATGTAAATAACAACAACAATATTTCTATGAATATTTTACAGATTAGAATGTAATAAAAACCAAAAATACAAAAAAAAATAAACACATTGTAAAACTAGAGAAAATCATTCCAAGATACATGGTAAATCATTTAATTTGTGGTGAGGTTGCTTGTTTTGACTTTTTACAAGCAATAACAAATACATTGGGCTGTAAATGTTGAAAGGTGATTGTTTTGAATTTTTCTCATATTAACATGGGCCAAAGTTACCCCACTTTTCGCTTCTTTTTCCAGAAAATGCTGGTCTGTGTCGTCATGAAGAATGCAAATGCAAAGAAATTGGGTATCGTTTTGCCATAGGTAAATTGTCTATCCAACCACAACATAAAAGTTTTGCTGAATTGCAATTTATTGAAGAAAAAATATTGTCCTTCAAATAAAGAAAACATCCTGCAGCTTAGGGTGTTTAGGTCCAGTTCCAAATACACATACTATTATGTAGCAGGGTAATATTTGTTGTAATTGCATCAAATTTAAAAATGTCACAATAAAACTTTTCTCAAAATTTGACTTTTTTATTTTTTTGTGCCAAAGTTACCCATCAAGGGTCCAAGTATCCCCATTCTACTCTACTTCATTCCTTCTATCATTCATTTGAGATATTTCATCACCTACAAAAAGTACTTTTCATTTAACACTTTTCATTTAGCATCGTTTTCATCACACAACCACTCCACACATTTGCAATATTGGCCCCATATCCCTCAGGGTATAAAATACAAATTATATAATCAGCAAAGTCATGGCAAGTGTAAAGGTATCTGCTATAGAAAGGAGGAGGAGGAGGAGGAGGAGGAGGAGGAGGAGGAGGAGGATGTCACTACCTAGCATAAAGCATCATTTGGTTCCAATATTAAATGTGGCAATTTTAGATTTTGTAATAGTAGGTATGTCAACATTAAGATTTGATAGAAAAGTGAATTGCCTGTCTTCATTATCTTTAGATTCTGTATAAGAATATCACAGTGAAAATATTTTGTGGTTTTGAATTTTGGGGTATGACCAAGCTATGGGTCTGCCTATATTACAACAGACACTCAGAATCCCATATGAACGCTTCCATGCAAACAAATTTCTCAAATTGTTTATCATATTGTTGTTAGCAAAACTACCTGTGTGATGACATTAACACTTAGCATTTCACATGTTGTATTGCCTTTATTTATTCAATACTGCACATTTTTGGCAGGGAGGAAGGTTGCGTTTGTCGGTAAGACATACATCATACATTAAATTATGTATAAGGGACATAAAGGTATAGGGGCAAGGAAGGTTTTTAAAAACATATTTTGCCACCAAATGTTCTACAAAATAATTGTTTGTCATATTCCATTGCTATATATCCATCCAGGTATATTTATTGAGGGCAGGGCTTTGGCATTTCATGGTTGTTATTTGTTATGCTATACATTGTATACAATAGTCCTGAGTTGTTCAAGTTTAAGACTATTAAAATCGGGAAAAGAGGGCACAACTATGTAAAATCCTGCTATAAAATGACTGATGCTTTCAAATTAAAAAATAAAGAAGGTACAGGATATTTGCAAAATTCTTTTGCTCTCAGAAACGTCAAATTTGACAGTATCGGTGTAAAATGTTACAATGAGTTTGTTTGATCACAAGTGTACCATAATAAAATGTAATAAAGAACTGTGCAAACACATCTACACACGTTGAAGCATTCAGCAATGTTAATAATTGTGCAGTACGTGCTGTGTTTGTTTGTATAGAAATTAAATATTGACATTACAATAAAATCTCAAAAGGTTGAATTAAAAGGCATGATGGGCAAGTGCACTCATTGGAAATACATTTGAACTGGTGTCATAATATGAAGGCTTTAGGCTGTTCATAAGACTTGCAGATTAAAAAAGAACAATGAGATTAGTTTGTTTAATAGAACAAATTGTAGAATTCATTTTAGTATCAGAGACAATCTTACTTAAAGGGACATTAAGAGATGTGGTGGAGGCAGCGCCCTCAATTACAAAAATATATGATAAAAACTGGGATTTGTATATTTTTACAATTGTATTACATGTATGAACTTACACCTATAAGGATTAAGAAAAATCAGCCCTCTTTGTACAACAAAACGTTGATTCAAAAAATGCTGATCGGGCCCAATCAGCATTTTACATAGTTACGGGTGGTATTCCAACATTGTTTTAACCCTAACTCTAGATCACCACACGACAACAGATTTCTTTCCCGACCCCCAAAATTCACCAGAAAGGTCACCCGACCCCCCCCCCCTCCCCCCACCACCGGATTTGAACCACGGACCTCCAGCACCAGAGCCCAGATCCTAGCCACTACACCACAGCTGCCAGTCGACACTCGGCGAGTATATTCGCCTCGTTATATAGCCTGGGTCCGTTTTGTAGCCCCAAAACCTGCACGCCGGGTTATAAAAACATTTTTCCGCACAGTTGCCGTGTGGTGTAGTAGAGTTAGGGTTAAATTAACTAAGATGAAAATTACAAAATTTTGGAATTTTTAAAATAAAAAAAAATTGCTGTATAACCCTAACTCTAGATCACCACACGACAACAGATTTCTTTTCCGACCCCCATAATTCACCAGAAAGGTCACCCGACCCCCCGGGATTTGAACCACGGACCTCCAGCACCAGGGCCCAGATCCTAGCCACTACACCACGGCTGCCAGTCGACACTCGGCGAGTATATTCGCCTCGTTATATAGCCTGGGTCCGTTTTGTAGCCCCAAAACCTGCACGCCGGGTTATAAAAACATTTTTTCCGCTCAGTTGCCGTGTGGTGTAGTAGAGTAGAGTAGGTTTTTTTTAGTAGAAACAACAATAACGGCAATTTTTAATGTTCATCTTGAAATAAATTAATCAAAATTTAAAAAATTCAATATGACATTGTGTCCCTTTAAGCGTTATAATGTCAGCAAAATTGTTTAAAGACACATTTTGTCAATTTGTTTGAATAATATCAACATTTCTGACCAATTATGTAGAAAAAGGTATTGTACATCAGATTTTTAGATTCTCCCCAAAAATTATTATTACTTTGTTGTTGAAGAATTTTTTTGTTAACATTATAAAAACGTACCAAATTTATGAAAATGTTGAACCCAAAAAACATTTTTTTTAGTAGAAACAACAATAACGGCAATTTTTAATGTTCATCTTGAATTCGGAAGTAAATTAATCAAAATTTAAAAAATTCAATATGACATTGTGTCCCTTTTAAGCGTTATAATGTCAGCAAAATTGTTTAAAGACACATTTTGTCAATTTGTTTGCATAATATAATATCAACATTTCTGCTTGATACCAATTATGTAGAAAAAGGTATTGTAAATCAGATTTTTAGATTCTCCCCAAAAATTATTATTACTTTGTTGTTGAAGAATTTTTTTTTGTTAACATTATAAAAACGTACCAAATTTATGAAAATGTTGAACCCCCAAAACATAACAAAAAAACCATAACAAAAACAAAAATAACAAGCAAACAAACAACAATAAAAACAGAACCCAGACAAATCCTACCCGACCCACCAACCCCCAGGCACCAACCCTACCTGAGAAGTATGAAAATCCGTAGAACACTAAATTGTCACCTCAGTGGACAGTGGGTTGTTGTTTGTTTTTTGCATGGAGTATAATGCAACATCAAACTTTGTGAACAATTAAAGTTGTATGCAATGCACAGTTTTCTCAACATTTCAAAACACATTTTCTTTTCAAATCAGTCTCCATTCCCCTACTGTTGAAAATCAGACGATTCACATACCACACATTTTCAGTGCCTCGTAGTGTAGATATGCTATCATGGATGTACATGTTTACTATGAAAACATGATAAAAGAATATCACGAAAACTGTATGTTTTTGTTTTGCTGGCATTCTCATTTATCTCAAGCAGAGTTGATTGAAAAGGTCAAGACACAAGATAAATAGACAAGCACTTGAAGCAAATGGGGTGGTCTTCGCTACTTTCATGATGAGCTACATCCGAGATAGGAGGCTAGAGCAATGATAGGACTCATGTCACTATGATCAATGTACTGAGTTGTTGTACTGAAATCAAAACATGGAAGTTAATGTTGTGTGACCTGATCCATCATAAGAAGAGAGCCCATATTTCTCATTACCCTGCAAAATATAAGACCTGAGAGATAGTTCTTTATAGATGCTACTAAATTCTACTATGAGCAAACATTTGTTGAATTACCTTTAACATGGTATACCACACTGGAATTTTGTGTTCTGTTCTATTGGCAAATTTAAAGTGAAATTTTGATTAAATTAACATTAGAACCAATGTTTTTACTTAGTTTAACACACATTTTGAAATACAATTGTATTTATGACACACATTCATCTAAAATAGATAGCACCATGTACAAATCGTGTCACCCACATTTAATACATTTTAAATAGATATTAGTGTCATTTTTATCTGATCAAAAGGATGACACCAATGTCAATATTAAGTGCCCATAGTATGGCGATAGTGGTAGAGATCGCATATTTTTGGCGGCGAACCATCTAGCTTGCTGAAAAAAACACGCATCCTAGGTACAACAGCGCCCTCTACCATAGGGGTAGAGTTCGCTCAAAATAGGGGTTGAGTTCGCAAATTCTACACGGGTCGGTTGGTAGACCGTATCGCGCCTGCGGCGGGCTCATCTAAATTGGACCTAACTTAAATCGGTTCGTAACAAGCCGGGTTTAGTCGCCTCGGCCGCAGGCGGCCTGCGGCTTCTTTTCTTACTAGCGCCTAGCGGCGGGGCTATCCGCGTACGTACGGTGCCTTCGGCCCCGCTTGACACTGTGAGCACGGAACAGAATCAAGTGAAGATTTATTTACAAATAATATTTTTCGTATAGTGTATACGGTACTTGTTGTTGTAGTGTATTTTTGAGGTATCGACCGTGCTGTATTGTGGGAGTTACTAATTTTCAGCAGCCAGGTACCCTTTTTCAGATCGCTCGCGATCTAAACCCTTTTGGCCATAGTATGACACATACCCTCTGAATGTGTAAACGATTTGAGAGACTGCAAATTGACAAATTTAAGCAAAATTAACAACATTCTTTGCTTTAAATTAGCCTTTTAGTGGTATACTTTATACACAGTCTCTGGCAAATAGCATCAATACTCCTATTAGCAAGTTTTCTGGAAGGATATCATATAGTTATATATGATATAGGATGATACAGAGATAGTAGAGATCTTGATATCCAAAGTAAAACAAACATAAGGGCTTCACAGTTATTTATGACTTCTAAATGTTGGGATCTCTTTATGGTCTTTGAATGGACGCTTTCAAAAAAGACTATTTGTCAAGACCTTTTAACCAAAGACTGTAATTTCCTTGAAAGAGAGGAAATTACCCTCAACATTGTTATCTATTCATTTATTTTCAGAATAAATTTCCATCCAAGAACATTTCTCTGCAAGGATTTTCTAAATGTTCCCCTCCCCTGGGACTGCTACAATAAAAACACTGAACTGGAACAAATGAAGTCATCTTGATATCTAATCGATTTTATATTCTCCTGAAATTAATTTTTTTAAATTGAAGTTAAGATTTTTAATTTTTTTCATGATCATATTAAATAAAAGGAAGCTTGTCACTGACATTTTTAATTTCCATTGATGCAATGAGAAATAATTCAGTTATTTTATTATGTGACTGTTGCCTGCCTGTAAGTGCGAGAATAAATGAAACAATTTTTCAAAGATTATTTATGTATCTACATCTAGATTTCATCTACCAAATCAAATGTAAAGTTTTAAGTGACTATATGTCAATTCATCCCATCATTTCCCCATGCAGGGATCCCAACATGCTCACCTTTGCCAGCCCGGTCAGTCGCCACTGGCATCATCAACACAAATCACAAGAAGAATGACTGATTGTTGTCTCTGCCTTTGTTAATGTTGGATGACCTGTGATTAATGACACAATAATACCAAATCTCTCTATAATTAGTAAGTTCAAAATTGGCAAGAAATATTCAGGTTTTATCTTTCAGTACAGTATGCAAAAGTAATCTAAGTATATGTGCGCAATCAAAAAATAAAATAACAAATTGGGGCAAGATAAAATGTTGGCTTTTAATGTCAAAATTGCCTGAAATTAGCTTCATTTGGTCTGAAATTAATTATTTCAAACCAAATTTAAGCTAACTTTCAGCAATTTTAACATTAACATTGTCAACATTTCAATGGGGCCAAAATAGGGTAGGGCTTAAACTGATGGGGGAGGGCAAGTTGGGGAGGGAGGATAATGATTAAGGGTAATTCCCTCCCCCTTCTCCTGATTCAGATTGCCTCTGAAAGCATGAATCTGGATCTGGAGAAGGGGAGAACACACTTAACTGCACAACATCTATGATCAACTCGTCGGAGCTACACCCTCTATGACATGTCATCTAGCCATCAACAGAAAATCTCTTTTGCCTCTGGGCAGGGGGGGCTCTCCCCCCCCCCCCCCCCCCCCCCCCCCATGGATCGGTGTGGGTGTGGAATGGAGCAGTGGTGTAACCAGAGGGTCGGTTCATTTGACCAAAGAAATCATGGAATAATGATTGTACAAAGTACACATATGAAAAAATTTCGCGCGCTATGCGCGCATGTCTTCCCAAAATGCAATATTCTATGGTACAAGCTTGTTTAGAGCCGAAATGTAGCTCAATCGTGCAAAAAGTAGGTGTAAAGTCAAAAATGTTTGCGTGCTACGCGCTATGCGCGCATGTCTTCCCAAAATGCAATATTCTATGGTACAAGCTTGTTTAGAGCCGAAATGTAGCTCAATCGTGCAAAAAGTAGGTGTAAAGTCAAAAATGTTCGCGTGCTACGCACGCATTTCTTGACACTGGAATGGAGCCTCAGCCCACCCATTAGGAGCCCCCCCCCCCATTTCAAGTCACTGCCCCTTTTCCCCCCGCAAATGAAAAAAGTCTAGTTACGCCACTGGAGCAGTGAAACCTTACTAAAAATGTAAGTAAACTCTGAGACTAAAATACCTAGTCTCAGGTAAACTATTCATTATTGATTAGATTTGTCCACAACAAAATCAAATCACAGAAGCGAATGACCCATTTTTGAACAAAAATCCCCAAATAAGTTATAACTTGGAGAGTTGGGCTGAAAATTCTAGGTTCCAGGTTTAATTCATTGATAGTAAACTACCCAGGTCATTTGGGTACAATATACAGTATTTATCACAACTATCCCCTCCTTTTGATGGTACCTGGGAGGGAATTTCCTCAACCATAAAATAAAACACAATCAAGTTATACACAAAACTATTCCTATTGTCTAGCAATTGTTCAAATGTGCTATAGCGTGACAAATCTGCACAGTCAAGAAAGATACAGGAAAAAATCCTTTGGGATCTAAAATCAAATGGTTGACTATAACTTTGTTTTTGGCTATGTAGAGCCCAGTAAGAAATCATCTGAATGAAGCAGGAACGTTAAAATACCGTAGAATGGGGATACTTTGTCCCTTGATGGGTAACTTTGGCCCACACAAAAAAGAGTTTATTTGTCAAATTTTGAGAAAAGTTTTATAGTGACATTTTTTAATTTGATAAAATTACAACATATTACCCTGCTACATATTTATGTGTATTTGGAACTGGACTGAAACACACTAAGCCGCAGAATGTTTTCATTATTTTTAGGTATTTTAAGAACAACATCACCTACATGGTGGTTATATTCAGCAACTTCTATGTTAGGTTAGACAATTTACCTATAACAAAACAATACCCAATTCATTTTCATATTCATTCTTCATTACGCCAGTCCAGCATTTACTGAAAAAAGAAGCGAAAAGTGGGGTAACTTTGGCCCATGTAAAAGTATATGAGAAAAATTCAAAGTGGGTCAAAAGTGGGTCAAAGTATCTCCATTCTACTGTATTGTAAAAGTGGAAATTTGTGTGCTACATTTCTTTTCACAAATAGCACTTTTTTGTGCATGACACAGCTATACAGCGAAAATAATAACACAAAAATATATTTGTTTTATGTATACTGTATACGGTATACATGTAGGTCTATGTGATGAAGCTACAAATCGTGAATTTAAAAACACGCAAAACAGCTAAAAATTGGCAAAGCGTGAAAACTTAATCGCACAAAAAAATATCAAAAAGATACAGTAGTTAAAAGAACGGGTTCAAGGTTTTGTTAATTTCATTCATACCAATTTGTCCGGGTCTTATATTTACTTCATTATAAATCACAGATTTGTGATATAAATTTAACCTTTATATACAGTCACAAAATTGTATTAAAAAAAAGAAAAATGACAGGCCTAATATCTATGGTTGTTTATTTTCTTGATGGAGGAAAGGGGGAAAGAGCATGGCCAGACGAAACCGTCTCAAATGTAAGTTTATAACATCTTGGATTTGTTCAAACACAATCTCATTCTTATTTAATAACTCTCGGTACCTATTTTCTCACATTTATTTGATGCAGATTTACCGTACTAAAACCATCCTTTTTTATAAACAAACAACACTCCAGATTTAACCTCATGCTGCTGCATAATCTGGGTACATGTATGTCATAAAAACTATGCGAAATTAAAAATGAACAAACAATTGGCAAAAAATAGTTGTATTTTACGTAGGGCCAAATTCCAAAACCAATATCACAGTAGCGTAGCGAGTGGGGGGGGGGGGGCGGGGGGGGGGGGGAGAAGGGGAAAAATTGGCAAAATGGGGACGAAAAAGGCGGAAAATCATGTTAAATCAGCCGGTTTTTGACCTGGTTTCTTTGAAATAGGGACCGTTATGGGGATCTATGGGGATCTTGCCCCCCCTGAAAAAAATCCTAGCTACGCGCCTGCAATATCAGTATGTGAAGAGTTCGGTTCCAATAGCATGAAAAGGAGCTAACTCACTATAAAGCGAAATAGGAGAAAAGCAACGTTTTTTAAAAAATGAGGATGTTTCACTTCTTTGATTATGCTCATTTTCTGCCCTATGAAAGATACCCTACGTGGAAGCTTAAAAACTGGTTTGATTTCATTCTTTGATTTTCACTGTATTTCCTATGTCTTTCTTTAACGAGTGGAGTTAGCTCCTTTTGGAACAAAAATGTTTGGACCAATTTTCAAAGTCCACTTTACCAAACAATCTTTATTTCAAAATAAGATGCACCTGAAAGACAATGTCAAATCAAATTGAAAACAGAACACCGCATTCAAATACCTCTCAAACTTTTTAAATCATGAATTTTTGTTATTTCGTGAGAAAACTGTAAGTTTGGACAATTTGGCACATTTTTTGAAATAACAACAATTTTGTTTGTGTGCAATTTTCAAAACAATACCCCATACATCTTACATCTTTATATTAGTCGAGAAACGACTAATATACTGTATTCTAACTGTTTCTTTCTTCTTCTTTCTTCTTCTTCTTCTTTCTTCTTCTTCCGCCATGGGACCTATAGCTCCGTAACCATTGAGCCGATTTTGAATATATTTGGTCATAAGTACCCTTATATTCACCACTACTCAGGTTGTAAAGCATAAGGGGTCAAAGGTCACACAAGGGTAACTAGGGGTCAAAACGTGATTTTCACTTAAAACGCATTTGCAATTTATTGAAATGACCTAGGATCCTGAGAATTGGCCAACATATTCCTTTTGACCGTACGCATATATAATAGTTCGGTTTTTTAAATCGAAAAATGTTTGGGGTTACTAGGGGTCAAAATGTAAATTTTACTCCATTTACTCAAAACCCTACTTGTCCGAGGGAAAATGACTGATGATACTCAGAATTAGTCAAAAGATTCCTTGGATCCATGTACATATAGGGTGCTTCTCCACTAAAAGTGAAATGTCAAACGGGGTCACTAGGGGTCATTGAACTTTACAGAGGGAAAATATAAGGCATGCTCCGATTTTGACCGGGTTTCTTTTATTTTGTAGGCATTGATGAGACAAGAACAAAAGTTAATCATACCATTAAGGTCAAAGGTCAAGAAAAGGTCCCATGGGGTCAAAATGTACATTTTCACTCCGCGCACTGAAAATACTACTTGTCCGAGACGAAATGACCGATGATTGTCAGAATTTGTCAAAAGATTCCTCTTATCCATGTTCATATAGGGTGCTTCTCCATTAAAAGTGACATGTCAAACGGGGTCACTAGGGGTCATTGAACTATACAGGTGTAAAACTGAAGACATGCTCTGATTTTGACCGGACTACTTTATTCTTGTGCGCATTGATAAGCCAAGAAAAAAAGTTAACTATAAGTTTGGGGTCAAAGGTCAAGAAAAGGTCATTAGGGTTCAAAATGTATTTTTTTAACTACTTCAGGGCTGAAATTTATAAAAACAATTATCAAATATAGTACAACTTAAGGTTATTGCCCTTTGACAACATATAGCAAGGTCAAAGGTCAAAGCCCTCGACTAATATCCGTGATCTAAGATCACAATTATCTCTAGTTTTCATTGCATTTTATAAGGATATTCCTATCAATGTTTTGCCATGATAAAAGAACCATATTTCCACCATTTTGGCTTAAAAATAGTGAATTATATTCAAATTTCCGGAAACTTCAGGAAATTAACGAGGGCCATAACTTTGGACCCAAACATGCTACAGCCTACAGATTAGAAACAAAGTTTAATAGATGTATTTTGTAACTCTCTATTATGTTCTGCACATAACTCAATTTCGACAAAAAGCAAGTTAGCTCTTAGAATTTCATCATGGACCCCCAAACAGACTCCTTATGACCAACATGGATAATACTTGTAAGTTTTTAAACAGTGTTTTGAATGATTGATCTTCCTGCCACCATAACCCAAGTACATGTATGTAATTGTATTTTTCAAGATCTTTGCTATTATATGAAAACAAATCCTTCATCCAATTTGTATATTGTTTACATCTAACCAAGCAAAACCAGTACATGTATATTATACAACGAAGCAATGATAAACCATCCAATCCATGGATTCATGTAAAATCCCTCCCTGCAAGAATTCAAACAGATTCTCACAGCAGACTATGAAATTCTAGCCCTGCAAATCCAGATAATATCTAGAAATTGTTAATATGTAGCACCTGCCTGTGTGGGTTAATGACACAACCTCTTAAATTTCTAAGAAAATGCTAAACTGCTAGAGGTAGCAATTCTAACAGCCTATTTCACTTAGGCTAGCTGAATCCATGATATTTTTGATACCTTCTTCGTCAACAAGGGCAATCAGAGCTATTTGCTTTTTAGTCATTTCTTTAAACGGTACAAAGCAGGAAACTGATCATGTAAAATTGTAAACAAAACTTAACGCAGCAGACGAATCAATGCGAAAAGTCAAAGGTCAACTCTCAAGCTTGACTCGTGAACCATGGGGTGTGACATCATCAAAAAAGACTATGCCCGGGCATACACAATGTAGTTGTTTTTCATGACGTCATATTGAAATTGAAGGCATAGCTTGATAATCCCCTCACTTTTAACCAATCAAATGACAGGAATCTATGTACAGGGTGTATCATGGCTGTTTTTTTACTTTTTCAAAACCACTGGATCATGACCAATTCACCGTCAGTGCAAAGCCCAATTAATAATGATAATATTCTGAAAATATGAGATTAATCCAATGAAAAATAAGACCGCTAGCATAATTTGCATAAACCATGTCACTTACTGGTCTGTACAATGGGATTTACATGTACAAACCAGAAAATGACATGGTTTACCTTTCAATACTTTGCATTCATAGATATTGTAAATCATCTATCAATAACAATAGCAAAGATTAGTTTGGTATTCCTCTTAATTCTGGCACAAATCATAATTAGCTACATAATCCACAAATTGGATGCATGAATAATTCTGTGCAATGTTCAATGTTGCTCAGTGTTCTCATGAGAAAGTCTTAGTATGTAGGCAAGTTGTGGTACATGTAGGAAAACACCAATCATGTCAAAAGTGTGTTTATACCAATCATTGACAGAGCAGGACATTTAGACTTAGAAATTGGACTTGTAAGTCAACTTCAATATTTGCCATAAGTATGATAAGAATACATAAGTATGGTAAGAATAAGAATACTTTAGCATGATGAAAATATGAATAATTTCCCTTTAGCCTATTTAAATATGTAATATTCCACTGTCATGTTAATCTGCCTTTACTGTGTGAATTACCATTGTACATACTGTACATGTACTACAAAATGAGTTGATTTGCCTAGTTGGTCACACTTTCCTTAGTTGATAATGGATTTTTCTCATCTTTTCAGGATTTCAACTCTAATAGTTGTACTTTACAATGACATCAAATTGGTCATGGTTCAGTGGTTTTAATCAGACTTAAATCCACGCTGAAAGAGTCCTATTTTTTTGATACACCCTGTATGTGGTATTTAACAAGATATATAGCCCTATAAAACATATTTGCAATCAGGTAGCTGTTCACTGTTCACTGTGTTAAGTGGTTTTTTTTGTGTGTAAACAAATAAATAAATGTGCATTTATTTTAGAAACAATATAGCTTTGATGCCAGATGTATATGTATCACTCAGCAGGCTCAAAACCACTAAAAATGACCAATTTGGATTTCAGAATTCGCGAGAATTCAAATGTTCTCAAAACTATTGTAATGCCTAAAGAATTAAAGATATAACGCTTATTTTTTTCAAATGTTAAAGGTAGATGACCCGATCACATTTTCGTAACACAGAATTATTTCAAACATACGGAGATTTTCATATCATATGAAAGCTCGTATTTTTCTCATCATCATACTGAAATTTGACGGCCTAAATCGGTATAATTACGGAGAAATCGATGAAATAACGTCGAATTACCGCGAATGGTGGTAACCACCGATATAGTTAGTGTACTACTCAATGGGTACAGTTCACAGCATCTTGTGCGTCTAAAATAAGAACCATTAGAGCTATGCAACTCAAACTTTGGAACACGACTTTTTTAAGGATGACCTTTCATGTAGAATAGAAAACTTCAAGTTGAAAATCGGAATGTGATCGGGTCATCTACCTTTAATGTTAAAATTTACTAATAAAACCTACGTTACCAATGGCTCAAATGATAGATTGATTGGCAAGCCTTAAAGTCCAAAAAATATGCCTATTCCATTGAAACAATGCACTTTATCGTTTTTTTCTACTTTGTATTTTATATCACACGCTTTAAACACAATATGTACTTATATATTCTACCATACAAAGGCAAAGGTGAAATTGAAACCTACGTTACAATTGATGCAACCTACGTTACAATTGATGCAACCTACATTACAATTGATGCAACCTACAATACACATGGTCCTGTTAAGAAACGCCATTTTGCAACTATTTTTGTATCCACCTCCCATAGACGCATGATGGCAGTATAATAGCACTTGCTAGGGGGTGATCGTTACGATTTGACTAAAATAAGTTGAGGTGGGTGAAATGGCAGTCACATATGTTTCGGTAACGGATGTTTCATTTGAACTTCACTGTGACCCAGTTCATGATTTACGGTCGCTGATGAAATAAAATAATTTCAGTTGGATAAGGGTACTATGTACTTATGCGCTTGTCATTTGCTGTCCCCGCTCCTGGGGACCCTGGTCTTGCGGGGGACTTAGCGGGGGAAATTACTTTGCCGAAAGTGTATATCCCCCGCTATCGCCAGGTACTGTCCTGGGGGTACAGGGCACTAAATATCAGAACATCCCTGGTACAACCCCGGGTACAGTCCCGGTCGCTGACAGCCGAGCAAAATGTCACAGCCCTGGTTCATACAACACTGGATTGGTAACAGTGGGGTAACAGTTCCGGGTACATCTCGGTACGACAGCCCGGGGGGGGGGGGGGGGCTGCCTAATTGTACATCCCCGCTAAAACCCCGGCTACCGGGGCTTCCATTTTCAGTATTCCCCTGCTAAACAATGCTAAATTCTCTGCTATTTTCCCCCCAGGGCCAGGGACCCCAGGAGCGGGGACAGCAAATGACAAACAATTATGTTTAGTATATTCCTTGTATACACTCCATTGTTTAATTCTGATAAGGCCAAACAAAATAATAGGTTCGTCTCAAAGCTTGCGCGCGCATTGGTTTTGAAATGCCAAAATACCGCGTCTGAAATGCAGGAAATTGTCAAATCAATTTTTGTTTTCCCTACAAATTTTTATTTCGAGTTTTTATTAAAAATATCGGCAGATTTTCCTTTTCTCAAACTTTTACATGACTCAGTTCTTCAAAAAATGCTGCACAATTGTTCTTATACACAAGTACATCACAATATTCATTTCAAATAGAAAAAACAAATATCAGAAAGTGTCAACGGTTGCAAATAGTAAGAGTAAAAATTGGCACACAAATAAAAATAAATGTAAAAAATAAATAAATGGAAGACAAAAAACAGCGCGCGTCGCCCAATTTTGAAGCCTTCGCAAGCTTTGAGACAAACCTTTTTTTTTTTTTTGGCCTAAAATTGGTAATGTAGGTTACTTTTCTTAACTATACGGTCACAATACGATCACACAACCGATACTAAATGTAGATGTATTTTTTCTCCAAAGCTTTCCCCCAAATAATATCTCCATTCATATAGGCTTTAGACGAGGTGTTACTTATTTTATTAAAGAAAGAAACATGACTTTAAACTGAAACAAGGCGGTTCTCGAACGGCGCGTCTCGCCTGTTCATCAAAAGTGACTTGAAAGAAATGATGATGAAACATATGATACAATGTAGCACTGTCACAGAGGTATGCATTGTAGTTAATGCAAGGGATGTAATGCCTTGAAAAATTTAATCAACAAAAAGAACACACCAACCCCCTTCCCTACACCAAATCACATCAAGATAGGCCTTACAGATCTTATTTGACCCCAGATGACCTCTGATGACCTTGAAAATTTAATCAGCAAAAAGAACACACCAACCCCCTTCCCTCCACCAAATCACATCAAGATAGGCCTTACGGATCTTATTTGACCCCAGATGACCTCGACAAATTAATCAACAAAAAGAACACACCATCCCTCTTCCGTCCACCAAATCCCATCAAGATAGGCCTTACGGATCTTATTTGACCCCAGATGACCTTGAATGACCTCCGATGACCTTGAAAATTTAATCAGCAAAAAGAATACACCACCCCCCTTCCCTCCACCAAATCCAATCAAGATAGGCCTTACTGATCTATTTGACCCCATATTTGACCCCCGATGACCCCGAAAAATTAATCAACAAAAAGAACACACCACCCCCCTTCCCTCCACCAAATCCCATCAAGATAGGCCTTACTGATCTATTTGACCCCATATTTGACCCCTGATGACCCCGAAAAAGTAATCAACCAAAAGAACACACCACCCAGTCAATAGTTAGGTCACCCAAGCCCTATTGAAAGCTATGAAGATTGTTAAACGGGGTCAGTCGTCACAAACATGCACAAACACAATAGTCAAACGACCTTGCTATTGTCATGTTATTGTCAACACTACCTACACAGAGGTCTGCTGTGCAAATCTGTACGATGATATTCGCATGTAATGTCTATGGCAGATTTCATTCCGTGGTATAAAGCTATGAGGTTTCCGTGGTCTTCGCTATCTCCAAGCAGATAGAGCAATACGTACACGGACTTTTTTGTAGACGAGGGTTCATTTCATGATTTGGTGAGGTTTAGAATGAGTTAGGATTCCTGTAATTGTGAAGACCACGGATTTTCAAAACGTGAATTGTCCAACATTTTACGACATAAATTTGGTCACCAAACGTATTTAAAACTATACATTTTACCATTCTGCAGATGTTATTGACCCTCCTCTATAATTCTACATGATTTTTAACACGTTTCTCAGTTTTTGAGAAGCCCAAATAGACCATTTTCCGAAGCTATTTCTAGCAAAATTGCAGTCACTGATACTCCATTGTTTTCTTGCGTATAACAAAATATGACATGCAGCGTGACCTCCCTACTGGCTGCACCCCCCTTCCCTCCACCAAATCCCATCAAGATAGGCCTTACTGATCTATTTGACCCCCGATGACCCCGAAAAATTAATCAACAAAAAGAACACCATCCCTCTTCCGTCCACCAAATCCCATCAAGATAGGCCTTACTGATCTATTTGACCCCATATTTGACCCCCGATGACCCCGAAAAAATAATCAACAAAAAGAACACACCACCCCCCTTCCCTCCACCAAATCCCATCAAGATAGGCCTTACTGATCTATTTGACCCCATATTTGACGCCGATGACCCGAAAAATTAATCAACAAAAAGAACACACCATCCCTCTTCCGTCAACCAAATCCCATCAAGATAGGCCTTACTGATCTATTTGACCCCCGATGACCCCGAAAAATTAATCAACAAAAAGAACACACCATCCCTCTTCCGTCCACCAAATCCCATCAAGATAGGCCTTACTGATCTATTTGACCCCATATTTGACCCCCAATGACCCCGAAAAATTAATCAACAAAAAGAACACACCATCCCTCTTCCGTCCACCAAATCCCATCAAGATAGGCCTTACTGATCTATTCTATCAGCTGATATTAGAACACCAACAAATGATATGATGGATATACTTAAATGGGTAAAACTTGATAAAAGATGGCATAATCACCTAACTCTTATTGTGTATAAATGTTTGAGAAATTTAAGTCCATCATACATATCTGCCCAATTTGAATTTGTTCATAACAGCCATTCACATCTTACAAGAAATCACACAAGTAATACATTGGCTGTGCCAAAATTTAAATCCAATTCAGGCTTGCGCACATTTCATGTTAGGGCAGCATATGCCTGGAATAGCCTACCAGCAGCAGTCAGAATTGAACTGGAGAACATGACCGTGCACCAATTTAAGTCTAAGATTAACGGACTCTAATTGTGTGCAAAGTACTTCTTAATTATACATGTAAATATTATTTTGCTATTTCTGTTTGATTCATGTATTATGTGTAAATAGTTGAACATGTCTTTGTAAATACTGTATTATTTTCTGTATGATGAGGGCCTGCTTGGAAAGCAGTGCTTGACACTGAAGCTGTTTACCCTCAATAAAGAAAGAATAAACAAACAAACAATATTTGACCCCCGATGACCCCGAAAAATTAAGAACAAAAAGAACACACCATCCCCCTTCCCTCCACCAAATCCAATCAAGATAGGCCTTAAGGATCTTATTTGACCCCCGATGACCTTGAATGACCTCTGATGACCCTGAAAATTTATTCAGCAAAAAGAACACACCACTCCCCTTCCCTCCACCAAATCTCATCAATATAGGCCTTACTGATCTATTTGACCCCATATTTGACCCCGATGACCTCTGGTGACCTTGAAAATTTAATCAACAAAAAGAACACACCATCCCTCTTCCCTCCACCAAATCCCATCAAGATAGGCCTTACTGATCTATTTGACCCCATATTTGACCCCCGATGACCTTCGATGACCTTGAAAATTTAATCAGCAAAAAGAACACACCACCCCCTTCCCTCCACCAAATCCCATCAAGATCGGCCTTACGGATCTTATTTGACCGCATATTTGACCCCGATGACCTTGAATGACCTCCAATGACCTTGAAAATCGAATCAGCAAAAGAACACCCCACCCCCTTCCCTGACATCAAGTCCCATCAAGATAGGCCTTACGGATCTCTAGATATCGCGTCACAACGCGTCTCAAAAGTTTTAAGCATATTTGACCCCGATGACCTTGTATGACCCCCGATGACCTTGAAAAATCAATCAGCAACAGAACGCACCACCCCCCTTCCCTCCACCAAGTCCCATCACGATAGGCCTTACGGATCTCCAGATATCGCGTCACAAAGGTATTTCTTAGCACACGGCGGACGGCATACGGCATACGGCATACGGCGGACAGAAATAGTGATAACATAGTCTCTTTCTGATTACATCAGGCGAGACAAAAAGGCGGGAAAGAGTGAGGTTATATCATATATGTATACGGTACCGTATATTTCATGGAACTTTGCGACAATTTTCAATTTAAAAATAATTAACCTCTGCATATTTCTAATGCATTTTGTTGTTGTTGTAAAGCATGCAACTGTGTTTGTTTTCTAGTACTACTTTTATGCACAATAGGACTCATTTTTTTCAACAACATCACAAAATATCTATAAATAGTGATTTGCAACATATGTTTTTTGCCCGGTTTAGCGTATTTACGAAATCGTAATTTCCAAAATAATAATACCCTAAAATAAGTCCTAAAATTTTCAGAAGTTTTAGTCTATTATGTTGAAAATGTCGAATGCATGTAGTTTATAATTACTTTCCAATTTTTATATTTATTCTTAATTGAAAGCATGCGACACATATTTTGCGTAATTGGCTGTTTTTAGTGGTTTTGAGCCAGCGATTCTGTATTTTTCTAGGGGTTAAATTGATTTGACAGAATAACCCTACCCGTATACTTCATGAATTGACTGGTTCAAAGAAAGCAAGTGACTGGTTCAAAGAAAGCAAGTGCGGCGGAGTTGTTCTACACAAAAAATAATACTATCGAACACATTTATGTAAAAACAATATAACACGGGTACGGTCTAAAAACAATACCTTTATTCTCATTCTTAAACAATCATACTTTAGACATTTATCAAAGAAATAAGTAGGCCTACATTTTATTGTCCACATTTGACAACTTTTACCTCTGCTAGGATCGAATAACCCACAAACATTCCATCCAATCACATGCGATGAGTACACCATGTGTAAGCGTCGCGGCGCCGGCATAAACGCAGGAAAAGCGCTAAAGACGCACTGCAGAAGTGCGCGTTAAGGAGCAAACCACGCATTGTGAAGGTCGGGCGCACTGTTAAAACGTAAGCCCCACCTCCCTGTGTTAAGTTGTCTCATCTAGATACCGCCGATTTCTCTGAGAACCAATGAGATTGCATACCGCCGATTTCTCTGAGAACCAATGAGATTGCTTAAACCTTCTTTAGCTGTTTAAGAATATCTGATATACACATAAATTACACATACAGTCATTTATTTAGTAAATCACCACACCCACTCCACCACGAAATCTACTCAGCTCTAAATCACATCCATTGACAGAGTCCATTATAGAACTAGATTGAAGATAATGCAATTTACTTACAGATAACTTGATTGAGTTTGGCCCCCTTTTGTAGCCTATGAATCTCATTCACACTTGACAATGACAACCTGACTTGCCAACTTGCTGCTTGCCGAACTAATCCAACCTGCTCTGGATTTATAATTGATTGATTGGCTTGTTGTTGTTTATTAAAAAGTTTCTAGAATGTATAAAGCTATCTCCAAAAATTATTAATTTGTCTGTAATATTTTACAATAAAAACAATTGTCTACTCCATGCGGTAAACTAATTAGGTAAATACTGTATGTATCTGTCACATCAAATATAATCAATCTGTAAAGGGAATGATTTTAATATTTTATGCAATCAAATAATATTTCTTATTTTAAACACCAATCAAATTGAGGGCGCATCTCAATAAAATTATTAATTCCAGTGAGAGCGGGACTTAACAGAACAGTCTTGAAATAGATTTAGCAAAGTGATCAGAGCAGAATAGAGCTATCTTGAACTTTTATTGGAAAACGACCTTTCGTCCCCATATGGGGCAAATAAAGGCTTAAACACAGTACAATCTTAATATTATAGCTAACACTACTAACTAAAACTACTAACTAACACTACTAACACTAAATACAGAACAAATATAATAAAACTGAATAATTTGAAAAACGGATGAAATATGAGGGAAGAATAAAAATAAATAAAAATAAAATAGGAATTGAGGCTATGATAGCCTAAATTTGTTGGAAATTTCTTTAATGAATTTACAAAGATTAATAATATCGGTACGGTTGTTTGAATTAAAAAGCTCATACATTTTGATTGTATTGCAATGAGTGGTAAATTTTTGGTCAATGAATTTGATTCTCAGTTGATGAAAATACTTGCATTCAAAAATGTAGTGATATTCATCGCCAATAATATTGTCATTACAAATAGTGCACACTCTGTCATTATGAGTTGTATTGTAATATCTACCAGTTACTACAGGAATATTTGAATTACTAACTCTAAATCTACAAAAATTAATAGCATGTGATTTGGGTAAATACAATAAGTAGCTTTCAAGTTTGAGCTCCTTTTTAAAGATTCTATAATTATTACAAGAGGAAGAATTGTCAACTAAGCTACACCAAGACTGCAAATACTGATCATTGATTCTAATTTTAATATTACTCTTAATCCAGGATTGGATAACGTTTTGAGATAACCAAACATTATTGAAACCACAATCATTCAGAATACGCTCAATTTCACTAATCCATTTGGAAACTTCATTATTTTCTACATGTAATTTATATAAAAATCTATAAAGGATTTTGCTAATTCTATGCTCCTTCATATTGATAATTTTTGCCCAGTAATTGATCATTCTATTTTTAATGTGAATCGCTACCGGAACATGCAGGCTGACTGGCTGAGCGGAGCAGAAATAAAAACCCTAGGCTAGTACATGTGACATGTGAGAAACAAATGGATAAAGAGAAATTATTATTGTTACAGGACAGTTTTAGAACCCTTTATACCTGAATAAACAAACTGTCCGTAAACCGTAATAAAGTGTTTTGAAAGAGGATTCACAGTTAATTTTAGTTTTCACTCGATTGATTGATTACCAGTAATTGATTTAATTGTTTATTTGTTTTGTCTGTTTGCTTGTCTGTTGGGTTGGTGTTTTTTATTTTTTTATTTTTTGAGTCATTATTTTTTCAAAAAGAGACACCCCCACACAAAAAACCAAAAAAATCAACAACAACAACACAACAATCAAAAGAACAACACGAAGTGGGGTGTGGCACTTCGACTTCTTTTCGGATTATTTTGTTTATTTAAAAAACGCTGACATTTCTGGTTTGACCTCTCAATGTTTATCAACAATGAAAATTGTTTCTATCTAAGATATTTTAAATATGCTGAATCAATTTACAATTACATTTAAAGTTTTAGCCATTATACTATCATGACTTTGTATCTTACACATAAAATCCACCAATTTTCAACCAGTTATTTATATTTTTGTATGTCTGAATCAAATTAAAAATTAAAAATCAAAAACAAAATCAAGAAAAGCTAAAGACGAAAAGCAAAAGCAAAAGCAAAAACAAAAGCAAAAGCAAAAGCAAAAACAAAAGCAAAAGCAAAAGCAAAAGCAAAAGCAAAAGCAAAAGCAAAAGCAAAAGCAAAAGCAAAAGCAAAAGCAAAAGCAAAAGCAAAAGCAAAAGCAAAAGCAAAAGCAAAAGCAAAAGCAAAAGCAAAAGCAAAAGCAAAAGCAAAAGCAAAAGCAAAAGCAAAAGCAAAAGCAAAAGCAAAAGCAAAAGCAAAAGCAAAAGCAAAAAAGCGAAAGCGAAAGCGAAAGCAAAGCAAAAGCGAAAGCGAAAGCGAAAGCAAAAGCAAAAGCAAAAGCAAAAGTAAAAGCAAAAGCGAAAGCCCGGGGCGAAAGCAAAAGCAAAATCATGCAAACAAATGTTTTGTTTCTTCTCACCACTACCTTGTTCTTTTGACATGGGACGAGCAATCCGGAAGTATTCTGTAAGGCTCGATCAAAAAAGATAGGGCTAATCTATTAAATTGAAAGGGAACAGGTCAATAACAAACCTCATATGCATTGGGATCATTTGAGTCGTATTTGTCAAAAGATCAATAATATCAATTTCAATTTAATATTATTCTTGTTCAGTTTGTTAAAAAAACACCTATACTTTACTGTCCTAAGTTTGTTCAAATAATATTTCGTCCCTTAAGCGTTTCAATTCAAACACCCCTTGTAATGAATGGAATAAGCAGACAGGTGTTAAAAATCATAACACAAAGACGATGAACGGTGAGACTTCAGATTATAGCATTTTCGACGAATTTTGACGTGTTTGGTGCCTAAATGTGAACACAAAGACATCATGGGTGAGTAACACATTAACTGTACATTAGCGTGTCTTGATAGATTAATGGAAGACATGGAGACACATTGAAACTTGTCAGCAATAACGACGATATCTTCAGTTATAAATCAGAAAATATAAAATAAGCTTATTTATTTTACACCTTTTTCCTGTTTATACAAAACATTGATAGTTGATAGTTGTTATGAAGAAGTAATGTCATGAAGAAGTGGGCAATCCTGTATTTAGGGGGATACATTTTATTTGACAGAATAAGCCAAATACTTCATGAATTTGACTGCTGACGAAATGTACAGTCAATTCATGAAATATATACAGTTTATTCCGTCAAATTAACACCTTAATTTCATTAAAAAATACAGGATTGCCAAGAGGTGATGTCTTTGAGACTTTGTATTTCAACATATTGTAGGAACAAATAGGTGCAACGCAGACAAGGCGGTAAAGGCAGATGATCTTCAGTATTGTTCTGACAAGATTGATGGTGATTATCCTCTTGACTTTGAGCCCTTCATCCAACAATAACAATACATTTGATACATGGACGGTACCGCCATATCGATGTACATGTACAGTATGGATGTGTACAGTCAATGCAAAACAGCACGGATCAATGAACTTTGTATTTTTACATCGTGCTTAAAATAAATGATGCATTCCGTCATTAAAGGGGCATTGAGAGATACGTATGGGAGTGCGCCCTCAATTATCCTGGAAATCAGGTTTTTTTGCATCAAAGTAATACTTAGGCATATACTAACTTCCATCTGAAACAGTTTACCAACATTCGCCGTTTATCATATAAATTTTCATGATTTTCTTAGTTTCGATTATGATCATATCGAAACTTGATGCTGAATTCGAAAATTATGCTATCGTTTACTCACGGACTTTCGCGGCAAATCTCAACCCGGAAGTGCCGTTATTTGCTTATTTGGCACTGAAGGCGATGTCCGAATTGTATGACATTTTGGATTTGGGCTATGTTGATGATTATCTTTATGTTATTTGCTCATTTAGTATCGATACATCTCTCAATGCCCCTTTAACATACGTTCCTAACTAAGTATGAGGAAACAAGTATTTAGTGCGCTACATATTTTTATCACATCACTTTATTAGCATCATAAAAGTTACACATACAGAATTGATACACAATAAAGGAAAACATGTAAATCCCAGATCAGTTATCCATTTAGGTGGACGAACGCAGGGATAATGGGGACAAACTAAACACAACATGATAAAACAAAACAGACGTGTTAAAACATTAAAAATAGATATTCATATAAAAGGGACCGGCCCTGCAGTAAACCATTATGATTGCACGTTGAGAGTTGGATAATTGTCCCATGTGGGTTCCTTGTGAGCATGGAAAATTGAGAAAGATGACAGAATAGATAGTTTGGTGATGTTGTCCCGGAACATTTTAAAAGTAGTGGGGTTATTGCACAGTTTGAGTATATATTTGAGTCTACCAAGATTGTGAGGGGATATGTAACCACGGCTACCAATTTCAAGGGCGACCAACTCACACTCAAAATCATTGTTCTGAATATCAGCAACCAGAGCGGCGTATTTGTCAGATTTTCTTGTGTGCGCTTTCTCAAGATTGAGTTCAAAGGGCACTGTGAGTTCGATGATGACCAGTTTCCGTGAATTCTCCCAGAACACGCAGAGATCGGGGATCAGGTTTGTGACGGTGCAAACCGAAGGAATGGTGGAGCTCCTTTTTTTGAATTCTGGGAGGTCGCACAAAATTTGAGGGTCTTTTGGAGATTGAAAACCAGTCATCATCGTCTTACATATGTAGTGCAGAACGTTATTGTGGCGCCACGTAAACCTGCCCTGGTCAAGAGAGACAGAACAATGATTGAGAATGTGGTGGAGGGTAGCCCTGTTCTTGCAAAGGTTACATTTGTCATTATTGGATTTACCCCAACGTTTCAGATTGACTTTGTTGTTGAGGGTGTCACACAAGGAATTGACAACAAATTTGTAAACGCCAACTGGCAGGTTAATAGTTATAAACAACACTTTTCCAATAATATGATTTGGCTTCAGTGCACAATAAGTCTAAAAATCTACCTTGAACCAGCAAGGGTTTTACCTGGGTGTGCCAATAGTCGGAGACATCTTCCTTTATAATCTTTTTCGCAGCATTTTGACATGATTTATTCATTCATTCATAACTGGTTTATTAAAATTGATAAACCAGTACAAACACTGAATTGCATCAAATTAACAAAGAAATACACACAATAAAAATACATTATAGTTTATAAGCTACTCAGTCTCAACAAATAGAATCAACTTGAAAAAGGGCATGCAAAATAATCCTTGGCCGTAATTATACTTCTTACGAAGATGCTTTAAACATTTGCAAATTTGACACCCTCTCTGGTAGACGTGAAGGGCACTGTCTTAGGTTTGGCCGAAGGGCATTCCAAATCAAATCGCACCAGTTCCCTAATACCGCCTACCAGAGGGGAGTGCCATGGTCGTATTTTACGCAATAATAGTGAGATTTCTCAGCTGCCAGCCAGGACTAATACTGTAGGTTCAAAAACAGTCCTGTGCCGTATTTTGTGCAGCTTTTAAATAAATAGGCCCAGGATTTTTCTGCACCCACTTCTATTTTTATAATGGTATTTGCTACATGTACATAACGCAATTTAAAAAAAAAATCTATAATGTGCAATATTCTCTTCTATATTAATTAATAACTTAATTACCTTGCCTTGTTCTTCGGCGTTTTTCAATGTTTTATACCATATCATATTGTTGATGTTTTTATCTATAATGTGCAATATTCTCTTTTATATTAATTAATAAGTTCCTTGTCTTGTTTTTCAATGTTTTTATCATGTAAATTTCATGCAATTTGGCCTTAGGGCCACGACTGTGAAATGTTAATAAAATCAATTCAATTCAATTCAATAAAAGACCATTAGATTATAAAATATTGCACATGAATGAATACATCAAAGATTAAAACCCGAGCCTGCACACATCAAACAGTCATGCATACTCCACTCAAACTTCAATACTCACTTAACGAAACACAACCCTCACAAAAAATCATTACACTTATACCCTCTTTGAACTCATAGACCCACCGGTGTTGCCCTCCACAGCTTTCAGAGAGGAGGGGCGGGCGGGCGGATTTTTAAAAAAAAATTAAAAAAAATTCTTTTACCAGCAGAAGCTCAAAGTTCAGCCAACAAGGAGTTAAAATCACTCTAAGAGCCGCACATATATGTTATAAACACTTAATTTAATATTAATGCCATTTAAACTGTTTAAAAAAAATCTGGAAAAAAAACTGGGGAAAAAAGAAAAAAAATCTGAAAAAAAATGGGGAAAAAATTGAAGCGGCCCTAAAATGACGAGCGGGCAGTCGAGGACAACATAACAATTTTTTTTTTGTGCCTAAGGGGGCTCATTGACAACATTCTTCATGAAGGCGCCCCTCATGGTTGCACACTTTTTGGGATTGAGCTTCATTATTTTCAAATTAATTGAGGTGCTGATGCATAACAGAGGGTTGAAATGGTGTTCTATTCTCAACCATTGTGAGATCATCCACATATTTTAAAGTAATAAAGGGTGCATTAAAGGTAGATGTTCGGATTTTAAACTTGAAGTTTACTATTCTACATGAAAGGGCATCCTTAAAAAGTCGTATTCCAAAGTTTGAGTTGCATAACTCTAATGGTTCTTATTTTAGACGCAAAAGATGCCGTGAAATGTACCCATTGAGTTGTACACAAACGATATTGGTGGTTACCACCTTTCGCGGTAATTCGACGTTATTTCATCGATTTCTCCGTAATTATACCGATTTAGGCCGTCAAATTTCAGTGTGATGATGAGAAAAATACGAGCTTTCATATGATATGAAAATCTCCGTATGTTTGAAATAATTCTGTGTTACGAAAATGTGATCGGGTCATCTACCTTTATAATGGAAGCATCATTGACAATAACAACAAAACCAAGGGGGCCAAGTTTTGCTCCTTGCGGCACACCCCCGTTAAGCGTTCTCCATTCACTTATGCACCCGCGATAACGAACACATTGCTCTCTACCGTCCAAGAAACTGGCAATCCAGGTTATCATTGATGGTTTTACACCCATGGAAATTAGCTTGTGCATAAGGATATTGTGGTCAACTAGGTCGAATGCTTTGCTAAAATCTGTAATAACCACTGTACTCAAACGACATGGTTTATCAGCATTCCTATGGAGTGTATCAAGAGTAGATAGTGAGTGGTAGCTACACCTTTGCGGTTATGCACTTATCAATTGCAGCCCCGGCCCCGGGGATAGCGGGGATTAGGGCCGGGACGTACAAATTGCCGATGTGACGTCCCGGCTACAGTCGTGTACGGTCCCCGCAGGGCGGGGCACCACTTTTTGTACGCCCCCGCTACAGTCCCGGCCCCCCATGGCCGGGACAAAGTGTACGCCGGCGTACGGTCCCGGGCCCCCCATAGCCGGGACAAAGTGTACGACGGCGTACGGTCCCGGCCCCCATATGCCCCGGCTACGCCCGGCCTCAGACAGCCGGGCCAATATTAGCGAATCGTTATCATGTTACACGGTTTCATGATTTACCGTTGACTTCTATGGTTTTGTGAATAGTTTTAAATTATACAGTGCTCCAGAACAAAACTTACCAGAGGCCTAAAACTAAAAATACAATAATGTTGGCATGATCTATCTCAGTTTGTTGTCAACCAGAAATGAATCGAGTCAAAAAATCACTTTATGGATGTCATATTGTGTAGCTTTTTTTTTGATAGATCATGCGTACCCAATGGCAACATTGGAAAGTTTTGATCCAATTTATTTATTATGAACAAAGTAGGCCTATTTAAGTTTTAAAAATGAACCGAAAACATGATGATTGATCTAGCTAATTGACTTGGGAGGGGTATTTTGGACCTTCTTGGGGCCTTGGGAGGGGGAATTGAGGGTGGGGGGCTCTCCCTCCCTGACTTACGGGCCTGCAAGTAGGTAGGTGTTGTCTATCTGTCCGGGCCCTACCGTGTACATTATTCCAGGCAAAAGCACTATATGGTCAAATTGTACTAAGTTTACCGTAGTCATGGTAGTGAAAATCCAGGCATTGATCAATCGAGGTGACTAATTTTAAAGTTTAATATAGTGCATGTCTGTATTTTATATCTCTATGCACCGGTGTGGATGATATGTACCTTAGCGTACATCCCGCTATGTGTGCGTACACGGTTTTTACACCCCGGCTATACCCCGGGGTGTACATTTTTTGTACCTTAGCGTATGCCCCGGGGTGTACATTTGTGTACCCTAGCGTACGCCCCCGCTACAATGCCCGGCCTATTTTTTCAGTAATGTACGTCCCCGCTATGCCCCGGCTACACGCCCCGGCTAGCGGGGGCACGTTTTGTACGCCCCGGGTATACGTCCCCGCATAGCCGGGCCATGTTTTTTGTACGTTGGCGTACGGTCCCCGCATAGTCCCCGCCATGCCCCGGGTCCCCCGGGGCCGGGACTGCAATTGATAAGTGCATTACCGTACTGATTGGGATCAATACTGGTGATATTGTAAGCACTCGGGCAAGGGAGGTTGGCGGGAGGAGAGATTGGCCTCTTGCCACTGCAATCATGGACGATGAGGAATTCAAATTGTTTACAAATTAATTATTATTCATTAAATATGAGATTATTTGATTACTTGTACTCTCTCAAGTGTTGTTTTGCATATGGACAATTCCATGAAACAGTGGATATGGCAGTCAAAATTTTAAATTCATCCGAGCCATACAAATTTGGTCTCAAATGAAAGCTGAAAGTCTATATTTAATGAATTTGTACTTGAAATTAAAAAATTACATCGTTTGGTATGTTAAATTTTGGATTATGCAAATGAGTTATTTTTTCCTAAAAATGAGGTAAATTATATGAAAAATGAATACACCCACCCTGTATGTGATAAATCAAATATCAGGAAGACTGACAACAAGAAAGGGGCAAATCAAAGGATCCACGCAAAAGGAGAGATTAAATAACTGGTACACTCACTTCAAAAATCTACTTGGGAGCCCACCACATATAACTATTGAGGATGAGGAAGTTGCTCCAATACTATCAAATCTCAACATTAAAGTAGGAACCTTTGACTTGGAGGAGTATGAGAAGGCTAAGAAGGCACTAGTAGAGGGGAAAAGCTGTGGTGAAGATGGTATTACACCTGAAATGCTCAAAAGATGTGATTTGGATAACATCATTCTTGACTTCTGCAATGATGCCTTGTTGAACGGGAAAAAGCCAGAACAGTGGTCCATTCTCAACATAGTACCAATTCCGAAATCAGGTGATCTCAGCTTGGGGGTAACTACTGTGGAATAAGCCTGAGTTCAATTGTTGCCAAGCTATACAACAAGATGATACTCAACAGAATTAGACCAGAGCTCGACGCACACCTAAGAGCTAATCAAAATGGCTTCAGAGTAGGACGTACCACTGTAGGTCATATACTTGCCCTTCAAAGAATTATTGAGGGAATAAGATCAAATAACCTGCCAGCCATCATATTCATAACCTTTATCGACTTCAAGAAGGCGTTTGACACAATACATAGGGGACGAATGCTGCAAATACTGAAAGCCTATGGTGTACCCGATCAGCTTACAAATGCGATAGCAGACATATACAAAGACACCAAGGCAAAGGTTATATCACCAGATGGAGAAACAGAAGTGTTCGAGATACTGGCTGGAGTACTACAAGGGGACACCCTGGCTCTATATCTTTTTGTCATTGTTCTTGACTATGCCCTAAGAGAGGCCATAGATGGCAGAGAAGAAGAGCTAGGATTCCACCTAACAAAAAGAAGCAGCAGAAGAATAGGACCAACCGTATTAACTGACTTAGACTTTGCTGACGACATTGCACTGTTGTCTGAGGAAGTGTCTCAAGCGCAATCACTACTCAGCAGAGTGGAGACTTCAGTGGGCAGAGTTGGGCTAAAAATGAACGCTGCAAAGACGAAGTACATGTCCTTCAACCAGACGCAAGTACCTTTAATCACCACAAGTGAAGGCATGCGCCTTGATGAAGTGGAAGACTTCAAATACCTTGGAGCCTGGATGAACAGCACTGAAAAGGACATCAAAACACGCAAAGCAGCTGCATGGAGAGCCTGCGGCAAACTTAGTCAGCTATGGAAAGCTAAATCACTATCCAGAAAGCTCAAAGAAAGACTGTTCATAGCTACAGTAGAATCAGTCCTCCTTTATGGATGTGAGGCATGGACAGTCACCCCAAAGCTTGGTAAACAACTGGATGGATGCTACACTCGGATGCTAAGATCTGTGTTCAACATCAACTGGAGTCAACATGTGACAAATACGGAACTGTATGGGGACATGCCAAAAGTCTCGGACAAGATCAGAGAACGCAGAGCAAGATTTGCTGGACACTGCTTTAGGGGGTCCAAGGAGCTTGTACACAAACTCATACATTGGATTCCAAAGCTCGGAGTAAGAAAGCGTGGTAGACCAGCCCTGACCTACATCGACATACTCAAACGTGATACAGGACTGCAGGTGGAAGAAATTAGGACAGCTATGTTGGATAGGAAGATCTGGAGAGGCATTGTGGTTCGGAAAAATCATCCGACCTAAGTCAAGTCAAGTAAGTCAAGTATAAGAAACAAATGTAAACTATCCTCTTTTTTATGTGTGTGTAACATTAAGACTGTATGAAACAAGTCCAAAATGATTTTTTCTTCTTCATAATTGCGGCATTTGTTACACTTCAGCAGCTTCTGGCATTTTGCCTTCAAATCCGTCCTTCCGTTACCCTAAAAGTAGCTAAAATTAGTATATCTTTAAAAATTGAAGAGTGATTAAAAAATATATATGCACAGCAAGTTTAGGTAGGCCTACAATATAGAACTATTCAATTCAGTTTTGGTCTTTCCCCTTATTAATTAAAACTAATTAATACAAGTTGTCCTTCCGTTACCAAAATATGGTAACGGATGGACAAACTATGGTAACGGAAGGACAAAAAGGCTGTCATTTTGTGTGTGTACTGCCACTTATAATCAATTTTTTTACCAATTTGTGATGTTATGTTCGGTTTATTATGCGATGTTGCTAAGTGTTATAGATGATTGCACAGTTGCACCACTCTATTTAAGTGGCTTTATTGTTATGTGAATGATCCTTGTCATTGCCTATAGGCTATATATCATAGTCTGCCGCATTAAGCTTGTTTCATATTGTTATGCTAATGGGCAAGGTTCCTCTTCAGGCCCTATTATCATCTTGTGTGCAATCAAGCTTCACTTGATCTTTATCATAGTGTGATACATCTACTGAGAGAAATACAGCTTTGATTACAGCATCACACAGAACTGCTAGTCTTGCACCATTTTGTATCTGAGAAAACTCAATTGCACCAGTAATATAGGATTCAATATTTGATGTAAGTATACGTTTGATCATTTTATAATTTACATTCTTAGTCCTAGGTCTATGTTAAAAAGCTTTTAAATTACTATGAAATTAATCAAGGTTATCACGTATTAGGAACTAATTCAGCATGCCTTATCAAATTTGTTTAACTTTAAAAACAAATTATGATGGACCTTTCACATTAGACCAGTCTGTTTTAAAGTTCTCTTTCAGTTTGTTTCATGTTTTCTTTTAATTGTATTTATTTTACAGTTTTAAAAGAATATCTTTCAGTTTGTTTCTTATTTAATTTTATGTATCTTACTGTAAAAATAAGTGTGAGCATTTTTATATATTTTTTAAATACAGAACTTTAACATGGGGATGTCGAGTGCAGAGAAGCAACAAGCCTACAGGGAGAGGAAAAAAGCAGAAGGCAAACATGAAGAACTGAAAGCCAAGGACAATAAACGCAAGACAGACACAAGAAAAATGCTGTCAAAATTAGATTTGAAGACCTTGCAAAGAGCAGAAAAAGACAGAAAGAGAAAGGCTAGAGCTAAATGTACAAATCCAATGCCAAATGCTGGTATATTAATTAGCAATCATGATATTAAGCTATTTTAGACTAGATAATGTACCTTGCACATTATAGTTAGGCTCCCTGGTCTACTCTGTTTGCCATATTATGTGGCATTGTTTTAAATGACCAAACTGTTAATTAATAGATATTTGGTCGATTGTTTGCTTGCCTTTAGATTATAGATCTTTATAACATTTGGAATAAAAAACAACAACATGGAAATGCGCCAGGTATTCACATGTATAAATGTAGAATGTATTTCACAAATCCTTAATTAGTTGTACTGTTTAATTAGTGATTTTAATTAGTTCAATTACCAATTACAATACATGTACTAGTCATTATAATATTGTATTAGTTAGTATTCAGTCATGTGATTTAAAGTTTTTTTGCACATTCCAGCTTCTTGTATCAACCGTAATTTGTATTATCACTATGTAGTTCACTTTTAGTACAAATGTATAGGGAAATTCACACGTCCTTCCGTTACCGAATCTTTAATTACGTTTGGCTATGTTCTAAGTAAAAGAACAGTTTCAAAGTATTGCCAAAACCAGAGGGATCTCATAAAATAACATTAAAATAACATTGACTCACAAACTAAACTACAGAGCACAGCATTAGAAATAAGAAAAAGTATTTCGTTGTCCAATGGATATTCAACCTACCTACCAGGAGATTTTGGTTATTAGTTGGTTATAATCAACTAGTTGGTTGTCCGTCGGGAAAACCTGGAAGGAAAATCTAGTTTATCCATCAGCAAATTTGGTTAGTTTGGACAATAATAACCATTATTTCAAATGCTGGTCATGCAAGTACCTTATTGTTCAGTTTCTGGTTTCGAAGTGCTTTATTTATGGGTTTGGTTTATTTGTTGTTTATGTATCGTGTAGTTTTTCATGTTAATTACAAAAACAAAAGTGACTTTTTTGTTCAAAATTGATGGAGGCATGTAGACCTTAATTTGCTCCAAAGTAAAAAGTAAAAGGATGTGCAGTAATGGCGTCTATTGATTTAGATTACGCACCACCAGTGCTTTTATGTAACGTTATACAAGAAAGATTGTACCTTTTAAAAAAGGTTTTCATTTTTTAATAAAGATTTGTAATATGAAACCATGCTGTGAATAAAGATGAACTTCAATCACTCAACTGTTCAGTAGATAACAGGTAAAACAAACATCCTCTACTTAGTAAACCATACTGTGAACAAGACATTTGAATCTCCTCTAATTTGCACTTGGTTTTATAAGCACATTTTAGATGGTTCCAGTGGTCATATCATTCCATAGGCGAAAATTTACAAATATCCCAAACTGCGTCTAATACCATTGTTATATTTTTTATTTGCAGACTTGCGAACAGATTTAAAGATGCTTTTCCATGACAATGATTCTAACTCAGTACACTCCATGGATGATGATGTGGATAGTGTAGATTCTGGATCTAGTCCACTTAGCGTCAAAGGACGGTCTAGTGGAGGCGTTGTGACAGGACGTGGTATAACACTCAGTACACTTATGAATGATGGAATTGTAGAAGCAGGGGAGGGATGCCTCTCAGTAGATTATTTGGTAAGTCTAACTCAAATTTGATACAAACAGGGCTGGAAATAAGCGGAAGCAGGGATTAAATTTACCCTTGTGAAACTTTAAAATGCCAGTGTATATTGTGTCACCAGGGGCAAATTTTATGTTGGAAATTACCCCTGGTTATTCCATTGCTCTCCTGTTTTCTAACATGTTTTGCACATGTATGCTTTCCACTGGCACTCTTACTTTAGACGTTAGTTCACATTATGCTTATTGTTATACAGGGTCGTAACTTCACAGGTGATCTGTTACCGAATGGTAAGATTGGATGGATGAACAATAACACACAAGAAGTATTCAACTCGCCAAGTGCCTGGGCAATATACATCAAGAAACTTGTCAATCCAGCCAAAAAGTCAGGATGTGGATGGGCATCGGTAAGCTATACCACCATACTATAATTAAAGCAAATAATTCTCGATCAATTTGTTACATACACTACTTTATGCATGCTTGCTTTGCATGTTCAACGTATGAGTGCGGTGTATGTATTGATCTAGAATTGTTTTGTTTTGATTATATACTGTAAAAGCTGAAAATTTCACAGTGGTTTTATTTTGGCGCTTTTAGCGCAAAACATATTTCCGTGAAATTTATAACACAGGAAAATATTGTTTTCAACATTCATAGTTCATACCGTGCATCCAAAAGGTCGCCTGTGAAAAAAACAATTCGCGAAATGTCTATGATATCAAAATGCGCGAAACTATCTTTACACAAAAATATTGGCTTTAACAGTAGTGTGTTTCAGATTAAAAAAATTGACCGTTGGAATTAATTTTATTTCTCAAATCTATAAATCAATATGGAAATTCCATCAGGTAAAATATTATTAAAGTAATTTTTTATACTTTTCATTGCTTTGATATATTCAATCGTTGTTGCTGGAAAGAGGGGGTTGCAAATTCCTGCTGGCAAAAAGAAGGGGAATTCCCCTCCCTAAATGGCACCTTGTAAAAATTATGTCCGGGTTTGATACATTTTGCTTTAAAATATGTGTTATCCGTCACAAAAAAATTCACTTTCATTAAATCATGAATCCATTTGTAAGTATAGCTGATACTAATTAAAAAAATATATTTTTGCTACTTATGAGATTAAAAAAAATGATGTTTGCATTTTTAGAATGAAAAGAAGCTTTCCAATTGCATTACATATTGATATTAAAATTCAAATGCAAAATACTGTTAGTTGACGTATCCATGGTAGGTAATAATCAACTTAATTAGATTTAATGGTGTGCCATGTGTGCGCGCTTAAAGTCAATATTTGGGCTGCAGGATAGATACTTAATTGTAAATAATCTTGCTAGAAATTACATTGAATACTTGGCATGGTATGGTCATGTGAGCCCTTTACAAGTAAAACTTTGTATTTTGTAAAAATTGTTTGAAATTGTGTATTCTAGGTCAAGTACAAAGGGAGGAAGTTGGACATCTGGAAATCCATCTGGTTCAGAAAGATGAAAATGGGGTTGCCAATAGAATTGGTAAGTTGTTATTAGGTAATATTTTATGTCATTATTCAAATGTAGATAGATCTGTAGATTCCTGAAAATAATTCCCTGATTGTGGGGAACTCCATATATCAGAAGACATCTCATAGATTGACTTCCCTGCTAGTATTAGTTATCCCCTGTATGTTCACACAATGCGGCAAAATACCTGTGGTTTGGCATCCCATATTACATGATAAGGCCGAATGTAATATAGCACTTAACCATTTACCATATTGTGTGAACATGCAGAGGATAATGAATTATCATTAAGTCAAAGGTCAATATTTACATTCGCAGCGACCTCTTCAAACTACCGCAGTACCCCGATACATATTGTAGATTTTCAACCAACTCTTACACAGCTGCAATTTGATCGCTTTACCTGTAACATCTTACTGATTATAAATGTAAATGCTTGTAAACATGTTAAATCAACTATATGGATTATATCATGTGTTTAGCCCTTCACATTTACATGATATGGATCAAATTTCTAACATGTTAACCAATATGATATTACAGTATTTACACCTGCTAAAAATTATATAGTTATACAGTTAGGCCAAACAAAGAAGAAGGTCTGGCTCAGAAGCCCGCCCGCATTGGTATGTGAAATGAGCTACGACGCGTACAGCACTTAGCTTTTTTGCACAATGTTTCTGAGACAGACTTTCTTCTTTGTTTGGCCTTAGTTAGTTTGTGTTGTATACTCAGTGTCAGTTAGAAGGTGACATCAGCGTATACACACATCATACATGTATGTAGGATTAATATGCCAACCAATATTTGTCATTATTCCTGCTAACAACACCACACCATCACATGGTGGTAGTAATGGCAAAGAGAACAAAGCAACCACCGACTCTTTGCTTTGGAAAGATGAGGAAGTTTCTTAAATTGACTGTCATACTTGTTGTTACGGGTACACTTATTTGTGTGTAGGATAGCAATTATGTCTACAATGACCTCCATCTCCAAATGAGATGAGGATGGTTGTTAGATTGACCTCTGTACTAATCTGTCATGTTATGTTTATCAAGATGTTGAAGAAGATGTTTGTTAAATTGATGATTATACTAATCTGTCATTAAATGTTTGTGTTATAGAATGGCAATGGTGAGCATACTGATCTTCATCTTCTGGATGAGATGGTACATAATGGAGATAATAATGACCCAGATGATAACATGCAAGATCTTCCTAATCCTGCTGATAGACCTAAGCCCCCAGTCTCACAACTCACACGCAAAAGGAGAAGGTATATATACAACTTTAGTTTGGTATATTGTGTTATTTGGCTGGAAAATCCATAAATGTTTATCCCAAGACTCCAGGAAGAACCCTCCATGACTTTGTTTGTAACCCACTAAAGTATTGTCTGTTAAAGACTTGAATCCTAATCATATATAAACCAAAATCTGAAATGCTGTTTCTTTTTTTTTTCTACAGTAAAAGTGGTGATGAAGAGCATTATCAAGGCAGTAAGTAGAAAGGGTGGAACACGGGATTACTTGTGTCAACTGTGAATCAACTTAATGGAAATATTTTGCTATGAGAAAGGAATACAAGGAAAATAACCACATGTCAACAATTTGTTTATGCCTGGTCAGGAGGTTTTGACTCAAGTAAAAATCAATTGCTATTGTTACAAGCAATACAAAATAAATAAATAAATGAAGCAAAAAGGTTATTTAGTTGAATATAATAAAAGCTCTATTAGGGGTCAATCATGCAGTATATAAACATTATGAAAACATATTGAACCAAGGACAGTTATTTAAAGTATTTTTCATAGCTACTGCTTTATTTGGCGCATAGATGACATTTCAAAAGAGTGTTGTCAGGATTATTTATTCTCTTGGTGCATTTTATTTGTCAGGTTTATGCAACACCAATGGCTCTGCAGGAGATATAGCTGATGCCTCAGCAGATAGTCTTGTTACAGCAGTCCGGTATGATTCACTGGGGAAAAGAAGTTCTGAAAGGTGAGTTATAGCTGATGCCTCAGCAGACAGTCTTGTTACAGCAGTCCGGTATGATTCACTGGGGTAAAGAAGTTCTGAAAGGTGAGTTATAGCTGATGCCTCAGCAGATAGTCTTGTTACAGCAGTCCGGTATGATTCACTGGGGAAAAGAAGTTCTGAAAGGTTAGTTATAGCTGATGCCTCAGCAGATAGTCTTGTTACAGCAGTCCGGTATGATTCACTGGGGAAAAGAAGTTCTGAAAGGTGAGTTATAGCTGATGCCTCAGCAGATAGTCTTGTTACAGCAGTACTGTATGATTCACTTGGGAAAAGAAGTTCTGAAAGGTTAGTTGTAGCTGATGCCTCAGTAGAAAGTCTTGTTACAGCAGTCCGGTATGATTCATTTGGGAAGAGAAGTTCTGAAAGGTTAGTTGTAGCTGATGCCTCAGTAGAAAGTCTTGTTACAGCAGTCCGGTATGATTCACTGGGGTAAAGAAGTTCTGAAAGGTGAGTTATAGCTGATGCCTCAGCAGATAGTCTTGTTACAGCAGTCCGGTATGATTCACTGGGGTAAAGAAGTTCTGAAAGGTGAGTTATAGCTGATGCCTCAGCAGACAGTCTTGTTACAGCAGTCCGGTATGATTCACTTGGGTAAAGAAGTTCTGAAAGGTTAGTTGTAGCTGATGCCTCAGCAGATAGTCTTGTTACAGCAGTCCGGTATGATTCACTTGGGAAGAGAAGTTCTGAAAGGTTAGTTGTAGCTGATGCCTCAGTAGAAAGTCTTGTTACAGCAGTCCGGTATGATTCACTTGGGAAGAGAAGTTCTGAAAGGTTAGTTGTAGCTGATGCCTCAGTAGAAAGTCTTGTTACAGCAGTCCGGTATGATTCACTTGGGAAGAGAAGTTCTGAAAGGTTAGTTGTAGCTGATGCCTCAGTAGAAAGTCTTGTTACAGCAGTCCGGTATGATTCACTTGGGAAGAGAAGTTCTGAAAGGTTAGTTGTAGCTGATGCCTCAGTAGAAAGTCTTGTTACAGCAGTCCGGTATGATTCACTTGGGAAGAGAAGTTCTGAAAAACAAACCGTTCTTGGTAGGCTGAAATGAATTATATGTATTAACCTTTCCGATTAGTGACTTATCTCAATTTTGCCATCGCTATTTAATTATTAATATGTATTTTCTCTGTGGTGGTTGAGAAATGAAACATTTATTTCCTCGACCAGGATGTGAACCTGGGACCCTCCAAACTCTAAATGGACACTCTATAAACTGAGCTAAGGAGGGCAATTGGTATCAAGCATTAGAAATGCATCTAAAGACTTAGGATTCAAATTCACATACTTCTCCTGCTTCTCTAGCGACAGGCATGATGGAGAAATTCCGTCAACAGTTCAGGAGATCCCGGGTTCATATCCTGGCCGAGGAAATTAATTTTTCATTTCTTGACCGCCACAAGGGCAAGACTAATTATTATCATTTGAGAATTATTAGTATTATTATTATAACTGATTATTTTGTCTGTTGTGCTTGCAGAGATAAGAGTAAGATGGTGGAATGTCTGTCATTTGGTTCTCAGGGAAGAATTCAACCATTTACAGTCTCTGTCACAACCAATTGCCTTCTTGTTGTGGTAAGTATAGCTTCATGTTTTCTTTAAATCACACAACTTGGCAGAATGTAATGTATTCAACATTTTTCTGCAGCAAGGAAACATCTGTTTTGGTGTATTTGGCAAGTTATATATTAACTTCAATAAAGGACAGAATGTCCTTTGGATTATCCTAAATTAAATTGATAGGCATTGAAAAAGGACAGAGTGCATTCTGAAGTAAATACTGACTTAGCTTTTTCAACTGAAATAGCTGTGCAAAACTGTGTTTAGTACTGCTTATTTTCTTTCAGTTACCTATTACCACCAATTACTAAAACTAGAAAGGCTTACATTTTGAGAACCTTAAAAACCTTTTGATTCGGAAGTTTATCGTTTCTAAAACTTAATTTAATGTATTTGTGGTATTTGTAAACAGCAATAATGTTTTCTATGCATTTTTTACGTAGGACTTTCATTGTCATCTTACTACAAGTGAAGTAGTAGGTTATTTGGCTGGGAAGTGGGATCCAACAACACAACGTAAGTAGTCATTAGTTATATATGTGTAATGCCCCGGCAAAAGTGTGCAGTTGTTGGTAAAATGCATTTTGAGATATTGATGTAATTAGGCATGGAAAAAACAAAGAAAATAAAAACATTTTTACAGTAATTTGTCTTCATAAAATCAGAAAGCAGGATCCAATCTTAACTACAAAGGTGTCATTTTGAAGTGTTCAAAAAGCTCGTTTTGTTGGTATTAAAGATCTCAATTTTTTCTTTGAGAGACATTTGCCCCTTTTGCTGTGGCTGTACACGTATTAGTATTAAGGATGTTCTTGTTTGGCAGTAGGGTTTATAATATATGTTATCTTTGGATTGGTACATTACTTGGTTTGGATGCAGGATCTAATAGCACAATTTTAAGTAGTCAATAGTAAGAACTTGTTCATTCATTCAATCTGGCTACTTCTAGCTGATGGTATGATAGTGCTCTAGCAGCTTCAGTTTCGGTGAAAAGATTGAGTAGGTTTGTTGAATTTCATGAATTAAACTAGGGTCTATTTGTCTGTGTATTTGACTACACATGACACAATTACTTTTACTGTTTATGTCACGTGTACACGATTCAAGTCGGAAGATCGCAAATTATCACGATCGCCGCTGAAAAGAAAATAGAACACAGAATAGAAACACTGTCGTAATTTTCGTTGGCACGATATGGCAGCTGGTTTATTTATCACAGCGCTGCAGTTAGATCATCATTTTTAAACTTCATATTTGATGAAAATTTCGACTAATACAGTGACCAGGTGTCATCATTGGAATATTTTCCCATCCATATTTTATTCATCTGATTTTCGTGTACATTTTAAGTTGAAATTTAACACAGGACACAAACCTCCTGTGAGTGACACTTACGTCTGGGTCATGATCACATGGCGAAGGTAAACAGTATGCTTCTGTGTGTCATACAGATCTCTATCTCACTTAGTGACTGAAAAGCCATTATTGTCATTCAGTGTAGTCAGGTTTTCCATTAAGTACTTGTTATTCCATCAGCAGTCAGTAAAAGTATAGGACTTTCAATTACGTCCAGTGAGTATATAGTATATGACTTGGTATAATCTAACAACACTATCCATGGACTATTATTAATCATCACTTTCACATAATCCTAGTATAATTGGTTATTTATGCGTGTTTGTTTCAGATATGTCAGTACTTCAGGCCTTCCCTTGTAGGTGTCGTCTTGAAGACAGGAAAAATGCAGCTGTGGTTGAACAAGAGGTATGTACAATGTTACACAATTCAGGAATTGAAAAGTAAAAACTATTGGTGAATTCAGATTAAAGTCACGAG
Organism: Ophiura sarsii; assembly: GCA_035610835.1. Lineage (NCBI taxonomy): Eukaryota > Metazoa > Echinodermata > Ophiuroidea > Amphilepidida > Ophiuridae > Ophiura > Ophiura sarsii. Next base: position 85,327,191 of record CM069442.1, on the reverse strand, counting down.
TAGATCAGTATGAAACTAATGTACATCATCTGTAAGCTGTTGAAGACTGCATTCAATGTGAATGAGAGTTGATTCAGTTAATTTAAACCCCAATCATGGTGTTCCCAACCAAAATTCACTCCAAGGTGCAAGTACTGTCTAGGCATCGGCTAATGACCAAATGAAGCCTAATTTTTCCATGAGCCATAGAAAATAAATTAGTAGCCTAATTTGTGGCAAACCTGTTTTTAGGCCACATACAAGTTGAAAGTAAACTAAATTCTGTAGTTTAGCCCAGGGTTGGCAACGCTTCCTAAAATGAACATTTTGTAAACAGGTAGTTTCTTTGACATCATAAATGCATTGGTCATAAATGTGTCATGTTACCAGCAGGTCATGAACCTTCAATTAATTGATTTATGGAGATATTGAAAGATATAAAAATAATGTTTGGGATGGAGACGTTTTTGTACATCACTAATTATTGATGCTGATTTTTTACAGATTCGGAGGTCCATAAATCTTCGGGGTCTCCAGATGATAGGCTGGTATCACAGTCATCCTTGTTCAACACCTCATCCGTCCTTAGCAGATATAGAATGTCAGATGGAATATCAAATACAGATGAAAGGAGAAGGCAACTCTTATCAACCCTGCTTAGCTTTAGTATGTTGTCCATATACACTGGCTAGACCACAGAAAGAATCCAGTCTCAAAGCATTCTGGGTAATGCCACCTTCAGAGGTAAGCACTGTACAATATAAGAGATCCCTTGTGCAGCATATCTGCATAAATGTGTTCCTTTATATCATAGAACATTCCTTATGCAAACCATAAAATGTTTTTCTGATGCTCTGCTATTGTAATATCAAATGACTGTCACTATCATTTGTATAGTTAGTATGTTGTGCATATATGAAGCAATTACCATTTATAGATTAAAACAAGGCATTGCTTGCATATATTATCTGTTCACTTACCCATGAGGAATAATATCAGAGTATAATTGAGAGATTGATGCTGTATGTATACTACAATTTGTGTTTAATCAAATGGCTACATAATGCTACAGCATTAGAATCACTAGCATCATACCATACTGGATTAACAGAGTTTGGGAATGAACAAATCCTACTAAGCCAAGATTCTATTTAAGACATATTTTTGTTTGTAACCTTAAGGTCAGCATCTACAATATATCACATTTCATTGAAATTCGAAATACACTTTTCACTCGAAATTACTGTATAGATTTCCAAATATGTTATTTTAATGACATTTTTCATTTTAGATTAGTTAAATTGTTGAATGACCAAATTTTGTGGTTATTCTGATTTTGTAGTAGTCATGCTAAATGTTTACATTCAGTATATCTTGATCAAAACAATTTCTTTTGATATTCCAATCGATCTTTACCCTTATATAGGTTGGCTGTCAAATAATCCCATTGTTAACATTTATTTATTCCACAGATCCACAGTAACAGGTTTGGCATGCCTATGAAGATGAACTTTAACTGGCAATATGATGTATTCCTTACACAAGATGTGCTATTGGAGATGGTAAGAAAATGTAACCTGTCACAGAAATTAAAAATGAATTTGTGTGTAGCACCATTTAGTTTATTGGCCATGGGATATATTGTGCAGTATCTCTGTATTTTTTTAATTAATTTTTTTAAATCTTCTATTTCAATTTCAAACCCGATAGTGTCTTTTTATTTCATAATATACAACAATAACAACAATACGTAATGAAATAAAAAATAATTAAAAATCTAATAATATTTCAGCAGTTGCAGTAATCTTTTCTCTTCTAAATAAGGAGAAAAAGCTTAAAGGTGTATGTTCCGATCACTTTTTTGGGGCTATGATTTCTTTTTCACATTAAGATATTTAAATATCAAAAGAATACCCATATTTTTCTCATTATGTCTGTAAAATCTTAGGGCCCAGAAATGTTCCATTGAGAAATTATAGGCTAAAATGTGGTGAATTACTGCCAAAGGTGGTTAACCACCAACCAGTTTGTGTATGACTCCATGGGCAAATGGTTTGTGACCATGTGCTGCTAAAAATAGAACCGTTGGAGTTATACAACTCAAACTTTGGAATGCGACACTTTTAAGCATGACCTTTCATATAAAAGTTGAAAATCGGGCCAGCAATCGGAATATCTACCTTTAATGTTACATAAAGCCATAGAGCAATGTATCTAACATATTGATTATAGCCCAAGTGCTAAGCAGTGAGTCTAAGATCTGTTTTACAGTCTCTAAAGTATTATTCTGCATGAAAATGAGTGACCTCATATCTTATTTTTACCAGTAATGTGACAGAAATATCTTGGTTTGCCTGATATCAGACTACTCTTATATTTCAAAAGATCACCGTATTGTGTGTATCCAAGGTCTATAGTTGTGAAACTAAGAATTAGAACTTACCCTTGATCAAGGACAAACAAAAATTGCTGCCTTCCTTGACGAATTTGTAGAAAGTCTCGAAGACTAATCATGTTTTTTCTCACTATCCTGTCTTTCTAGAAATGCCTGGCCGAGTACTACAAAGACACCAGTGACTTGGTGTTATTCAATGAATCATGGTTCCGTTCTGAGACATTCCTGGACAAACTCAAAGGATCATTATCCAAGAAGTTCCCTAAGGATCAAACAGACGGCCGTCTTCTTGATTACATCCATAACCTCTTGTTATAATAACCACTGATGCAACTAACAGAAAACCTCACAGGATGGTAAATTTGTCTATTTCGTATTTATTTGGATACAAAAAAGTAAAAAACCTCTGAAAATCAAAACAGTGCTCTTTATCAGTAGCAAACACTTTGTGTAGAGCCTAGCTTCTTCTATGTGTACCAGGGAGAGGGAATATGTGTATTGTCCTTTTGAAACCTGTGGGGACAAATTTGAGACCTATTATCACATATTGAGCAATAAGTTGCCAGTGTGTTTTCTTAAAAGAAGATATGGTCAAATAAAAACACTAGTGATTAATCAACAAAGTAGTTGTGAACCTTTGGTATGATGTTTTAGAGGGGAAACATTGACCAGTGAGAACATGTATAATGATTTTTAGGCTATCTTCTAAGCATTATGAATCTTGGTAAATCTGAAAACATTAGTGTCCAACTTTAATTCTCATTATGTGATAACAGGTCTCAATCAGTTACAATTTAAATTTTGCCAAGAGTAAGGTCACCGGATGCATCGTCCAAACCACTTGCCGTCCATGCCACATATTTATAATTGTGAATAACAAATCAAAATGCAATTTATTCTGTCACTGATTAAACTGACAGCAGCTAGTGTGCTGTAGAATTTTGACCAAAACAATTGACCATTCTATACATAATCGTTTTGACCAAAACAATTGACCATTCTATACATAATCGTTTTGACCAAAACAAATGACCATTCTATACATAAGTCTTAATCTGCTTTAATGATATCGACTACTTGTACCTGGTGGTCAAGGATAGTAGTCATTATAGAATAGGGGACCATACACACGTGTGAATGCCAATTTGTTTTTCTGTAAATGTAAATAATATTCAACAATGTGGATCTTTAATACTCCAATGATGGTTCCCAAAGAGAATGTGTAAAATCAGATTAGTATATTGGATGGCCTGTTTAAGTTTGATACAAGTAATATACTGCTCTTTGTTATAAAAGAGTATACTTGTGTAAATATGCTTGTATCACTATCAAAATCCACCCAATACATCTGTGGCATATTCCTGCAATGCCAATGTCTGGATGTCCTTCCTCTGCTGGTTATGTCAGCCAGGGTGGGGTTGGAGGGGGGGGGGGGGTGTATGTAGCCGTTGTATATGAGATTGAACAAATTGAATAGAAAGTAGTGTACAGTATGTAGCATATCAGTAGGACTTCCATTGTTTATTGAATACTTGGCAAAGGATGAGGGGAAGGGTGTAACCACAACATGCAACGGACTACCCTTCAAAGTGTTTGACAGTGTTAGCATTTGAAATTGTTATCTCATTGTCACTATTGCTAAAGACCACCATACATGGAGAAATCTTGTGGTCGCTTGCTCTGCAGCTGAAAGATGATGAGGTTAACAGCGACAATGATGATCAGTGTAAAGAAAAGAATTACTACTCCCATTGAAAATGTATTACTTGTCTGACTTTGAGGCCCAGTTTTCCCACGATCCTTAGCGATAGACCTTAGAACAGATTATTAAATAACCTTAACATAGTAATTTATCCTAATAGTGGTGTAAATCCCTATTTATTTTTGTGATCATTAACATGTACAATTATGTTAAACAAGCGTTGTTATGACAACCAAATAATTTATTTATGATGAAACAAATGTGAATTTGATATTTTCTGCAACAGATAAAAGCTTGTATGTAAAAATACCCAGAAGTAATTAGTGAATCCTAATTGAGAGTGTGGCAAAATAGTTGTATATATGTTTAGGATGTAATGGCTAGATAATGACCAAATACTATTTTACATGGTTGATTGAAAAGCAGTACATAGTATTGACCGTTACTTAATGTTTTGTATTCAAAATAGTGTGTTATGTTTGTATTGAGTTCACACTATCATTAGAATTTTGTCATTCACAGAGTGAGTCCGTAGGAATGGGCACATTTTTGCAAAGGTATCCCAAAAGTTCCAGCGTGTATATTCAAAATCATTGATAGTGTTAGAAAGGAAATTTATAAAGGAATATTGAAATCAACCATATTGTTATAATTTTTCATCAATTTTAGTTGAGCCTCTTATTTTATAGCCAATCCATTGTTTGTTTGTTTAGCAGGCTCATTCCAACAGGGAAGTTGGTAATCACATACAAGGCCCTGTCTAGTTAAAAAACCATTCAAGTTTACTGATTTCCCGTTGTAGATGAAACAAGTTGACTTAGCTGCTGGAGTTCAAAGACAAGAGATCAGATACTTAAGTCTTATTCGTACCACAAGTGGCATGAAATGGTAATACATTCACAATTCAAATATTGTGTGCTTTCCTAAGTCAACCAGCCACAGTTATTAATATAATTCATTGTCATCCCATGGATTGGCTCTAAATAAAAGCCTGTACTAAAATTAATGTAAATTAAGTTAAATAAATTGTTTTTCTGGGACTATTATTTAATTTTGAATATACTCACCTTAAATGGTTGTGAGGCTTTGCCAAAAAGGTTCCTGTTCTTTCCGACTCATCCTGTATCATAGAAACTTGACAGGTTTTCAAATTGCTTCATAGTTATGCAACAGATGTGTGTCTTTTGCCTGAAATCATAGTACACTGCTATACATAGTACACTGTGCTATTATTATAATCTGATAGTTGTTCCATATTATTATAGGCCATTGCAAACCAGGATCGTGTATTGCTGGTGAGCAACATTTTTTGGACTTGAGTAATTCCAATTTTTTTCTTTGTTTCCTACTTGCCATCTTTCACAATTTACTCTTTTGAAAGTGTCACAGTGTTTCTGTTTTTCATTTTTTATGTATCAATTTTGATTTAATTTTAGTTTTGTGAAAAAAAGAAGTTTTGAAAATTAAAAAAAAAATCTTAAAATTCCAAATTGGGGTCAGTCGGTTCGTATTCATTCATGTGTATTAATTTTCTACAATTTTTCAAAATTACCGTCTTATTTAGTTTTACATATTAACAAAAGGTATTCCTTTTTTTGAGATTTTGTAGCCAACTGATTTGCTACATTTATTTGTAATGTGTGATTTCAGCAGTGCATTAAGGATGTCACTATTACATGTAATCTTTAAAGATGTAATAGTGACAATGCTAAAATGTTAATTTCCTTTAGCAAGACCTAAGTACAAATGCCAAATGCTTTTAAGTATATTTTTGGTTAGGAAAGAGATTTGATGTGAAATAAGCCAAAAATCACACAAAATGATGATTAATCCTTTAAAATTAGTGGACATTTTTGAAGATCTAAATGATTTAAGTTCTGTGCGATATGTTCAAAGATGAAAATATTTTTTTGAAAAATTCATCACTTGTTCAAAGCGTAGTCATGCATATATGCATGATTTGTCCGTGTAGCAAGCCAATCTATTTAATACAATCTTTGTAAAAAAACTACTCAACAAGCTTTAGTATATAGTGTGTTCATACATTATGTAGATATGATGTCAGTCTTCGAATCAAACTGTCTTATGATAAGAATATTTTGTATTCATAGAGTTATGTAATTCTATTTTCAGAAATGTAAATACAATTTGAAAAATATTTCCATTAACAGAATAGAAAGTTGTTCATAAATATATATACCACTGTCAACTGCTACTCTTGACCCAATGTTTCACAGATATTTCTTCATCTGTTTTGTAAAAAAACAATTTCAGTCATCTAACAAGTGATCTTAAGCTTGGTATTAAAAGGCTTGTCAACCTTGTCCTGAACCTATAGTTGTACAGTGAGGTCTCAGCGAGTGATCAGCCCAACATTTATTCTTGATTGTGTGGATACTTGCCAGTGTGTTAAAATCATGCGTGCAATAATTATAGGTCAATAAATGTGTATTTGTTGTTTGCGCAAGTGCATTGATTTGTCTAATTAGAGAAACAAAACATACACATGTATTGACCTAATTCATACACGACACTATACAAATCAAAAGTTCACAATTTAAACATATTTTTGATCTATGTAAAAACGAAGAAAAAAATGTTAAGTTTGCTAACACCCGCAGTGTAAAACGGCGAACCCGCGATTCCTGAACAATGAATCAAAACAAAGCGAGTGGTGCGCGAATTGAACGGCACATACACGGAGTGCATTAGATACTTTCAACGCACTCCGCATAGTTTAGTTTCTTGCTTTCTGATTGGATCGACACTACTAAGAGTGTATGAATAAGGTGTGATCAGTAGAATACTCCCTGATGTCACTGTGCAGAGTTTAAATATACTCCACCAGTGGTTTGTATTTTTGTATTGATTTATTTATACTCTACTATGATTCATCAATGTACAAAGACTCTGCCAAAAGGTTATTGATATATACATAATACTGCAGCTGTGGTTATCTGGTATTTTATGGCCATGTTTTACACCTATTATCCTTTCTCGTTTTGGAAAGTAATATACAAGTGAAGTGATATGATATAATTGAGTGTATATATGTGACCAGTTGCATCAAAATAGACAAGTTTTCGGCATACATAGTTATGAGTTATAGGTTAATAAGTTTGGTGAACTATAAAGAAAATAATAGGGAAAATTATGCTTTTGAAAATCATATCTCATGTTTCGATAAGGCCAAACAAAGAAGAAGGTCTGTCTCAGAAGCCCGCCCGCATTGGTATGTGAAATTAGCTACGGCGCGTATGTCTATGCGCTGGGGGCTAAAAACCTTTTTTATTTTTTTATTTTTTTAAAATTTTTAAAATTAAAAAAAAATTAAAAAAAAATTTAAAATTTAAAAAAAAAAAAAAGGTTTAAAAAAGTTCTCTGTGAGCTTGGATAAAAAAAAAATCACATACCTCATAGCCTATTTTCTAAAAAATAAATAAATCGCACAGCACTTACCTTTTTGCACAATGTTTTTGAGACAGACTATCTTCTTTGTTTTGCCTAATAATCTGATCCAATCATCTTAAAGCTTAGAATGTGCTCTATCCACCGATATTAATAACTCAGATAAGAGTCTTGCCCTTAACCTGTCCATTTTGATGCGACAGGTCACATATTATAGGAATCATCTTCATAAGAGAGGACAAAAATAACAGGATGAACATCAAATATAGCTCTTGAATTAATACTGTAATTGGTACTGTAACTAAAGATTAGCCAGCTTGTTTTCAATTTGGGTTGAACTTCGGCAATCTACAGTACTACTCTCCAACAAAGTGTGTCATTTTACCAAACTACTTATACTACTAATATATCAATTACCATAATAATATGTTTATAATACCCATTTTAATCAAATTATCAATACAGATATTGTTGCAAATGTTCTATATAAAAATGGAACCTATTTTCGTGATGACCAAAATATATAAATATATATTGTATGGGTAATTTAAGAATCCAGCTAATGATGTGCTGTATCCCAAATATTTCACTGATATAGTTAGTATAAGCAATACATAATAAGTTCTGATGTTATTTACTTAATACAATTGCTAGACAAAATTTACAAAAAGCAATAGTACATTGAGGCTCGCCCCAGACACACACTTATTTGTCATGTGTTTATGATTTTTTTTCTGTCATGATAACCAGAATGCTTATAACCAAATTGAAAAACAAAAATTTGAATGAAACAAACCAAATTACTTTTGTTTGGGGTAAGTTTGGGGTAAACATAATTACTTCTTTTTTTTTTGTCATGATAACCAGAATGCTTATAACCAAATTGAAAAACAAAAATTTGAATGAAACAAACCAAATTACTTTTGTTTGGGGTAAGTTTGGGGTAAACATAATTACTTAACCTTAACATTTTTCCACATTTTATGACAGCAATATGATTGACATTATATACATACATGGTAAAGGGTTCAACAAAAGAAAGTATACCACTTTGTTTATGTCATTTTGAGTAAAATTCAATTTTGTTTTGACCAAACAGACTAGATAGGCATTTAGATGAATCTTTTAGGCATAGTTTGATTCCAAATTTGCCTCCTAACAACAAAGATAAACCATGATTAGCACTATTTAAAGAAACATTTCCTATTTTCATAAGTCTCATTTCCAATACACAGCATGAGAAAAAGGACAAATTGTTAACACACACAATGGCGTACGACCCAACGCATTTGTGCTGTGCGATCGATAGCCCCGTAAATCCTGGCTATACACACACACAGAAGAGACCCCAATTGGTCCTTTCAGGAACATGATAGAGAGTAATAAGTACACTCGGGTCTGTATTAGCAGAACCCATTATTAGGTACCTGCCTCTATCAATGAGAATATTATTTATGTAAAGCCAAGATGATATCTGATATTTTATGTATCCATTCCTTACCAAAGCTAGAATTTAAGAACCAAAGTTAAACTAAACAATACTAAATAGCAATAGGCTTACACAATCAACAGTAGTTTATCTCCAAGTGACATTATAGCTTGGTTAACAATATTGTGTAAGTCATTGTTAAATATGCATGCTACTTTTTGAAATTTGAAGTTTGAGTATGAAATTCATGCACAATATTTTGTTACCCAATGTTAAGCTTTCATATTTTTGCCATGAAACTAACAAATGAGAACAAGTTCATCTGAAAACCAGATTTGCAATGAATAAAATTCTTCTTGTTTGTTGATTTCTAAGGAGAATTTGTTTAAATCCACAATATTGGTGGATGAGTTCAAACAAACAAACAAAAATTCATAAATAATGACAGATGAAGAAGAAAAAAAATACCGGTTGGTTGAATATTTGTTGTGATTAGCAAATATCCAGATTATAAATATCCATGTTATAACTTCCAATGAATCCTATGGCTCCTGTGTAAAGCTAGCAATCTATAGAATCTACTTACTAACTTTTACCCCACCTTTATCTATGTAAAATTAATAAAATGTCTAACTTATATTGCCAACATTATGTCATAAGTGTTTTATTTGATTTAGTATCAGTGGATTTAGTATCAGTGGCCTTCGATTTTCAAATCATGTCAAATCCAATTCTTATAATTGGTCGTATCTTGAAATGAAAGTGGCGAGGTCAGCTTGGTGGCAGAAAAGGCCCATAACACGCCCCCTATTATCATGTTTTTTAACCTTGTTATTCCATGCTATAACAATGAAGCCCATTACAAAACTGCCTAAAAGAATTTAAGGTGCAGTCACACCTAGCCGATGTGGCTCCCTGTAGCCAAACCGTAGCAACTAAATTTACAACGGCGTCCAAATCGGTGGAGCGCCATCCAGAAAACACATGAAAAATATTAATGAAAGCACTTGTAAAATCACAATTGGCCGTAGCAATACCGATGCAGTAGCAGTATGGTTTCACATCGCTGAGAAGGGTAGTACATCGTCAGAACAAAGACTTGCAGCAAGTCCGTTGGACACTAACAATGATGGTATGGTATAAATTGAGAGAATGAATTCAAATACCTAAAATAAATAATGAAACGTGAAGTATCATATATTTCAGGCTTGTAAAAACCAGTACAGCACATACAGGGTGACCCAGAAAATGTTGAACCCAAAAATCACAAAATTCAATATTTTATTTTACCATTAAAATAACAAAATATTGCATAACTCGTTCACCAGCTATGTGCACCATACATTTAACTTTCTGAAACATTTTAGATCATAAAAATAGGCCACACGAAACTTAAAATACGTGTAATTTTGTAAGAAGTGTTGTTTTGTAGCGTTAGTGAAGTGCAAAAAAATGGTTTCATGCTACATGAGCAGAACAAGTGCCTGTTTGAAACCATTTCTGCACAGTATCTCATCAATATTCATTTATTATGTAAATCAATATTATTATTATATAAGAGACTTTTCAAACAAAAACTGAAGTCCCCTTGACTTCATTTGAAAATGTTAATTTAATAAATACAGATCAAAAGAAAAGATTACTTAACTCGCCGTACTTAGAACAGAATTAAGTTTCATATCTGAACCAAGTTACAATTTTTTCACTTTTACAAAAGGGCGAAAACACCCCCTGTCACACAATCAAGTGAATCTTTAGTTTTTGTAAGGCCAATTTACATGATCTAAAGTTCTCCAGAAAGCTGAATAAATTGTTTACATAACTGTTGAAAACGGAATGCCATATTTATTTATTTTCATTTTTCATTTTTTTTTTTAAGTTTGTGATTTTTGGGTTCAACATTTTCTGGGTCACCCTGTACATTTAATCATAACTTACAAAAACCGCACCATTTTTGGGGAGATTTCAATTCAGTCTAATACCTAAGCAACCGACACAAACAGTGCCACCAACATTGGGACATTTACCAGTGACGTCACTGGTTAAACAAAAGTAACTTCAGATCGGCAAGTTGAGTGGCACACCCTTTGTTACTATGACCCCACCGAAGAGCCGCCGATCTATTACGGAGCGCTACCGGTGCTCTACTGACATTTAACGAAGCCATACCAGAGTACTGCCGTTGTAGTTCCGATGCTCGCTTCGTCAGCGCAGCGGCATACATTTTTGAGCATGTTCAAAAATGTCTACTGGCGCCTGCCGTTGCTTTGTTTTTTCACAGATGTTCTGACGATGTCCTGACGATGTACTACCGTTCTTACCAATGTGATACCGTTGCACTACCGTACTAGAACCGATCCCTGACAATCACCAAATTTGGTAAACATTGTTGACACTTTTATTAGGGACACGCTAGAATAAGCTTAAAAGTGTAGCAGAAATTGATCACATAACAAGTAACAATCATTTCAAACAAATTGTCCATCATAAGTGACCCAAGAACTAAAATCACATCATCACGCTGAATATCGATCTGTTGAACAACTTGCAAGTAAAGGTTTGGCGAACGAAATAGTGAGACAATAAACTACTTGTAATTGCAAGAATCTCTCCCTTCAGGCTCAGCGTTCACCGATTAAATCATGCAAATTCACGCTCAGAGTTTACATTGGAGGAAGGGAATTCCCCAAACATCACATGTGCGGTAAAAATCTCACGATTATTTCTGTACTTGCTGGAACCCGACCCAATCTCTTTTGTGTAGGGGTTCATGCGCAACAGCACCCCGCACAGCACGAACCTCCATGGACAAGCAGTTGCTTTTTTTGGAGTACCAGACTCAAGACTCAGATTTAAAATTATTATTTTTATTTTCAACAAACGGAAATTAATTTTGTGAACATTTCCGTTTGTGTTGAAGCATATTTTGGCCAACCTTTTGGCATGTTTGGTAATTCGTGTAAATGGAATTTTGCGCGTATCTTTATGCGAATCAATATGCAGATTCGCATCAACATTCTGAGCCTGAATAATAATAATTTATAGTGATGATAGTGATGAGGAAACTTATCAAACAAACAAAACACGATATGAATTATGATAATGAAACATGACCAACATCTGTGTAATCGAGAAACAAATTTGGGCACATGAATTTCTTGTCCGGCTGGTAACTTTTTGAAGCTACCTGCCCAACTAGCTGGTGCCAGGGAGTTTAATAGTAATGGGAGAGGCTATTCGAATCGCAAACTGAAAGCCTCCCATATATGGAACTGGGGCGTGCCTAAGTGGGGCGTGTCTGAAAATGTACCTTGTAAAACGAGGGCGCTATCTTGACAACGCCATGATTGACAGCACAAAAGTCCTTATAAGGGACATTGAGACGTTCGATGCAGTGCGAAGTCTGCGCGATGCACCTTGTGCGTCAACTCATTAGCATAAATGTACCTTGTAAATCGAGGGCGAAAAACATTAGAGGCTTCAACGTCGGCAATGGGAATCTGTGTACAGTGGCACCGACCTGCTGGTACCAAAAAGCTTAAGATACAGCCCTGGGGTCATTAGAGGTCAATCTTGGTGCACCCCATGAGTCATCTCAATTCTCCTTACCCTAAGATTATCGTCACCAAGTTTGATAGAGATTGAAGTTTGACATTTCATAATTGTTTTCATATGAGAGCCCTAAACATCAACAAGTGCAGTTTAAAATATTCATAAAATGGGTCCAAAGGTCATGTAGGGGTTATTAGCGGTCAATCTGTGTACATTCCATGAGCATCTAAAGTCCTAACCATAAGATTATTGTCACCAAGTTTGGTTGAGATTGAAGTCTGACTTTTCATATGAGAGCCTTAAACAAACAGCAATAAGTTTAAAGTTTTGACAGAATGGGGTCAAAGGTCATATAGGGGTCACTAGATGTCAATTTTTGCAATCCATGCGTATCTCAAGTCCTGTTACCGTTAAACGGGGTGAATAGGGACATGGGAGTGAATAGGGACAAAAATGGGAAGCGTTTTTAAAATGTCACCCGGCCAGTTCGTGTACCGTAAAACGAGGTGAATAGGGACATGACGGGGGCCACATGTCCCTATTCACCCCGTTTCACGGTACACAAACTGGCCGGGTGACATTTCAAAAACGTTTCCCATTTTTGTCCCTATTCACCCCCATGTCCCTATTCACCCAATTTTACGGTAGCCATAAAATGATTGTCACCATGTTTGGTTGAGATTGAAGCCTAACTTTTCATATGAGAGCACTGAACAGGCCAAACCTAACCAAAAGGGAACACATGTATGGACACACACACCCCAACCACGCCCACACACACACATGACATGATGACAATATCCCCTCAAGCTTTTTTTGCCAGGGGATAAGGCTTTTGGCCAGGGGGAAAGGGCTTTTAGCTAACACAATTTGAAGAAAAAAATGAAGGCTATTCTTTCCATCTGAATGTAAGGCTCAGTTTTACCTAAATTGTAGACTACGAACAAACAAGACAATGAAGGATAATTTGAGTGAAACAGCTTGATTGACTTTTATTGCTTTGATCTCAAATTACATTGTTAACACATACATGTGTACAGGGGTAATAGTTAGGGTAGTTATACAGAGGTAATATGACAAATGTTTTACATAGAAAACCAACAAAACCTGCTGCAGTGTTAATGATACCATATACACTGAGCCAAAAAAGAAACTTATAAAATTGTAACAGATCACCATAGGGTCAGCACACATTTCTCTTGTGTCATTGAAGCAAACAATTGGTTATTGACTGCCATTTGAAGCAATACATTGCAGTAATATTGTATCCAAATTTGGTACATTTTCATGCACAGAATTTTATTTGGTGATCTGTTAAAATTTTATAAGCTTTTTTTTTTTTATAAGTTTCTTTTTTGGCTCAGTGTAATAGGAAAGCTTCTGTATCAGAATATACAGTAGGAAGTAACATGGCGAGGTATATCCAATCCAAATAAAATATCGCAACTAAGCATGCACTTACATTGTTATTTAAAAAAATGATAGAACACTTGCAGAATCTATACCGTCTCCATTGAACATTTTACATATATTTTGTGTTTAATTTTATGAACAGAGGTGTACCCTATGGAAAATAATTTTACTACTATTATTTCATCCCACTTGTCATTATTGGGTTGTTTCATTTTTTTTGTAAATTTCCAAATTATAAAAAACAAAGATTTGCTAATTTTATTCAGCTTTCCATCTAAGAAATCTGGTGGTGAACTGGAGTCCACATAATAGTAGTATACAAACAAAGAGTATAATTTATTTTGTATTCATAAAAATGACATAGAAAGAATGATTGGCATTCCATTCAATACATTCATCTTGCTTTGCTTGAATATGCCTTGTTATTGTGCTATTCTATTTACTGTCAGTAAAAATAATGATATCGAACTGTCCATATCAAACAAATGAGTATATACGAGGGGGTATCATAAAGTTTTAGAAAACACCCAGAAGTGAAGGAGCCAGAAACTTAATTTTGTTATGTGATCCTTCAGACATCTTCAGTCAGTAGGGAGGTCACGCTGCATGTCATATTTTGTTATACGCAAGAAAACAATGGAGTATTAGTGACTGCAATATTTGCTAGATATAGCTTCGGAAAATGGTCTATTTGGGCATCTCAAAAACTGAGAAACGTGCTAAAAACCAGGTAGAATTTTAGAGGAGGGTCAATAACATCTGCAGATCGGTAAAATGTATAGTTTTAAACACGTTTTGTGACCACATTTATGCCGTAAAATGTTGGAAAATTCACGTTTTGAAAATCTGTGGTCTTCGAAATTACAGGAATCCTAACTCATTCTAAACCTCACCAAATCATGAAATGAACCCTCGTCTACAAAAAATTCCGTGTACGTATTGCTCTATCTGCTTGGAGATAGCGAAGACCACGGAAACTTCATAGCATCATACCACGGAATGAAATCCGCCATTAGGCGCCATAGACATTACATGGTGAACATCGTACAGATTTGCACTGCAGTCCTCTGTGTAGGGAGTTTTGACAATAGCAAGGTCGTTCGACTATTGTGTTTGTGCATGTTTGTGACTACTGACCCCGTTTAACAATCTTCATAGCTTTCATATAGGGCTTGGGTGACCTAACTATTGACTGTCTTTACTAAGTCCCTGTGCAAAGTTACACATTTCTCCTACTTTTTATTACCTGTCCACAGACCGCCATTGTAGAGATCCTCAGATTGACCGCCATCGATTGATTCTCAGATTGCCTCAGATTGTGTTATTCCCAAAACAGCAATAAATAGTTTAAAGTTTAGACAGAAAGAGGTCAAAGGTCATTACAAATAAGCTTGGTGACAATAAACTTATGGGTAACATGGGGTGTACACACATTGACCTCTAATGACCCCTACATGACCTTTGACCCTTTCTGTCAACACTTAAAACTATTTATTGCTGTTTTGGGAATAACATAATCTGAGGCAATCTGAGAATCAATCGATGGCGGTCAATCTGAGGATCTCTAACAATGGCGGTCTGTGGACAGGTAATAAAAAGTAGGAGAAATGTGTAACTTTGCACAGGGACTTAGTAAAGATGTCTGAAGGATCACATAACAAAATTAAGTTTCTGGCTCCTTCACTTCTGGGTGTTTTCTAAAACTTTATGATACCCCCTCGTACACTGAGCCAAAAAAGAAACTTATACAATTTTAACAGATCACCATAGGGTCAGTGCACATTTCTCTTGTGTCATTGAAGCAAACAATTGGTTATTAACTGCCATTTGAAGCAATACATTGCAGTAATATTGTATCCAAATTTGGTACATTTTCATGCACAGAATTTTATTTGGTGATCTGTTAAAATTGTATAAGTTTCTTTTTTTATAAGTTTCTTTTTTGGCTCAGTGTAGATTGACTTTCACAATATACATATAGAATATTTATTATGAGTTTCTGTTCATATAAACTATATTAGAAAAACAGGGGAGGGAGTAGTTAGAAGTCATGCATGTAGAATATTGCATATCGTTTGACAAAAATCCTATCCTGCATCTGGATAAAATTAATGATTTACAAAAGGGATGGATTTATAGAGAAAGACAACTTCTAAATATGCAAAAAATCTTATATTATTTCTGTTTCCTGGAATATAAAGAGATGATATTTCTGATAATTTTTAATAAGGATCTGTGACATACTGTTGCACCCTTAGGAAAAGATTGGTTTGAAAGGCTATATTTCACAATGACCAGATGCAATATTTTCTTGCTCTCGCCAGAACAGATCTCATTTGGGGTAATTGGAGGTAATGAAGCCAATATGTAAGTCAGTAGTTGCAAAAGCCTTAATAGGGGGGGGGGGCTTAGTTTCTGAAGATTTATCCTGTATCAGTCCAAGAGCAGTTTTGTTTATTGATATGCAAGTTTCTAATATGGTTGATATTACACATTCCTCTTTTTGAAAATTATTCAACATTTCAATAGTTGATATGAATCGTTCACTTATTGTGGCGACTTGAAACATTGATTCTGAAATGACATTCGATTTTCAGAATTTTCTCAAGCAAAATCACTACCAAATTAATTGTTTGTTTTTCTTAACAAATCATAAAATATAGCTATAAAATAATATATACACCATACAAATAAAATCATAAATCAATCACCTGAAACATTACTGTTCAATGATAACAAATTCAAATATATCCATCTTTTCATATCATATAATTCAATATTTATATATTAATCTTTTATACAAAGATATTAAAAAGGCACCTAAACTATGATTGTGTCAATTTGTTTCTCCTTTATTCGAGTTTTACCTATTTTACCCATGAGCACTGGCAACTTATCAATCTCTAAAGAGTATTTTGATTGGCTACAAAAAGAACCATATCATGCAGTTAGCCAATCAAAGACATTGTTATAAAAAAAGGTAGAACAGGATAAAGGGTTCAGATAGTTCGCTATATTTTGACAGTAATTCATTGTGGTTCTCTATACTGTTTCAGTTGGGACTGGTTTTGTATAATGTATCAATTAATTACAGATATAGTATTACAGAAAGTAGTATTAAGGAGTTTAATTTCATTGTTAAGAATATTAAGTCCAGTCCATTATGATTGTATAGTCTGATAAAAAAGATGCACCGATTGACCAATGAAATGTATTAATCCTAACAGTCATGGCGCTATGCCGAAGCATGTAAGTCATCGTAAGTTTTTAAACTCAAAGGCTGCATTTACCATAATTTCTGCATTATAATGAATGATTTATCAAAAGCAATTGTGATTAAAAATATCGGCAACAGCTTTTTGATCAGGATTTTAAGCCTTTCCATAAGCACTAGTTGAAATGTACAAGGGAAGGGTGTTTTGAGATTTTGAATTAGTATTGTTTAGATATTTCTTTTCTATCTGATGACCATAATGTATGAAAAACTATAAACAAAATGAAACTATACAACAAAATAAAACCACACAATTCACGAACTAAGTTAATATTATATTTAATTCATATATTATTGTATACTTTATGAGAGCAATTTGCTCTGAATGATTAAATACAACTGTAAACCTCCCCATGCAGGTAGAAAACTATATCCTCAGTCTACACATTCGCTCAGTATACATGTAGCAGTGATTCATAACAAATTCTACAAAATTATTTATAATTAAAATGTATCTTAGCTAACATGGTAATCATGGCTCTAATCGGTGCCAAACCTTGTTCCTGATTTCGACCTACAATTGATTGGCATCATTTGTCTTCAGCCTGTATCTACAATGCAAGCTGCAAACAGAACATTTTGCTTCATAAAGGGGTAATCAAATATGCAAATTGAGGGTTGAATTTAGAGTGCAGCCTTGTTTCCTAAATGCAACTCTTTGTTGTTAACCTCACCCGTCTGTTGGCACATTAAATTATTTACTGTCAAGCACATATTAACCCACAATAAACTTTTAAATAAAACCTTTGCAAATTACATGAATTGTGAATATTTTACACACACAAATGGGAACTTGTACAAGGGTCATTCAAAAAGTTCTACCACTATTCTTATAATTAAAGAAATGAACTCTATGGTGGTACTGTTGAATATCATCCACAAGATTAAGTAATGGTTATTATACTTCTTGCATTTAAAGTGAAACTGTACATGTGCCTCTACAAAATCTCTGGTCATTGCTGAAAATGAAGCTTCCAGTGTGCTGGTACCCTCAAATTAGCAATTTGTCTTACTCACATCACTCATCAAATTTTCAATCAACTTCACCTGATATATAAAGGCACATCGCTCGTATATGGCCATATATGGGAAGCTCTTGCTTGGCGATTCAAATTTCCTCTCCTATTATTAGAGACTTCCTGGTTAAACCCTATTATACATTTTTCAGGTAAACATCTTCAGTTTTAAGGATCCTACAATTTATACATTGGACGTTTGACCAACATATTAGCAAAATTATAATACTAGAGGATGATTATTTTAAATGACCCTCATAACATCTACTACAAAGAGCATTCAACTGTGTTATAACACATGAGACAGGGAAAACATCACAATATAAACATAAAAATGCACAACTTTGGTTTATGAGTTGGATTGACTAGTTTTCTTTTTTTCTATCATCATTAAGCCTAATGCTATTTCACTACAACTACACATGTTGATTTGAACTACCAGGTACTCTAGGTTGCTAAGTATATTAGAATATGTTCTTTCCCTTAGAAGCACTCACTATGAAGCATTCTGGTATAAATGTTTCTAGGGAAAAAACAAATTATAATCCTTTAATTACACATGTCATTCACACACATATTGTAATTTAAACACAGGGGGAGGGCAGGTGTCACATATACAGAGATATGTCACTCAAATTGGTCTTTACATATTGCTCACTCTTCTTTTCTTCAAAACCAGCCCCAAATCCTTAAATAATGGTTACAAATATTAAGGATTTTTTTTTTGAAAAGGGCCATATGGTCACAATTTATGAAATATTATGAGAACTGTTGTGGCAAAATTAGCTGTTTTTTAGTATAAAACCCTTTAAGAAATAAGTAAGAGTTTGAGATGTGTGCAACTGTCTTAAATCTTTGAATCTAAGCATGGTGTTAAAGTACATACATAGTTGTAGATTTTTCATTGTTTACAAACAATCTATCCATTCAAATCATCAATCTTAATTCTATAATGTAACGACATAATTGATGAGATAGATATGTTGTTGAATGAATATTTTTGTACTACATTCATATAATAGGAGCTATGAGTGATTGAGATGGCAAAAGAACCAATCCTAATTATTTTGAATACTCAATTCCACCTGAAATACATCCATGGCATCAGTAAGTATTCCAGTAATAGCTGTAGAATTTATGCATCAATAATGCCAACACAAACACACATCAGTACCATGTGCCTGATAATGAGCCATGCTTTCTGGAATGCACTCTATTGACAGTTCAAGTCCATACTCTATGTGGAATTGAGTATAGTCACACTGTGTATAGCTAGTTTGATAATATAATAACTTTAATATGAATACACTGTCTGATACCAAACCCATACATCTTTGCAGGCAAGAATGAATACAAAATTTCTCAAGTCTGTTAACATATATGAATGGTGGTATGAAGATAGACTGTGGTCACTACCCATCACCCACACTATGGGTTTGGGGAAAATTCTGAATTACCCTAATACTTAATCCCTCCTGAAGTACGAACGTGACGTCAGTGCTAGTGATAAGCGGGGGAGTTATGCGTTATTACCTGAATTTGTTCTGTCATTGTCATTACAACTAGCCCCCAATAATAAGCTATATTCACTGTACTCTGACATCGTGTTCATACTTCAGGTGAGTTGAAGTATAGCAATGTGTAACCACATCCAACGGTTAAGTGCCAATTCCCCCAACCCTGGTAAGAAATCTCATCACCATAGAAGATCATATTTCATAGAATGATGATCTTATCATTGTGATTGTGTTTCATAACACTTACTGAGCATGTGGTTTCATGTTTCTTTCAGAGAGTGCTATGAGTGGTTCATCAATTTATATTCATACAGAAGAGGAGGATACAAATATGCTGGGTTGACAATATGTGCACACAGTACAAATACACCCCGGGTGGTTATTTATTCCAAAATTGAAAACACAGCACTTTTATGGGAAATGTGTATGTATCAGGTCTTTGCCTAAATTTATCTTGTTGCTTAGATGAGTGATTCATGAGTAGATATGTCTTATCAGGGTCAAACTGATGTAACACAAACACAAGTGAAACAAATCCTTGGAAAAAAACACCAAGTGTATGCATTCAAACAATGTGACATGCATAGCAACAAGCAAAGATTTTTGAGCAATTTTGAGCAAAATAAAAATCTTACTACTCACTTTTTCAATGAAGAGTATGCTAATTAAAATTGCATTTGCTGGTGGATTTACCTCCTACAATATTTCTTTGAGGAGCCTAGCCTACACACCAACAAAGCGATGCAGGAACTTCACCTGATGTTTTGGGGCTTTAGTTTCAACTTTCATAAAGATCTTACCTACTTGGTACTGACCAAACTTTTATCGATATCATAGTGATTTGAATCTTGATCAGGCATAGATACTGTAGAATATTAGATGCTTTTCTGTTAATTTGAAATAAATCTATGTTATTATCATCTATATCAATTACTTGTACATTATTTTTAAAAGTGCATCATGAATGAAGTTGTTTTACTTTGTTTTTGTTTATAAATGTATTGAAATGTTTTCATTTAAAATGACTTTTAATCGTTATCATATATAATTATTTTATGTCCATTTTAGCTGCTTAATTCCATGTGTACCAAAATATACCTTAAATATAATATACATGATGGCATTTCTTTTGGCAAAAAGTAAACACTATACAATGATTTGGCTTTTCAGTATATCCAAGCAGTTAGACAGATTTAATTGGAACGTTTCAACCAATCGCCGGTATTTGGATTTCAGTACAAATGTATTACGGTAGTTAACTTGTAAAATGATAGATAGACTGGTGGTGTTATTACCAAAATAATCATTGTCCTGAACCAAAATATAACAAAATCATGAGAATGAACCAAATAGCTTGAGAACAAATCAAAATAAGACCAAGACGGGGAAAAATAAAGTAAGAATCTAAATATAAATTTGGCAAATATGACAATAGATATATATTGCGATGAGAAATATTAAGAAGAACATGGACATCAAACTGGTGCCCAACTTTATGTTTGCTCCCTCTGTATAACCATCAACACACACACTAGATGACTCTGTTTATTTTTATTTTTCTGACAAATTTAATTTAACAAAACCTATACTCAATGATTGGCAATTGGTTGAGACGCTCCTACTACAGTCTATTTCACTACCTTGAGTCAGTGATGTTGTCTGTCTTTCAATGATAGCATATATCACATACATGCTTGAAACGTAGATGTACACATGCATACAAATCTGGGTGATATATTATACCCATGTAAAACTGTGGAATCTATGAGGGGATATCATTGTCTTGGAAAAGTGAAACAGACCATGAACATATTCATACAATCATGACTAGGCCCAAAGTACCTGAAATAAAACACCTTTAAATCTGTTCAATAATAATAATGGACAAATCATTCAATCATGACAAAAGGCCTATCACATATATTAACATCTTCATATAATTACTAATATTTGCATTCTATATTCATATAAAACTTCATTTTTACAATTTGTGAAAAATACATTGCAGCGTGTACATTGGTATAGCAGCCGGTACTGTTCCTGAATGTGCTGTGCAATTGCTTGTTGGTGACTATTAGTTGCCAAGTCTCCAGATAAAATACTATGAATTGACATATTGGCTGCAAATATCCATCAAAGATAGAATTTGTTGCAGATTGACACTCTTGAGAACATTCAGTCATTATTTGAAGTCTTGGCTTGCATCTACCTCTGCATATTCAGTGGAACTAAATCATCTGCAAAAACTAGTATTGGTCGCTTCAATGCCAACATGTATTAACAGACGGGCTGTAGATTACATATGTAGTGGTTGATCACATCATTAGCATCCAATACATGTCCACCGAGGCTGCCATTGGTCACTCAGTCATAAATACCAACCCACTATCAAATCATGAGTGAAGATGTGGAGTGGAGTTAAAGTCTAGAGAATGTTGGCACAGAATACACTGGAATGTGACAAGCCAGGCTAATCAATAGATTCCCATAAGTCTGATCAGTCAATACTACCATAATTCTGGTAGTGTAATATTCTGGAAACCTGGATCTTTTCTCACACTCCAGTAGTCATCTTTGAATTCCCATAATTCCTTGCCATTTTCTTTCACACACCTAGGGGACAAAGAATACATTGAAACTGAAAGTTATTAGTTGCCTCAGTCAAACAAATAATTGCTAAAAAAACAAAAACACAATCAGTGGAATGGTTGAGTAGTTTCCTAATTGTCCTATCCACTATTAAAGTAAAACAAATTCCATTGAAAATATTTTGTTTACAATTAAATTTTGATACAGATCTGCTGCGCAAATAATGATTGCCTTGCCAATGCCTATGATGGAAGCACATTTCCCCAAAATCCAAACCCAAGTCTTATGTGACATGTCCCTTTATAATGATTTGAAAGTAGGCGTTGCTGTTCGCAGCAGAGCAAGCTACCACAAGATTTCCTTGTGTAAGGCAATCTTCAACAAAAATAGCTATCCACCATCCTTGAAAGTAAGTCCCCTGCATGAAAACCTATGTTTGTTCTGTTGATATACTGATACAAAATTGTCTCTTTTTGACTTACTTGAAAAACCTAGGTTCATAAGATACACCCTGCTCATCTCTCCTCTTTTTCCTCTCCCGTTGTAGAGTCTCCACTCTTTGTTTTTCCTTCTCTGCTCCAAGAAGATCACCTACTTCCAGGAGTCTAAAACAAAAAACAAAACAATGTGATGACACCAATAATTGATCAATTTCTATGCCACATTTACCATAAATTTGACCACACAACATAACATTTTAGATATGGCATGATACATGGAGTCAGTACAACAATGGTATTGCAGTACAAACAATTGTGATATGCACCAATGCTAGGAGTGTTTTAATTATAGGACAACAAATGTGTATGTGTTGTTTCAAGAGAAATTAGACAAATCAATGCACGCGCACTGATGTTGATGTGTGAATAATGGCACGATCCCACAGGGGGGGTGCTATTGTGATCATATCAACATTTGCGCAAGTGCATTGATTTGTCTAATTTTTCGAGCTACAAAACATACGCATGTATTGACCTAATTCATACACGACACTATACAAATCACAATTCGCTATGTAATAACGAATAAAAACATGTTAACATCGGCGAACCCGCGATAACTGAACATCGAATCAAAACAAAGCGTGTGGTGGACACTTTCAATGCACTTCACATATTTAAGTTTCCTGCTTTCTGATTGGTTCAACACTATTAAGAGTGTATGAATCATAATTAATTCACATGCCATTATTATCTATGCATTTCCAGTAATGGTTACTGAACATGTTTTGGCACCGCTGTGGCATGCCATGGATACACTGCAAAGTCTAGTTTCTAGATTTTACTTCTAATAGTACATGTATGTGCACAACAAATGGACTATGAAGAACACAATGTATCATTAAACTGGTAATTCTCCTTAGCCATGATGGTTTTATAGTACCTATATAGAAATTATACCACAGATTTTAGGAATGAAATCAGGATTTTGTCAACATTTATACTAACTATTCAATATGGAGTTCATACTGAAGAAAAACAATACCAAACCACTACATTCTGTGACAACTTACCTTTGGTCTGGTCTAAAGCGTGAATCCGTTTGAGGGAGTAAGTGTTCTGATGTAGGACTGATCTCATTGAGTTCAATTGCAAATCGTGTGAAACCATAGTAGACTCTGTGATGCTCTGGTAGGCAAGCTGTATAGAAAGGGGGAAACAAAATGGAAAGAGTAATGAAAGATACAATGATGAAGGGCCCTCCCTCGGATTACTCACAATGGAAGAAGCATTGATTGAGGTCCCTTCAGAGTTAACAAAGTAAGACATCTTACTTTGTATCTGGATGTGTGGTACCCTGGGCTCATCTAAAATGTAGTTGCTATAGTTTGATCAGTTCCAAATTGGTGAAGCCTCCTACGAATGGATACAGAAGGACGCGGACTGGCTGAAGGCAATAAGCGCACTGTGTATCATGTGCGTGCCACATTCATACAACCAAATGTGTGTGCATGTGGCCATAATCGTGCGCGTATGTTTGGATTACTTTTGCGCGAGGAGAGATAAAAAACAAATATTTCTTGCCAATTTGGAACTGATTTAAACTAAACAAGAATTTGCCTATAACCAGGCCTGGATTCCACTTTAAACAAACTCAAAATATTGAAAAGCACAGGTAAACTAACCCTCTTGATTTTTAGCCATAAAGGGCACACAACTTTTTACCAGACAATAGTTTGTCCATAGCATTTATTTTTAGTTACAGACATGTAGCAGCTTGTATGATAAGTATACTATTGAGACAAACTTGTCACCAAGTAAATTAGGTGTTCAAGGTTGGGCAGTATAATGCTCTATTAATAACAACATGTGATGAAACAAATGTTTAGTTGTCATGGGTACTGGCATCAGTATTATAAAGATGTTATTATTGTTAGATTTAGAGTTCATGTATTTTTTATTGTTAGGCTTTTAATGAGGGTTCTCCCATAATTACCCCATCACTGGCACATCATTAAAAAGAAGATAGATAATCAAAGTTGATCTACAGTTAGCATTGAACAATTGACTTATATTTGACTATTTAAAAAACCTTTCATGGTCATATTTAGGTGATCGAATGAAATTCTGACGCATACTTGTTTATCGTTTCAACAATCAGTGACAATTTCAAAACCACAGCCTAACAACTACACTCTGGTGTCACTCAGGTTAAGAGATGACATCAGTGCACATTAAGGAACTGCACCATAATATCATGTGTATAACTCCATGGGATAACATATATGACCCATCACATCGAAACAGACCACTTGTCCCCAGATATGAAAATTGAGATTTAAAATTCATGTTAAAGAACTATTTGTTAGCTTTAAAATGACAACTAATTTGTCAAAATCAAACATGGAACACATGTTTTATGCAATTGTGAAGGTTGAAAATTCATTTCATTTTCTTTATTTTTTCTTAACTTCTTTTGTTAAATCTGTGAATAAGTCTTGCAGACAACTGGTCGGTTTAGATGTGATGGGTCACATATGTATTTTCACAATCAAATCCAATGTGTCCCTATATAAAATACTGCAACCATGACTAGAATATGTGCTGACGTCATGCAATATGAGGGGATATTGAGTATAGTTATATTGCAGTTTTTCATACAAGTTTCAATTGATACAAAAAGTACAAGAAATTATTGACAAACTGACAAATTGAAGGTCAATAATCCGAGTGCTCAGTTTATTGGCAGATACTATGTGCTATTTGATGGAATTGTCAGTTTATTGGCAGATACTATGTGCTATTTGATGGAATTGTCAGTTCATATTATTTCATATTAAAATGTACATAAATAGATAGTGAACTTGCATTACACTTACAGCTTTTTCATCAACTAAACTTAATATCCTACAACTCTGCCAATGCCAGTTTAATTTAGTTTAAAAAATTCAATTTTTGGCTTTGGTTATTTGGATATAAGGCCATTTGCTACAACCTGTATAAATGAAGTTACGTATGAAATATCATAACAAAATACAAATTCAATTATTAGGAAGCCAGCCTTTTTGTACTGACCTGTTCTCCATATACTCTTTGCTGATGACGATCTACCACAAAACACACCCTCGTTCCATTTGCCAAATAACTCCTTCACCACATGACCTTCTTCATCTAATACTACCCCGTTAATCTCATGTCTATGATTGCTCCAATAACTAGCCTGTATGATGGGAAGAAAAGGGATCTTCATAATTAGAGAGAATGGTAGGAGGGTGAAAATGCAATTAAAATGGCAGGCCAATATCCTAAAGGAGACACTGAATAAAACATAAGTTGGTAGTGATAAGTTTTGACTTGAGGCACATGGCTCGTGTGTGGGTCTTATGAAGAGAATAAAGCTGAAATTGTTGTTATTACATCTCATACATATTTATAAGGTTTCCTCTTTTATGATTGGTTCATTTTTAACAAAGTCGGATAAATAAAAAAAGCCTGTCAAATGCATGTTTGTGTTTGTAGCACTACCGAAGGTGCAGAAATTTTGACTATTTCCCTCAAATCAACAGTCCCCCGAAACAATACTAGAGCCCATAAATATTACATAAATATGGAACGGCCACGCCAAGTACCAGGTTGAAAATCTGCCAGGGGAACTTGACAACAAACATGGTGGCGTTTGCTAAACATCTGACGACGAGATTCAAGTAACTAACAGACACAGATTTGGGGCTTCTTTTGGATAATTAAGATGCTGCATTGACCAAGCACGCAAACAAAAATCTGTGAAGGTCTTCTGCAATAAATTAGAAGAAATGGATACGGTATTCGTTGGTATTGTTCTTCTGCCTAACGTGGAGAACTATAACCTTTTTTCAATTTTTTCATTATAGTTTTAAGTTAACAATTAAATGTGTATGAGTTGTTATAAAACAAATACAACATGATTCATTACAGGGAAGTAGTGCAAACTACTGGTCCCTTGGTGTTGTATGATTGGTGCGCAATCTACCCTCCGCTGGGCATCGGAAGGTAGTCCCAATCATCCAACACAGCAGGACCATTTAGTTTGCACTACTTCCTCTCAAACCATGTTGTATTGTAATTATCAATTTTGAGTGAAATTATGTTAATTTGTCATCAAAAGTGTTGAAAAAATGCCATGATGTTAATGTCATTTGATAGATTGAGCGTTACCGACAACTAGACGAGACAAATGTTATTGGTTGATCAATAAATAGTAGCTATGTAAGCATAACTGTCTGTGTCAATCAAATTTAGTAACACAAATATGTCTAGTGTTACCAAATCTGTGACTTTGTAGACCATTTTGGTCCTGTAAAAGTGTCATTTATGGGAATCAGGTTACTTTGGCTGACTTTAACCAATATGTATTGCTATTTATTGAGTGTATAGGATAGAATTATTTCATACTGTCCCTAAGGTGACTCACATTTTGTGTCCAGTGTCAGTAATCTAATGGTACTAATATAACAAAATATTTTAATATTCTGTGATTTTGTAGCCCATTATGATAAAAATCAACAATACATTTATGATTGATTTACCTTTGTAAATGTGAGCTTGCATATGATTCTACCATTAGTGATGAGTGTTTCCCCGTAGTGATCCAGCCACCTTTCACCACTCAAGATATTATGAACACAGCTAGTTACTTTGCTATATTGATAATGATCTCCATATCTGTAGGGGGCAAAATACAAACACGTATGGTATTTAATTAGTATACGCTCCCTGATTTAGTCAAATATAGTTCAACTGAGAATCCCTTAGATATAATGTATGTGTGTATGCCTGATCAAATAAAACACAATTAAACCATACACAGGTGCAATACAGGGTGAGTCAAAAAAAAGTGTACTCAACTTCAGCGATTTTTTTTAGAAAAAGTATACGTTTGTTTTCAAAACAATATACTACGGTATAAAGACAAATCAATTAGCTTTAATATGAATTTTATCTGGTTTAGATTGGTTGAGGGAAACTTATTTTACGCTGTTTTGAATAAAAGTGACCAATTTAACGTCCGAACACGCTTTCCAGATCTTGACCATTATATTTCATAAGATACGACCAATAAAAAATTACAATACCGACAGCGAAAGGATCAATTCCTTTGTTATGAAATTATTAAAGTGTGGAAATTGTGTCATAAATAGGCCTTAAAGCTGTCTATTGTTTTAATCTATTAGGAGACAATTTTGAACAAGTGTATTGTCTACTTAATTCTTTTAATAAACAAGATGTGTAATGCTTTACATCATAATCCTAGTCAACATTATTAAGCTCGTTAAGCTTGAAATTAAAAACCGTGTTTTAGGTGAAAAAACAGCTCCTGTACAGAAATAGTCATATTTACTTAACGGTATCATCAAATAGCGTGATTTTTTTTCCAGATGGTAGCAAAGAAATGGCGCAATCATTTAAAGTTTTGTTTGCCTTGATTTTGTGGTCAAAAATATTTTTTTCAATTTTTTTTCAATTAGGGTACACTTTTTTTTGACTCACCCTGTATAATGTGCTTGATATGTTTTGTTTAAGGGATTTTTGATCAGACTATTATCAATTATAAATTCAATTACATATGCACTAGTAACTTTGCTATATTGGATTTACTGATAATGATCACCATATTCAGTAGGGGGGAAAATACAAACATGTACAGCATTAATTCTGTTTGTGCTCTTTAATTTGGTCCAACAATCATTGCAAATTTAATCATATCCACACTAGTAATTGTCCTATACTGATAGTCATTGGATAATAATTCAAATATTCATCGGTGAATATTCTTGCTTATTTTTTATTGGCACATTCACCAGTGTTTGTTAATATTTATTGTTCTATTGTCGATTGTAAAAACTGTGAGTTGTTAAACTGCTTATATTATATACTGGATAATGAGACAAAAATACCAGAATGTTTACCCCTAAGTTAGCTCTATAACTCACATATTCAGTCATTTGATCAAACCAAACATTTTCTATATCCCTACACATTGAGATACAATATTATTTAGTTCAAGTTGTTACCAAATACACATTACACTTCATAAAAAGGAACTGCATTCCAACTTGATAAGTGAGGTGCAAACCTTACATTCAGAGGCTGCAACTATCAGTGTAAATTATATCACACCTCTCTAATGTGATACTTGATGAACACATTTTTGCAGATTAAATACTTACTTTGGAATTTCTATGTGGATAGTGCCAGTAGGTATGAGTTCCATAGATTTGCCCCAGAATTTAGTTTTGATGCGGATTTCTTGTCTGTAGATGAAGTTTTTGCTAATGCAGTGACACACTGACACAGGTGGATGATGGGATACCTATAATAATAAACACATGATAATATTAAGTACTGTGCTGTATAAACTAATGTTGTAAATTCTAAACGTTTAAACATTCATAGGGGGTTTAAACGTTTACAGAATTCGCTAAACGGCTAAACGTAAGCTCTAATAAAATGTTAAAAGTCCCGACTAAATTTTAGGTAAACAAGTAAGCTTACTCATAATTCTCTTTCCATACAACCATTAAAGCCTTGTTGTACCAAATATAAATGTCAAAATTATTACGATAACGTTTCTAGAAATAAATTCAAAAAAAACCCTGGTCGAAACGGCCTTGCTGTACCAAGTATACAATGTCAAAATGATAACGATAACATTTCTAGAAATAAAAACCTGGTAGAAATCAACGTCGGCCTATCATACATGCATTATATTGATTGTTAAACGACTGACTGAGGATTTAGACTAAGAATAAAAAACATTAAAGATGGCGACTTACAAAATGTGACGATCGCAATGAAATCAATGCAAATAACTGGCATAAAAATACGTTTAAACGTTTTAACGCTTGTTTTTTTAATAGTTTAAACGGATAGTTCATTAAACGAAAATTTACACCCTTAGTATAAACCATAGATGTAAAGTAAAACATCCTTGATGCATTGACACATGGGGATAATGAGAAGAATAAATACATACGACCTGTCAATATATCACAGTGTTACCAGTTATTTAACAGCCTGATTATGATCATTTTGAGGACCCTCTCAAACAAGAGGATATAAAAAGATTTTTATAGTGATATTTGTTGTGTCTGCTACAAAAATAAAATGATGTTCAAGACACTTTAAGGCATCAAAAATTGGTGAGTCAATTGTACACTAGTTTTACTGATGAAAGCAATAGGCTGAGGATATTTAATCAACTAGATTACTTTTCATGTAATTCCCTATATTGGAGCGTGGATGAATTGAGCTAACTTGTTACCATATTTGAAGAGGTATTTTGCAAAAGGGCCTACATCCACTTTGGCTCTTATTGAGAAAAAGTCAAAAAACTGTTTCTAAATATTCAAGTTGAGCAATTGAAAAACTGAATGGATTATGAAAGAGGTACACTACATACTAATTGAAATTGAAATAAATTTTAAATGTGCTAGTTTTAATTTTTTTTTAAAATCATGTTTACATTTTTTGAAAATTTGGATGTAGGCCCTTTTGCAACAAAACTCCATCTGTTTGTACATAAAGAAAAAATACCACACACAAAAAATCATTTATTTTAATCATTTAAAATAAATAAGTTTGATATTGAAATGTATAGGTCACAATCATATGTTTCAAGGAAATAAAGTCATTTTTTTCAAAAATACCTACATCTCATTGTAAACAGCCATTGAAGTTGTTGTTTTGTTGCAAAAGGGCCTGTATCCCGATTTAATTCTGGATACAGGCCCTTTTGCAACAAAACAACAATTTCAATGGCTGTTTACAATGAGATGTAGGTATTTTTGAAAAAAATGACTTTGTTTCCTTGAAACATATGATTTTTCCCTATACATTTCTATATCAAACTCATTTTTTGAAAAAATGCACCATAGCCCTTTTGCAACAAAGCTCTTCATAGGATACTTGGGTTAATATGTTAGAAAGCAAGACCTTTGCTCTAGATATCTCTACCAGGTACAATGAATAATACATTGTGGCCAATGGCAGGAATGTGTAAAATATGGATCCAATCTAATTTGAGATTACTAGTAAATACTCTTGGGCAAAAGCAGGCAACAAAATGACACAGGAAATATGTCCTTTGTTACCACTCAGAGTAAAAAGGTGTATCTACTATTTGGTCATCCGCATTATAATTCCTTTTACCATTCCTTTCAACACTAACTATCCACTTCAATGACAATTTCATGGGAAATAATTATATGAATGATAAAAGATTTGTTTTAGAAACAAATTTAATATTGACCAAGTGTAGGGTCCTTTTTACAAGGAAATTTACTAAAATAGAAAAATAGTATATGAAGAGTCCAATCATAAAACATTATGCAACATTTTCTAAATGTTTGGGATTAGGCCCTTATTACATTTCATCTTTTATTTCGTAGTGTTGCCTTTCAGATGACATCTTTAAAACAAATTCAGTGTAAGTTTCTGAAAATATGATCAATAGCAGCATATTTGTATTCTTTAAAATATAATTTCCATAATTATATGTCAACTTCTGAAATAAATGGGAGGGGAAGGGGAAAGGGAAAAAGGGTGAGGGGGAGAAAGGGGGGGGGGGGGGATCAAACAAGTTCAAATGCTATTTGACTTCTTGGCATTTTAATCTAAGTTGTTACCCATATGTGATTCTTGGGGTCTCTGTTAGCACTTGATTCGGTATCAAGGAAAAGAAGATAATAGCTAACCTGTGGTACAACACATAATGACATAGATTGGGTGCAACAACCCCTACCTAGTAAGTGATTGGTTTTCCACAATAGCCTAATAACCCAATGGTTAAGGGGTTTACCCACCTGTTCAGCAATAAATCGGAAGCCCTTATCTTCCCGTACACACTCATAGGTTTCTCCTAACAATGGGTTGAATGGTTTGGTACCGGCACGTGTATACGTAGAGCCGTAGCTTGATACAGCAAAAGCTGCTACAAACACCATACGTTTGTAGGGATCATCTGT
This sequence comes from Ophiura sarsii, assembly GCA_035610835.1. Taxonomy (NCBI): domain Eukaryota; kingdom Metazoa; phylum Echinodermata; class Ophiuroidea; order Amphilepidida; family Ophiuridae; genus Ophiura; species Ophiura sarsii. The sequence continues at coordinate 85,295,475 of CM069442.1, read as the reverse complement.
CTCAGCTGCTTTGTCTAACAATTCACTATATTCAAGCTCTTCGCATAACACCTGTGTCATATCAAAATAAAAAGGTTGTTACAATTATGAAACACTATGGCGAAAATGTCACTATGGCAAATCAACAAGCTGAATATGTTGGTGAAATGTTCACTTAAAATATTCAAATAATCATTTACAAAAGATAAATAGCATTAATGATGTTCTCCCGCAAGTTGCATTATACAATTAGGGATCTAGATAAAGGATAATACAAGTTTTCAAATGAAAATGTTTGTATGAACAGCATTATTTTGTATTATTATTTATATGGGCCTTCTAAATGGTACAATAAAAGTGCGCATTGAATATTGTGCACCAAGTTCCCGGATGTGCATCCAATATTCAAAAAATATTGCTGTCCAATATTTTTTGTGCGGCGCAGAAGTTGTGTGCGTGAGTATATATGCGCATGGAATGTCAGTTTGGGTTAAACTTATTTATAGTTTTTATCAAAACAGTCTGTTATATAAATAATAATAATAATATTGAATGTTTTATTTTCGGGTGATACAAGAATATATTGCACTCGCTATAAAAATATTGCAATCATCTCTGACTCGTGCAATATTTTTATAGCTCGTTATTTTTATAGACTCGCTATAAAAATATTGCACTCGTCATAACTTGTGCAATATATTCTTGTATCACCCTCAAATCCATTCAATATTATATAAATAGTAATGGCACCCTACAAAGATTATTTTCAGTCTTGGCATATTTCTGACTGATTGCTAGTTTGAATCCTTCTTAAGCAAACTTTCTGTCACTCAATCCTATTTGATCAGTTTCTCTGTATATTCTGTTTACATATCTAATAAAATGCATACACTTTCCTTTACATGTATAGGTACATATTGGGAATACATATCAATACTGTCGATATTCTGTCAAAACCTTGGATCTCCATTTGGCCCTTCAGCATGAATAAAGTAAATCTTCCTATGTATAACCTTTGGGTAGTCTGCTCTAAACATATTCAATTTCCAAAACATATCTACCTTGTATGTTTTCTTGCCCCTGACCATGTATAAAGCAACACTTTCTATGCATAACCATTTGGTAGATATACTTTATACATGCTGAAGGGCAGGATAAACATACAAGGTTTTGCCAGAACAGTGATGATGTACAATTTTCTTAAACTGGTGAAGAGCAAAAGGATTTGAAGTGCATAAATATTAACATCTCAAAATCAAATAACCCTATTATTAATCACCATATACATTATGAATACTGATAGCTTAGAATTAAACTCAATCTATCCTATGGACATATGCACACACGCATGAATGCATATGTTGGACTGTATTGAATGTTGATACATGAGAGAAATAAGATCAAAGAAGTCTTAGATAGTCAAGACAAGAGTAGTGATGGACGTAAATAAATAACATCTAACTGCTGTTATATATAAGCTGGCTCCTCTGTGTCAGACACAAGATGTAACAGGGTTGTGGAGTTACGGACTTTGGCTTTGGCCATTTTTAATTTACTGTAAGAAAGATGTGTGCCAAATGTGTCGTATTCAACTTAAGGTTGTCCTCGGGCATACATATCCAATCTCTGCATCCAATAGAAACAGGACACCAAATCTGTGCCTGTACTGTGTAAGATAACTAGGCCAGTAGCAAGCTGACTAAACCACAGTGTTACTAGAGTTTTATTGAGCAATGTAGCTCAACAAGGTTATTAACGCTTCAAGGGTTATTCCTACCAATCATGTGCATCCACATATAAGGTGCAATTGTGCGTTTCATGTTTGCCCTGGTGAACATATACATCCTCTTATTTCAGTTGATGTAATTTAGTACTATTCTAAAGTAATTAGATTACAATACTGACAAACCCCGGTATGATAGTTATTCTTTCACCATTTAAAATGAAGCGCACTTGATCTAGGTTACCCAATGTGCTGTTAATTCACAATTATCACATTAACACTGTCATTATATTTGAAGTCATTATAACCTTGTCTTGAGGCAACAAAACACTGGAGAGTTTAAGGGCATCTGTTCAATCAGCAACAATGGTATTTCTACATACTTCACTATCTATAATCATGTCCTGAAGCCTCATAGTGAGACTTAGAAACATCACGATGGTGAATTGGCGATATTGCTGAATATCAAAAGGTCAATTTTTCGAAGGTGAGCGTGCAAAGTCTTTTTTTCCAGTAACTTTAATTTAAAGGTTCAAAATCATTGGCTATCATGAGCTATCTTTCACCAAAGGTCAAAATTATCATTTTGCGGCTTGCCCAAGCAGGTACGGTCACAGGGTTATTAACAAAGACTTTTATGGGATAGCAATTACTGTTTAGTTTCTTTATTATAGGAATGGTAGTTGATGCTTTGTTCTACCACTTCCTGTCAACAAGATGCAGTTTTCTAGCTAAAACCTATTTCTGGGTCATCTGCTATTTTTGATAACCAACACATATTACAACGAGTTTGAATCTTGCTTCTATGTCAGAATTGTGTGATTTTACATAACTACTAACTGTCGTGCTGTTTTGCTATCCCACTGTTGTCCAAAAGTAAAATTGTCTCAAACTTATTGTCTCATAGTTTTATTTTAAAGTATTAATAAACATCTTACTATTACTACCCCTCACCTGGAGCATACTGAGTGGTTCATTGAGAGCTACAGGCATGGCGATCTTAGACAGATCTTTGCCTATATTCTTCTTTAATATATTCCATAAGCTTAGATGACTTGTGTCAGGCTGGGGTGCTGGTAGAATAGTACGACGACCGGTCTGGGATCGAACCATGCCATCTTCTCCGACTTCCTCCACTGTAAAATGACAATAAAAACAAAACATAAAAGAATTAGAAAATACAAAGATTACATTCACTCAGTATAGATCACATTGTACTACCAATAAAAGCATCTCTAAAATGTAAGACAATAAATAAAGTGTAACTTAACAATTTATACATAATATAACAGTTAACATTTATAAGGCAATTCCATCTAGATCATAGCGCATGCGACAAAGAGCTAAAATGATCATGGAAAAAGTTGAGTCTTAACACTTTCCATGCGGCAGGCAGCTGCAGACGACATTCAAAAAAATCACAAAATGTTTCAAAAATGTCAACATTATTGATTTTCATTACCATATTTGGAATCACTGTGAGAAATGCATTGAAATAAGTACAAACATGCCTAGTATTGGGTCAGGAATCATTGAAAATTGTGAAAGGTTTCTGAAAAATCTGTTTTGTGTATGGTAAAACTAATAGCCGCGTGGAAAGTGTTAAGATTACAACAGAACTGAGAGATGTTGTCAGTTTCTCTTATAGTACGAGGGAGAATGTTCCAAGACTGCGGACAAACCGCAACGAATGATTTCTGACCCAAGACTTTGTTTGTTCTAGGAACATTCAGGCGGGTTAAGTCCTGAGCAGAACGAAGAGTTCTTTGAGGGACATATGGCGACAATAGATCTGTTAAATAAGCAGGTGCAGTATTGTTCTAGTATTTGAAGACAAAAAGGACAAGTTTAAATCGAATCCGTTCCCTTATAGGAATTATATTAATGTCAGCCTATTGCTAAAGAGAAGAGGACATACGCATATGTGACACATTAATCTTTGATAAACCTTTATGTTCATTATTAGTTGCACTAAAATTAACAACATGCAAAATTACAAGATAAGGCCACAAACATTTTAGAAAATGTCAAAATTATGTAAAATGTCTGAAATTAGTGTTAAAAATAACAAAATAACAAAAATAAACTTTGATTTCTTTTTTGCACATGCTGGTTTTGAGAACGCCACCCTCCTCGCTCTCCTACCTGAGAGGTCTGTTTGTCGGTAGAACAGGTTATTTTTCGTGGCCTTAACACAATTTGAAGCAATTAACCACTTAAGAATACCCATATTCACTGCATATCACTATCAGCTTGTTCATATAATTTCATGGAGATACAGTATATCCATGTATATTTTTGTTCTTAAAGTTGACAGTTTTATGAGATTGATTTTGTAAAGCATGCAATAATGATTTTGTAAAGCATACAATAATGTAATGATTTCACTACATTTTTACAACTCCTAGGTCAAAAAGATTTGGTGTAGATTTAAAATTAAAATTATTTTTGTTGAAATAAAATTAGCAATTGTCACTCTATCATATTTGTGCTGCAATGTGACAAAACATAAACAACCAATACTAAAATATTAGTCAACTAGTATTTTCGGTATCCTTGTTCAAATAGTAAATCGTGCTCATAGATCACAAAGTAAAACTGAGCCAAAAGGGATTGTTCTAGGGTGTTCGCTTCATATCTAAGGAAGTACTGCAAATAAAGAAGTAAGAGAGGTGTGCTCAAACTTACAAAAACAGGGGCTTTTCAGGGGCTTGCTATCTTATTATGACTCCTTTCAATAAAATCAGAGGACAATGTTTAGGATATGATATGAATACGATGCTACAGTGCAGTTCATAGACACAATTCCAAACACACATTTTCCATGAATACCATGATAATGATCAAGGACTGTTATAATGTACTGTCAACTCATAACGAATTGTACATTTCTGATACTGTATTTTTTTGTCTACACAATTTTTAAAAATTTACAAATTGAAGCTCGACCATCCTTATTTGATATACTAATTTCATGGTTGCCCAGTTTTGTGTGATACACATAGTATAGTATGTAACATTTTGCAATTCATCCATTAATTATGCAATGAATAAAATATACACACACAATAACTCTATGAAAATAATTAAAACCTTGAACAAATCTCATCTACACAGTATGGCAGTGTTTGAAGTGACACCAAACGATTCAATTATGTCCAATAGATATCAAGCATAACTAAATCATTTTACTCATGGTCAATATCGCCCAATCATTCATGGCAATAATTATGCATATTACATTTCCATCTCACATACTTACATCTCAAATTAAGAAATATTGATTTATATAACGCTGCACAGTAAGACATGCAGCAAGATTCTTTTGTGGTTACATTTTACATATATTATTGCTTTGGGAATAGGGTATACGTTATAGAAAATTATGCTATCGCTATCATAACATGTTTGTCGTGGAATTGAAGCACTATATTCCCCTGGACTATTCTGCTATACCCAATGTAATTTTCCAAAGGTCATGTTCTACAGTAAATTGAACCGGGATTCTGGCCAGGACTGAATAACAAACGTTCAGTATTACGTCGATGGTTACGACAACTTCATTAATTCACGATGTACAAATACTTTGCCCACACACATTATATGATTTCCCATTTAATGACGTTATATTGTGAAGCATGTGTCCACTTCAGAACCTTTAAATGTATACAATAATTGCATCTTATATCTAAATATAACATGTATCTGGTCATCATGAAAATTTGGAGTTTAGGAACATTGTAGTATTATATTTCTTCAAGAATACTTTCCATCCCCCACAGCAGGCAACTAACACATTTTTCACCTTGAGCCTAGGAGGATACATAATAAGTCAATAGGGCCCTTCATCCCTGTTCATAGAAGAACAAATGTCATGATGACAGAATTAATTGTAGCAAATTAACATATCACAGCAAGTTTGTCAGGCATGAATATGGGTATGTGAAGTCACTTTTGCCACATAGCCCTATGCGATGAGCCTAATTTTGGGCTTTTTTTGCATAGTTGTCAGAATCTTTTTAAGTGGAAAAAAAGTGAACAGTGGGCCAAAAACACAATAAATAACACAAACTTGCCATTGAAAAAAAAAAGCAATTCGATTAGCCATTTCTTCTTTAAAAAAAAAGGAAAACAAAAAAGCATAATTATTTTCCCAAATGTATGCCAGACAAACCTTCTTTTCCCCCTTATGAAATGTACCATAACTTCTCTCATACACACCCCTTCCTATACAAATATCCCTTACCTTAACCCCTTATTTACATTATGTTATATGTTGGCTTTCTTAAAAGCATTTTTTTAAATCAGTAAATAATATCTAAGATTGCAATAGTAAGATTGGATGATCAAAGCCGAGACACCTTATTTATTTACTCCCAGCCAACTCTACTAAAAATGTGTAATTTAATAAATGAATCTCCACTGAGTATGTTTTCAGAGAATGATGAAACAAAATTCACAAAGTACATTAATTTTTGTTCAAAATGCTTTTAAGTTCTCAAGAAGAATATCCATATCGTTTAACAAATAAAGCACACTAATTTATACTAGGAAAACTCTGAAAACTCTCCCTTTAAATTATTCACAGAGCAGTAAAAACATGTTATTTCTTAAATGTCAATTGCAATAAAACAATATTAAATGACATGACGTCTTCAGGGACAACTGAAACAAGATGCCTGGCTGATTAATTCCATAAATGCATCTTCATTATGCCTTAAGTGGAGGACATCTTTGCCTCAAGCTCTACAGCATTATCATAAGTAAGTACTGTCAAGGCATAGGCAGAGATTATACAAATATTTGAAAAAGAAATGGATGCGAAACGCTATAGCAATACATGTACTTGGCATTGAATCTATTTGGACATAGCGGATGCATTACAGTATCCTTGTGAAAACTCCCTGAAACATGCCTCATCAATAGCTACATTACAAACCTTTTACCGTATCATGCAATAAATATCATTATATTCACTGGTCAATGTTTCCTTGGATTGGGCAATCAAAACATGTTGAAACAAAACATCCCCGATTGACCGATTGCAAATATTTATAACAAATTGAATTGCATTGTACGATAATCATTGATTTTTTAGAAAATCATCATAAGAGGGAACATGTACTGGTTCCACCCTTCTGATTACCACATCAATTCCAAACATGATGATAGGGGGAACTTCAGATTTATTTGTGATGGTTGGAGAGATTTGAATGTTTGTTTGGTCCATAATTACACCAGATTGCATGAGAGAAATCGAAAACATGATCAGGCAGCTTTGAAGGGGTTCGTGAAAGGTTGTTATATTTAACACAAGATTTACAATTCTTAAAATGAAATGCTTTGAAGGGATTCCATATAAACAGTACCAACTTTAAGTTGGTAACCGAAACTTCACCCTTAATTAATTTCATTTAAACATTTCAGCATGTCTGTTAATTATATCACAATTTTGGTGACACATCTTCAATAAATCAGCAAAATGCGGAATAACAAATCTGTTTAAATTAAAAGAAAAAATAAAAGCATTTGAAAAAGGGGTCACCAGAATAGCTGCTTAATTTGCTACCCACATTCCTAGCTTATCCCTGTTATCACTGATGACATCCCTCGTAGTCTATAGTGGCGCCAATCTACCTGTTTTAGTGTAACATAAATTTTGTTTAATGCCATGATTTGCAGATGACATTTAGAGAGATAAAACCCCTTTTCCAACAAGATGCTAATTTCGACGATGTACTTGATGTACTTACATACGCATGGACAACTTCTTTGTCACTAAGTGTCCTAACTCCTTAACGTGAATAGATGGACCAGATTACCCTACTCATTATGTCCATGCTATCTCCCGCTGGCGTAATACGCTGCATACCTTTACCCAGAGTTAGCGAGATAGCTGACTGACTGACTGACTGTCTAGCTCTCTTGGTTTAATATACCCTAGTTTCATTCAGAGAGTGATTGCAGGTCATATAACCTCCGCTATTAGGATAGATCTCAATCTCACTTCAATTTCTATTCATCATTATGAACAAAAAATGACATGGTTTCAGGCATTCAGGGATCTTCATAGCATGAATTTCTAAAATATTAAATGTATTGGGAAAGGTGACTCAAAATGCCATTTTTCAAAACAGACTATCGAGTAGAAAAAAACCCACTAGAGGCCAAATATTCCAAACATCGTTACACAAATGCTACAATGACGGTGCAAATATGTTGGAGTATATTGGAAAACAAATATATATGAAGAAAACTGCGTATTGTAGCCCTAGAAAAGTATAAAGGAAATAAATGCCTATTTAACATTGATGGCAAATGTGCCCATTAATTGTCTGTCAGTATATTGGGTTTCACAAGCATGAATAAGTGACAATGACAATCATTACAGTTGGCTAACAGTAGAGCTAAACAAGAGTTTTAATTTTTGAGAAGATACATTATACAAAGACTTAAGGTCAATGCCATATATGCCTTTTAAAAATATATATCTGAAATCCAGGGATGTTTTCAATGTCATAGCATGCAGCTGCCAATCAAATAAGACTGAGATATGCAGAGCGACTGCTATCTGCAAAACGTTACTTTCTTCTGTAAATAACATTTGAAATATCACAGCAGAATTACTGTTATCTACAGAAGATAGTAACAACTTTTTACGTTATTAATACTACCTACAGAGATTATGGCAATGTGTGTTGTATTAATGCTATCTTCAGAAGATAGCAACAATTCTATTACACTATTCCAATTATATCTACAGAAGATAGCAACAGATTTGTGGCATTATTTCAGTTCTGTGTACAGATAGTTATAGCAATGATATTGTGGTAATATGATGCTATCTACTGAAGATAGCAACAATTTCATTGCATTATTTCGACTCTATCCACAAAAGATTACTGCAATTTTATTGCTCTAATATAATGCTACCTATTAAAGGCAGCAAATATTTCATAGCATAATTTCAATGCAATCCACAGATGATTGCAGCAGTGTTATTGCAAAATTGTAATGCTTTCGGCAGAAGATAGCTACTTAAAGCATGATTTTAATGTTTTCTAGACAAAAGCAGTTTTGTTATATCTTATTCTGACGCTATTTACAGAAATATTAACGATATGTTGGGCTTTTTCATCAAATACCTTGGTTTATTCCATTATGAATCATTTTAACAGTGCCAGGTTTAAACCCACAGAAAAATCACTTTTTAAGTAACCCATGAGTTTATTGATTTTGCATATGTTTATATATTTTGTTCCTTTACCGTCCCCACCTGTGCTGTCTAAATATAGAGCTGAGATTGCATGACATCCATCACTTAATAGACACCATAGTGATAGTCTACAGAATGATAGTATAGTATAAATGTCCACAACAGGAAACACTTTTCGGAAGAGCATGCCGCATTATCTGGCAAGTCTGTCTACTATGCTAAGTTACAAACTGCTCTTGTTTAGCACAATTGCTAAATAATCAACATTTTTTATTAATTTGATTGATATGAACTGCATTATCTATTAAGGGAGTGTTCATAAATACTTTGGTAGGCGGTTGGACATTTTTGAGCCTCGGACATATTTTTTTTCTTGATCCCCCCAAACACCGTTATTTTGTTTCTTTATCCCTTTTTTTGTGATTTGTTTTCTTGACCCCCTCCCCTTTATGTCAAGTTACTGAGCATTATTAGATTCGACCGTGCACAAAGCGTGTAATTGTAAAAATGTGGGGTTTATTTTTGCGCAAAGAGCGGACAAATGTGAAATTTGTTTGTACCCGCGAGGCACAACAACAAAAAAAGGATTTTTTTTGTTGATCCCCTTATTAAGTACCATTTATTTTGGTGATCCCCTTTAGGGGATTTTTTTTCTTCTGATCCCCTCTTCATTTTTTCAACCCCACCACCAAGGTATTTATGAACACTCCATAAGCAAGGCAAAATTATTATATTATATTTAGAAATTTGATCAAAATGTATACACAGATTGTTATATTGTTGGCATTATCTGCATAGTCTGTTGAACATTTTAATAATATGTTTGTAAAAATGTACAAGCTACATGATTTAAATGGTAGGCATTCGATATGAACAGACCCAGTCACAATGATTAAATCCTATTATGGAATTTATTTGATGAAAAGGTAGTTTATATTATATTATTGACCTATTGTGAACAAATGCCAAAATGTGATAAATAAATACTACCTGTATCAGTGACAATTCTTGAATCAGTTTGTTTTGCTGCAGTGCAATCTTTAGACAAATTCTATAAAGTGCATATCAATAGCCAAGAGATATGTCCATGATGTCATTTACCCCATACGGTCAACAGACTACCGATCTTCATGTTGCCGTTTTCCTGTTGTCAGTAACACGCATAATAGGTGACCCGTAGGGGAACATGTTGCATTAAGTGTTATTTTCCTATTAATTTACATTCAATGTGTGATTAAGGCTAGAACAAATTACAGACAATGTTACACAATTCCATACGTTGTGAAATTCATGATTTTCTGTTTCTTTTAAATTATACCTACAAAATTATGGAAAAGGTTCATCTCTTCATTATTGTGCAATTTTTATGTATGTGAAAAGCGTGAAAAATAAAATAGCATATAAATATCCCTTGAATGAAGTATTTACTTGCAGCGTTACAGAGCATCTACAGCGCATGATTGACAGAGGAGATGCTTTATCATAAGAGACTTATCCTGAATGGAGAAAAGATTTGCATGAGCCCATCAAGGAGGCATAGCTACTGAAAGATTATACTGGGGTATGTGCGACGGTCAAAACATCCTTTTAACGTCTCATCTTCTTGGGTTGAAATTCATATTGTATCTCTCAGCTCTTTGTGACCTCCCCTAGTTCAGAAATAACCCTTTTAAAGATCAATATTTCATTATTATAAGTATTTTTGCCTCATTGATCTTTTAGTTTAAAAAAAAATCTGTTTTTCAACTCTATATTTATGTATTAATTCATGAAACCTATTTTTAAGACCAATGAGCTTTTATGACTTGCAGTTTTACTATATGGTAAAAATAACCTTATTCATGTTTATTCGTTACATTTTACTCATGGATTTAATCAAGCCATTATTTACTTACAGTAGTATGCGGATTAAATTTGATGATAACAACTCACAGTGTTTTGCTCTACATTCTGTTTCACAAGCTTTTATGTGTGAGAATCTTGGGGCAGTAGATCGCTACTTAAGCATCAGGACCATTCCAATCACATACAGTTAGTATATTAGCATAAGTAACAGACAGGGGTAATATTACTGGTAATACTACACATTTTATCTGGTCTAGTCTTAAGCTGAGATTGGGATCACAGACACCCAATGCAAGGGAAATATAGGGTCTTTTCCTTTGAACAGAGTCGGGGTATGGAATTCGTTAAACATGATAGTACGGGCATTTTTATGAATCTCCATAACTCCAGCAATGCAGTAACTGAAGTACTCCCCTATGTAACGGTGCATGATGCTTGACCCTGTTTATCTTCAAGTGTTTACCTTTAGGTATGTCAAATTGAATGGTGGTACTTCGGCATCTGAAAAGCTCTCATGTATCTATTTGTATTGTCTGTATGATAGAATTCATGACTACCCCTACTAAAATCTCTCAAATTTAACACACACAAAAAACCCTAGTATGATCAGTTTGATTAGTACACATACATGGATTCCCTGATACCTATGGTGTTTGTTGTGCCACCATGGTCTTTGTTGTGTCATCTTAAGGATGAATGTTGGCAGGTGGCAAAAAACTGTAAGTGAAACAGATATACTGATATCCATCTACCTCTGTGCTTGGAATGTATTCCAGTGATCACAGCTTATGATAATAAAAATCCCAAGCCTAATTTTATTATATGCATCCAAATATTCAAAGAGGAATCCCTGCATATCAAATTTGCACCCAGTCAATTGAATACATTCTGACATCATTACACAAGGATAAAAGAAACAGATTATAGAGTTCATTTGAATATCAGACAAGACAAAACATATGAAGATTAACAGCATTTATAAAATGGCAAAAAAATACCTTTCTGCATTACTTTTAAATAACCCTCATCACAAATTGAAAATCAGGCGACTCCGAGTTACAAGAGCAGATGTAGACCTTTAAGAATAACCATCATAACAAATTGATTATTAGGGGAGTTACAAGAGCAGATGTTGATCTTTTTGAATACCTTCATCCATCACAAATTGATAATTAGATGAGTTACAAGAGCAGATGTAGATCTTTTTGAATAACCCTCAGCACAAATGATAATTAGGTGAGTTACAAGAGCAGATTCAAAAATCTTTTTGAATGACCCTTATCACAAAATGATAATTAGGTGAGTTACAAGAGCAGGTGTAGATCTTTTTGAATGACCCTCATCACAAAATGATAATTAGGTGAGTTAAGCAAATGTATATCTTTTTGAATTACCCTCATCACAGAATATATTCTTAGATGTTGAGTAAATAAAGGGAATCAATACTTGTCATGCGGATGCGGGGGCGGAGCGTACGGTTATATCAAGTGTTAGCAAATGGCAAAACTAATCAATACAAGTCGTAGATGAGTAAAAAAAGGTTGTCAGATATTAAAATAAAACCTATTCCTGCTTGTAGCTTGGTAAAAAAACTAGGTCATACAGTATATCTCATGGTTGGTGGTAAGCCTATCGCGAGAAAAAACTCACAAACCTCCTCAAAAACAAAAAAAATCAATAACAACAGAGATTAGAAATCCCAAATTCAAAATATATTGTGTTATGGAGTGTTGGTCCCCCCCCCACACCCAAGATATTTTACCGTTTCTAGAACATAATAATAGATTTGGTAAATCCTTAAAAGAGTGAAAATTTGATATCATATCATAGAATTCAAGATAAAAAATAACAATAACCCCCCCCCCCCAAAAAAGAAAGAAAACCCACACCAAACCACCCCAATATATATATCACTTAATACATTCCAAATATGATTATATTCACTGAAGCCACTAAAATGATAGTCAACTAAACACTAAAAGCCCGATGTTAAGGTTTTTTTAATTTTGAATATTTGAGACCATATTTGAGACTAATATTTAAAAACTATAAAAAGGTTTTATTAAGAAGGTTTTGTGTTGTGTTTAAATGTATGCTCTATTTTAGTTTTTATCTTGATGTACTTTTTAATCCTCTTTGGCATGTTTGAAAATATTTGTGTGCTTTTCAATATTTGTATTGTACAGCGCATCAAAACATTTGTATTATGCGTTTTACAAATGTAATTTATTATCATTGTTATTATTATTATTATTATTAAGAAGATTCATACAGCCATCTGGTTTTCATTTATTTCAAAAGGATATTCAACACAAATACATGCTAAACATACAGTTCTCTCATCTCTACAACTTCCATGTATTATTCTCAACCTTTTATGATTCCCTGGAGATCACATTGTGTGCCCTGATAATGTAGACAATTGAAACCGTTGTTTTGTATTTCAAGAAAATCTTCCAGACGAGTTTACTATTGACTTAAATCTGCCCAGTTCTATCGAGTCTTATTTGTATGTACTTTGATATTTTGAAAGCACTTTAGTAGTACTAAACATGAGTAGCAGTGTTGCAAACATGTCACTAAAATTCAAGTACATGCACTTGTTCTGTATGCATTAACCATAAAGTGAAAGCATGCATGAAAGTCAAGATAAATCACAGTCACTTTTGTTGCCAAGTTTCAAAAGAAGAAAAAAATAACCATATACCGTATCCTCGAAAATGGGATCCCTTTTCCAATACAAATTTGCTGGTGCTTGAACAAACAGGTCATAAGGCCGTTTCAATTATTGCTATTTACTGTTCAAGCCAACATTTCTAAGAACAGATATTTTCATGCAGGACTCACTGAAAATCATAGAAAGTTATATTAAATTATAGCAGAAAATACCTTTTTCATCATTTTTGCCATCTATTTACTTCACAGGGTCCCTCTAACTCCTATTAATAGCCAAAATATGTGAATAAGTTCAAATTACTACACACATTAAGTAATGTTGTTATATAATCTATATAGGAATGGATAAACATGGTGCAAGATAACATTATCCAAATGTCCTTGTGGCTGCTATAGGTGAGACCCTGTCATGACTTGGCATTCCACTAGTAGAAACACATTGTAATTCACCCACTCAGTGTTTGCTATCTACTGAAGATAGCATAGGACAAGCGATGTACTTTAAAGAGTAATTTCCCTTTTTTCACACCATGTTACAGTCATTTCCTCTTAGCCTGTATAACAAATTTGTCCAGAAAGTAATACTTTCGATTAGTATTTGTTCAGGAACAAGATAAAAACTGGTGGCATTACATCTAAGATGGTTTTAATTATCTACTGGGCCGATGTTTTATTGAAAATAGTATATTAGCAAAACTCAAAATGATGCAAGAATTTTGGTAATTCAGTTGCTATCATTGCAATAATATAATACAACTCAAATGGGACCTACCCTTGACGCTTTTGTAATTAATCTATACAAGTTGAAAATAGATGTTGCCGTTATATCGCCAGATTTTAAAATTTGAATCTTGATTAAAAATATTTTTAAATGTTCAAAATTTGACAGTATCCAATGGTTTCACTCGCAAAAAAAGAAATTATCCATAATATAATCCTATATGTAAAAATATGCTTGCATGAACTCTGCTGCAAAAATCTGTGTTTTGTGTTTTTATTTCTTTTCAAGTGTTAAGGCATACACAGATTACAATCACAATATTGGCCTATTCAAACAACCTTCAGATGGGCTATAGGAGTAAACCATGGGGAGCAATGTCCCTTGAAATGGTAGAGATTTGACTTGCCTAACACACTGTCATAATGCTCATGAAAGGACACTTTATGGTGAGAAAGAGTTGTTGAATATCAGTCCATTTTATACTAGTTCTGTATTATACAGCTGAAAAAGTTTAGAAAACACAGATATCTAAAATTAGTTGATCCCATCACCTGACCATATAACTGGCTGGTATTTACCTATCTATTTTTATATGAAAATCATTTTTCATACATGACCTTCTGACCTACAAATTCAATTCTGCGTAGAGGACAAAGATTATATATCTGGTGGATCAATTTTTAATGCTATGCATGTACAGGGTGAAACAAAAAAAGTTATACATAAAAATAATTTCAAAGTAATTTCAGTTTCAATTTTTAATGTCATGCAAAGGGAATATTCTCAGCTTTTTAATAAGATTTGTTTCATGAAAATCGGTGGCCAGGAAGCAGAGATACGATTAATTGTCTAAAGTAGTCGTAAAACCATCTGGGCCACTTTGGCTAAATTCATGGGAAGAACAGTATGAATAGAGTCATCCCATGAATATAGGAATAGAGCATTCTTGTGAGACAATGGTTCATTTCAAGTGGATCGTCTGGCGGCAGACTTTCCAAGGAGACTCCAATATGCACAGTTGGCTAGAGCTGGGTGCGGCGGGAAATATTTATGCATGATATTTTCATTGGAGACGAAGCAATCTTTCCTATGGATAGCAGAGTGAACACCAGTCTCATCAGCAATGTGCACAGGAATAACCCCTTCCTCTAGATTTCACTTATGACCGTCCAAAATCAGACAGAAACTGCTTGTTCGGGCAGGAATATTTGGTGATGGGACTTTGATTGGACATATCTTCATAGATGGGAACATGAATGCTTAACGATACGTTGCTCTGAACCTGATTGGCTCCATATCCTATCTATGGTGGTTTCAGGATGGGTACCATGTTAAGAGGAATAATATGCAAATTTCAATTATGGACTCAACGAAATTGATCAAGATATTATTATTTATTAATTAAATTTATGAATTTATTTATTGAAATGAAATAAAACTTTGAAAAGGAATTATGTAGTTCTATTAATGATCCTTGCATGATACCCTAACCATTTAATTTCAACAAACAAGATTGTTTTCTATGCTGAAAGTAGCCCAACCTGATTTCTAGACAACCTAGTAAATTGGTCATAATTTTTAAACAAAAGCAGTTAAAAACACCAAATAAAATTCTTCTGGTAGTCAACAAATCAGTTATCACAGAGTGTAAATAATTTTGACATTGCATTATTTTAATATTAGGTTAAAAATGAAATTGCAATTGTATAACTTTTTTGTTACACCCTGTAGTTCACCAGATACCCTGAACATTTAAAGGAGGTCACTCATAGCTGTGTTTGCAGAGTCATTTAACCCCTTCCCACGAATGTGCCAACACAAACACTGTACCCTGTCACACGAAATCTCCAAACACAAACACCATACCAACATGGTAGTCAAAATGCATGTACTTCAAAAAATGCTATTTACATGACAACTGCAAACCTTTGACATTTTAAATAACATGCATTATTACGGATATTTTCCTGCCAAAGTATGGCTAAATTGAATTTTCAGCATTTACTTTTGCAATATGTAATCTTAGTATGACATTTAAGGGTGTAAAGTTCAGCTTCTTTCCAAAGATCACATTAATCATAGATCCACGATAACTTGCTACGATAACATGGGATGTAATCCTTGGAAATACGGCAGAGATAGTAAGACTTAGGAGATCAATGGTGTAATGAATTTCTTGGGTAAAATACATTACAGTGTATTCTAGCAATAATTTGAACTTTTCCCCGCAATGCTTTATTATATCAAGTAATCCGAAAAGTGTCATTAAAATTGAAGCAATTATCATTGTTATAATAACAGTAAAACATGATTAAGTAGAAGCACCAAATATATTGTAAAACACGGAAGGAATAAAAGATGATAAGGTAAAGATGTACCACTTCAATCAATATGCATGGTGATCAGCACTTAGGCTTACATACTAAGTAACATCAGAGTATGACATTATTATTTAGTCAGTTCAAAATTGTCAAGCCTCCTTACAGCAGCGAATTAATACAGAAGAGCGTAGAAGGTGCGGATCGCGCATCAAATGCGTGTCGCGGGCATATGGCAAAATGATGTGCATACCCGTTGATTATTTCTGGGTGCAAAAGGATAAAATAACGCATATTTCTCGAAATTTGACTATAGGCGGGTTGATAAGCCACACCATTGGCTACCTAAAAGCCTAAACTATGTCAACAGGGAAATCTGCTTCTCAAAAATACATCAGCCAACCATCCACAGGCTATTTGAAAAAGTGGAAGTGTGAACCAGCCAATAATCTACCTTGCACAACATCAGACAGGACACAAAGCAGCGCAATGATAAGGGTCACGATACAATAATAAAGAACAAGAGTACAGGTAAATGAAATGGGAATATTATGTCAAATCAAATATGATTGCATACAGATGAGAACATCTAATGAACGCTTTGGTATAAGTGTGCTTGTAATTAATGAGACAATAAAGATGCTTGTCATTAAAGATAGATGAGAACAAACAGATGCTCAGAATGATGGCAGTAAATAGAAATTGATTATTGTTTTATCAATGGTCTTGTTGTCCCCTAATTTGGTACTCATGATAAAATAGTTTGCTTTCTTCAGGAGATAGCACATGTTTTTTTCATCTGACCTAAAATGTACATGAATTGTAATTTCACAGCATTGGCTAATTTGTCATGTTCAGGGTGACAGGCCCATAGCCAATGCCTTGGGAAAATAGTTAGCCATATATATTTGTATACCATTGTGACGATGCTAGCGTTGTGAATATGCTAGCGTAGCGTTTAATTATTGTTATTCTTGTTGTGGTAGCGTAAATTAAGCTTACTGCCTAAAATTTACCTTGGCTTTGCGTTGCGTATTTATTACGCCTGTTTCTTGAAGAACTTCACTCGTTTGAAACACAAGATGTTTACGTTTGGTCAACTAGGGTTTATATATTTGATCCCTTGTCATTTTATTTATCAACTTCTTACTTATAACAAACGATTGTGTCGATTTAATATGTGACAATTTCCCCGACGATACCGTTCCAAAACAGGCACGCAGGAAAAGAGAGCGAATTCTCCTCCCAATCGCCCAGGTAAGCCCGCATGTAGTTTCAGCCTTCTGATTGGCTAAGAGTTGCGCTCATGTAGTTTCGGCCTTCTGATTGGCTAAGACTTATGTGACGTACTCGTGAAACTACTTGTGGCACCAATGTCAACCATTAGGGGTGAGCAATTGTGTATTATTATACTGACTTCCTCACAACCATTTTCAGTAGATATCACACAGATTTGTATGTGACATATAAGATACATGGTTTGCTATCTTCAGTAGATAGCACATGGTTCTGTATATGATTTACATGAATATTGATGGTAAGCTTCAGTAGATATCACACAGATGTGTATGTGACATATAAGATACATGAATTGCTATCTTCAGTAGATAGCACATGGTTCTGTATATGATTTACATGAATATTGATGGTAAGCTTCAGTAGATATCACACAGATGTGTATGTGACATATAAGACACATGGTTTGCTATCATCAGTAGATAGCACATGGTTCTGTATATGATGAATATTGATGGCAATCTTCAGTAGATATCACACAGATGTGTATGTGACATATAAGATACATGAATTGCTATCTTCAGTAGATAGCACATGGGTCTGTATATGATTTACATGAATATAGATGGCAATCTTCAGTAGATATCACACAGATGTGTATGTGACATATAAGACACATGGTTTGCTATCATCAGTAGATAGCACATGCTTCTGTATATGATCTACATGAATATTGATGGTAATCTTCAGTAGATATCACACAGATGTGTATGTGACATATAAGATACATGAATTGCTATCTTCAGTAGATAGCACATGGGTCTGTATATGATTTACATGAATATTGATGGTAATCTTCAGTAGATATCACACAGATGTGTATATGACATATAAGATACATGAATTGCTATCTTCAGTAGATAGCACATGGGTCTGTATATGATTTACATGAATATAGATGGTAATCTTCAGTAGATATCACACAGATGTGTATATGACATATAAGATACATGAATTGCTATCTTCAGTAGATAGCACATGGTTTCTGTATATGTGATGCGATCTGTGAAAACCCGCCACATGTCGGGATTTTTCATATTGGAGATATTTATATCATAAGAAAGCTGAATCTGTGCTGATTACAGAACTGTTTTGATCATTTTTCTACGATCATTACAAAAAAAGTTATGAGTGAATGATGATTGTGATGTCATAAAAAGCTACAAAACAAGAAATCATGAAAACAGGCCATAAAAGATACATTAGTTCAATAGAATAACATTATAAGGCTAATTAGAAAAGTGACTTAACTAAGTTTTTGAAGGTGAAATTTCATAAAAGGTGATGATACAAAGTATTAGAAATTAATTTTCTAAACAAAATATTTAAAATTTACAAAAAAAGTTTTTATTTTTTTATTTTTTTTATTTTACCCATAATCCCTATTTCACATTTTGCGATATCCGACGGGTTTTCTCAGATCGCATCACATATGATCTTTAAGAATATTGATGGCAATTCTCAGTAGTTATATCACGTTGCATGTGACATAATTATAAGATACATGAATTGCTATCTTCAGTAGATAGCTCATGGTTCTGTACGTGATCTACATGTACAAGATACATGGATGGCAATTGTCAGTAAATATCAAATGGTTTTCTGTGTGGCCTACAAGATACAATGATTGCTATCTTAAGTAGATAGCACATAGCTTTGCATGTGACTTACATGATATATTGATCTTCAGCAGATAGCATTCAGTCTACATGGAGCCTACATTCTATATCATACCACAATGTCAACTTATAACCTACATCAGTGTCCAAATAATAAACATATTTAAATTTATTACGGCTATTTTGTCATGCTCATAGTATTCCAATACCAAGGCTATATAATACTATAATAAAACAATTTGAATGTCTCAAGCTATGAGCGTTACATAACAGCACTATCACGTAGCACAGGATTAGCCTAATTGGAAAATGCAAATGAGTCCGTCGCCACAGATTGTACAAACCCCAATCAATTACTAGAGCAAACAATGCAGCCTTAGTGTTTCTGGCCTCTATTTCAATTAAGCATGAATAAGTGGGATCTATTGCATATACCTTTACTTGATTCAGACAGTATTGTTCAATAGCAAGCTATCACACTATAATAGTTTAATGACGGAAACAGACTCTTTCTAAAAATAAGGCATGACCTGAGCTATATTCAACACTTTCATTGCTTTCTAAAAAATAAAAAATAAAAGACATAAAGCGCATGACCATTAGCAAGGAAAGTTATAACAACATTCTGAAGATGTTAATATTTCAAAGTAAGAAAAAAAATCAATAATACTCGCCTAATTTCTCAGGGGATAAACAAAACATTGATGAAATTGTATGGTTTTATTGGTTTTACTTTTAGGAGAAAATAAGAGAAATGTTGGTATAATATTATACCACTGCCATAAGACCAAATCAAATTAGGGGTTTCTATAACATAATGCTAAATCACTGTAGAGTTCAAATATAAGCCTAAATCACTACACATGGAAAGACAACTTGAATATCAGGATCTGACATTTGTTGTTGAAAATCATTGAACTGAAGTATTTTTCAGTAAGTGTTTACAATAACATTAAAATATCAAGGCCACACAAACCACCCTCAACAAAAGTAACACAGTTCATATCAATTCACCTTAAAGCATTGACATTCAAATCAAAAATTCAATCAAAAGCACTATCCATGTGGTTACATAAAGTGTAAATTAATATATTCTGTTGTAAAACCTATTAATTCTGATAGCACGGTGTAAATTAACATATTCTGTTGTAAAACACTATTAATTCTGATAGCACAGTGTAAATTAACATATTCTGTTGTAAAAAATATTAATTCTGATAGCACAGTGTATATTAACATATTCTGTTGTAAAAACTATTAATTCTGATAGCATTTGAAATGAAAATGATAAAACCACACAATAAAAATAGCACTGCGGATATCAATGACTAGGAGCGTGGATTTCTTCCTACTTTACGCATTTATTAAATACTTTTTTGTGACATATACCCTTTGATTATTGGTGTTCTATAAGATATGAACACATATCTAACATTTGCACTTAACAGTATTGATCAATACAATAGGTTTTTCACCTGTCACAAGTTTTCCTGAGAATAAAAATAACTTCAATCTTTATGTAAGGGTTACAAAAGGTCGATACGATTGTAAGATAATTTATATGCACGTACCACTCTCTTCTTCGTCGGCATTGGAATCTCCGTTTATCTCTCTGTCTTCTTTCTTTAAATGCATCTTCTTCCGAAGCGTGCGCAACATTCATCCCTCGCTTCCGGCAATTACGCATACCTAGCTCACCAAAACTCTATAAGATATCCAATCCACCGTGGAGCTGGTAACAATTACGCATAACTACCTCACCAATACCACAAGAAATAAAAATCCACTAATAAATGACTATATAAGATCCCTGTCTCAGCAAAATCACACAATACAAATAGCACTGTGGATGCCAATGCCTAGAAGCATGTAGTGTTGCGGTATCCCGCTGTAGAGACTTGATGAGCCTAGCTACCACTACTGCTGCAACTAATATACTAATAACCAAGTGTATACAGCTAGCACGCGCACACACCTAACTACTCGACCCACTAATAGATCTTGCATACATAGAGTGTGTGGCTGATCATACCGGTGTGCATTGTGCACAAATGTATATGTGGGCAGTGTTTCTAGGTGGTATTTACATAATCAATGCCCACACCTTTCAATATTCTTTCAAGATATTGTAAGAACCGTAAATGGATATCTATAATATATTACACTCTGAATGACAACGCAAAAGTGGAATGATTACATGATATAAGCAGCACATTTTAAATGCTCTTTTATAATAAACTTTCATAATAAGAAACAGGTTTCCTGTAATAAGCCTTTTTCAGGTACGGTCCTTCGGCTGAGTGTGGTTATTTTTCCCTTCCCTAGATTTCTTTTCTTATCTTTTTTAAAACTTATTTTAATTTGTTTATATATTGAGAATTTTCCAAAACTGTTAAAAACATTATTTTTTTTTTATCTGTTTATCTTTTAAAATGTGTCCAAATTAGTCAAAGATTTGTATTCCTTTAAACTATATGAAGAAAAAAATGATATGGAATTTAAATCTTTAAATTAGCAAATAACAGGTTGGTCAGGCCTGTATAACAGGTGATTAAAATAAAATGAATGCCCTACCCTTGATTAGTTAGATAGCTGGTAGTACAGTTTCCTAGAATCCATTCAACCATGGTCACCATTCACCAACCTTAGACATGTCTATTATAACACAATGTGACGCTTAAAAAGAGCCAATATATTTGCAGTAAAACTGTAAATTCAATTTTGGAATACCTTATCGAATTATGATCCCCCATGTTCCAACTGTCAATATCTATTCTCATAACTATTTATTTTGAGGTAAAATTATATGGGCATATGGGCACATCGTATGTGTACAATATCTCTGCAAAAACTGCAAAATTAAGTTTTTTACACAGTTAGGTGACAAATGAACTATTCATATGAAAGGAATCAGTCATGGTTAACCGTTTGCTGATTGGTATATGTGTTTGGATAATTTCATAATAAAATAATAATAGTGTTTTGCCAGTTTGTGCTTACAATAATATCCATGCATGAAACGATTGCGCTTGTATAAGGCTGCATGTGTGATTGTACAATCTCTTATTTCTATAAACAACAAGTTGTTACTATGTGATAGCAGGATACTCTGTCAATCCAAGCAATTACTGCGCAGGATAAAATGATGTTAAGGTGTTGCCTGCTGCAACTGGATCTAAAAGGTCTCAAAAGTATGGTTATATGGCTGTTAATGGTTTTAAAAAGATGTCAAACATATTGCGCTATTCTCTAAGATATGATAGTAAATCACTTAAAATTCACCTTTAGGCCTACCCCCTGTACTACAAAAATCCTGAATTTTAAAGAAAAGGTTTTATCAGAAAGAATATGTTATGTATCCCTTTTTGTTAATTGTATAGTATTTGTTAGAGCTGGCACTTGTCAATTATAACCAACCTATTTGATTAAATCAGTCACAAAGTGGTAACAATAATTGTTATTTTAATTAATTGCAATATAAACAAAAATACAAGCCTTATTGTTTTAAATTACCTAACAAAGCCGTGCAAAATATCTACTTAGAATCATTTTTTATTATATAAATAAAAGTTGACAAAATTAACAAAAAGAGACACACATAAATATATTTGAATGATATAGAAATACAATGTAATCAAATCCTTCAAAAACATCTACAGAGTAACCATTAGTTAATTTAGCTTTAAATTATTTTGTTTTCTTGTTTCTTTGAAGAAGATATGTTGCTATATTTAGTTGACACTTAATGGCACTGTCAATTCTACAATGCCATAAGCAATTATCTGCCACATTTGATCAAACTAAATCAAATGTGGCATCAGTGTTGCCAACACGTTACTCATCATATGGGATATTCTATTTTGTGGGTAAGGTGACAACAAATTGTTCTGGAGATTTTCAGACCTCTAAGGTAAACCTCTACTGTCAGTCAGACTTTATTCCTGGTTTATTGTTTAAAAAAAATCAAAATGTTAAATAAATTAGCAATTTCTTCAAAATACTTGGAACATTTAAAAAAATCATCTCAAATTCATGAAATAAGAGCTGTGTTCGGGCCCATAAAACAGTTCTTTTTTCCATGGCTTAACATTAAAATACAGATAGGTGTTTCATAACATTGTCAAGAATCAGGCTACTTATAAGGGTCACTTTCAAGTTATGGAGAGATTTTCCATTAAATATGATTTCTTGACACTTACGAATGATTTGAGTGTCCAAGGTGCCAACTTGATATTGTAATGATTGCTCAGACATTTAAAGGTAAATGCCACGGAGAGAAGATAATGAATGATAATGCACAACAATATGGATGATTCTGATGTACTTTGTCATCCAGCACATCCTTAAACTCCTGAACCCTGTGAAATTCCATTTGAAAACTGTGCTGGCAGCATGTGCCACCTCCGCCTATCTCCCCGGGCAATCACACCTCAGTCTATCTCCCTGGGCAATCACTGAGGGTGATAAATACAGACTGAGTAGTTAATTACATGCGTGTGATCCCCCTGGACTAAGAAACTGTATTTCATGCTGGTGGACCCGGGTTCGACTCCTGTCGACTACAAGTGTGGTTTTCCCTGCCTAATTTTGTCCATTTCCACCCTGGATAGTTTTTCCGACATTTCCATCCCAAAAGTGTTAGGGTTTAAGGAAGAGTTGTTACTTGAGATACCTTCACCACTGCCTTGGTGCTGTGGCCTTAGTGCAGTGGCCTTAGGCTGATTGCATATATTTAGCAATACTGTGTGCTATGCCCTTCTAGGAAAACGCCAACGGCTATATACACCAATTGGAAATGTTCAAATTTAATAGCAACACAAATAATCAACGGACTTTGGGCTAGTAAATGTCGAAGGTCACCCAGGATGCGACCACAGAATAAATGTTATATTGAGTGCGATAGAACTGCATTTCAAAAATTGCATATAAAAGATCTCTTTGACGACTGCTTCTGAAAACATGGATAGGAGAAGTTTGTATTATGATTTTGGTACTTTTCTAATCAGTTTGCCTTTTGGCTATGGGTCAACCAAGCAGTATACATAGATATGCGTTTATTGGAAGAAAACCTTTATATTTGAAGTGTGAAAAACAAAAGATAAAGCAAGGGAAAACAGTGATTGTATTTGGAGTGCAAATCAAATCATATTGTCAATTTTTATTTAGATGTTTGTAATTTCAAAGCAGACCTTCTTTTCAGTTAAAAACATACAAAACAATGCTTGCATCTTTAATGGCAATGATATTTCGTAAGTAATTTGTTCATAATATTATGAACCACTACAACAAATCCTAGAACAAAAGAACATTTAGTAATTCCAAGATAGGCTTGATATACTATGGAATAATAAGCATATCAGCATACCAGATCGCACGGCGCTAGCACTTCATTTAATTAGTATCCAGTCAAATAATGCTGGGACTTTTCAATACACAAATACTGAAGGAAAAAGAAGCGCAAATGTGGATGAATTGAAAGAAAGTAAAAGGATGTCACACAACCAATTTAATTACGAAATATTGTAAATTTCATGCACTAGCAAATTTCCATAATTCATTAAATTAAAGATATTTTTAAATGTTTTGCAATTGCATCTGCTTTGGAATTACACCACAACTGCTGCTAATTGCAACTGTTAAAGGGTATAACAGTATGATCAAGATATTCAAAGAAGGTGTCCGGCAAGCACAACATTGCCCATTATATGTTAGAAAAGTAATTATCGAGCCTAAATCGCGTAGTATTTAACAAAACATCATATTTATTGTATAGACGAGTAAATACTGCCATCTCTCATACATGCAATTTTTAAAATTTGCGGTGATTTAAAGCCCGATTTCAATGAAGTTTTCTTATACACTGCACTTGTGCACATTTGAGCACCAAGAACAGTGACGTCATTAAAATTGGCTTTAAATCACCTCAAATTTCAAAAAAAAGATGGTAGTTTTTATTTGTTTTTTATAATAAGTATAATGTTTGTTCAATATAATTACGCGATTAAGGCTCGATAATTGCTTTTCGAACATATAATGGACGATGTTGTGCTTGCCAGACACCTTCTTTAATCATATTTTGATGAGCATGCTGAACATACCATATATAATTTCTGTAACATGGACATTTGTGCTTTAAATCAATTGATCATCAGGTGATGTGAACATTATAATGAAAGATCATCTGTGTTAAGTAAATAATAGTCTGAAATTCCAGGTATTGAAATTTCACTCAATGATGTGCATATTTAGGGATGGTTAATTAGTTGGTGGTCTTTACATCGGCTAATTAAAAAACACCTTGGTTTTTCCAAAAATCAATTTGTAGGTCATACTTGCTGTACAAATGGTATCTGAACATCAATATGTGAATTTGTTAAGGCTTGCCCAAATAATAAAATATACAAATATGTTCATAAATCACACTCTGTAAAGAAACAACATTACAAATGTATTAACCCTAACACTCTTGAGTACTACGAATTACTACGATGCGGTGTGCTTGTGTGACCCGGCTCGGCAGTTTTTCGTACAGGGTGGAATACACTCCACCATGTATGGTCCCCCCCCCCCCCCCCCACCCCCGGCCTAGCGGTAGATCATCTACCTCTGAACCCAGAGGTCCGGGGTTCGAGCCCCGGGGGCACTTTTTCCCCTCGCCATTTGGCCGCGAAAAAAAAATCTTTGGAAAAGGTGCCTCAGGGGTTAGGGTTATCAATAACATACAAAGTTGTTTCATATTTAGTTCAAAATGATGTCTATTTTTAGGAACTGTGGATACACTTGAATAAGATTGATAGTCAATATTGAGCTGAAAATCAAAATCAATTTAACTCACATGGAAATTCCTGTAAAATTGTAAGCTGCAAAAATTACTCCATATCTGTGTTGCCTCTATTTTGCCTAATTTGTTTTTGATTACTTTCTGTCACATTTAATAAACTATTGATTGGTTTAGGCAATTTAGATGCACATTATCTGACCAGGTCTTATATTAATTGCAAATTAAGTCAGTTATGGCTTGAAAGGTTAAATCAAAGGCTCATTTTTTGTTGCAATAGTCAATTCATAAATTGTGGCTGTAGTAGTTTTTAGTAGGATATACTACCTACCAATTTGTAGCAACTTTTGATTCAGAAAATATGGTTGCAGTTGTATTTCAATAAGTGATAATAGCTGCCAATTGAAATACATGATATTTCTATGCTTAGCTTAGGCCAACATTTTTTTTTTTTGTCCACGTCCGACCGACCGTATAATTTTTTATTATTTTCTAAAACAACTCTTTTAGCAATTTGAATGGCCAACCGGACCGTTTTATCCCTGATTTCGTATGACATCGTCAATCTGGTCTTAAGAACAACATCCCCAATGCGCAATCATGTGTAACATGATGTTTATTGCTTGAACTTGGCACCCGTGAGGACTATTAAAAGGACTAAATGAAAATTGATCGCACGTGCAAGTGATGTCATTTTTATACAAAAACGTGAGGCGAGAAAATATGAAAAATCTAGTTATGGTTAATATTTGTTCGCAAAATATTGCTCAACGGCATGAATATTAATTTCAACACAGTATAAAACCATTTTTGGGGTAGTTAGTATGGGAAAAAATAGGTTTAGTAATACTTTCACGTATATAATTCTAACAAAACTTCAACACAACGTTCATTAGCTTTCTGCAACATTCAATCACAATGGCGGCGACTTACACGGTATCTTCGCATTGCAAACTCAGTACAAAAATAATATTTGACCGAGTTTGCAGTGTTGCAACCAATGCAACAATATTGGAACTTTACATTGACAATCTGCCCTAGCAAGAGAAAGAGATCGAAATCAAGGTGGCCGAGAGTAAAGTGACATTTCATTGGATGAGACGATTGGAGACCTAAAAGACCTGTCAAAGAGATGCGTCTTGTGTATGGACTTTAAATTCACAGTATTCATGCCAAATTTATATTCCCAAATACAAAATCCATATTTAAAAAATATATTAAAAAATCCGACCTACCGACCCTACCATTTGAGGACTCTCTGTGGACAAACAAACAACAAATGTTGGCCTTACCATAAAGTGATGAGGATCAGCCAGATCATCCTGATAAATAAATCTTTATGGAATGATGACTTATAAGCATGATTTGAAATCTAAAGACATAATAAATCAATAATTTCATTTGTTGAGATGGAGTATTTGAAAAGTTCACAAATGGCTTCATTTAGCTTCATGCATGGATAAATGCATGTAATTCATAGAGAATTTGCTTGGAGCTTTGAATTCATTTACAATTCATTGTGCGCATCTAAATGATGCCTTATAGACGCCTTAACCCTAATTCTACCCCCCCCCCCCCCACTTTTTTCAGAATTTTTTCTTCAACATGGAAAATCGACCAAAATATCCCCCCGATCCCCCCGGGATTTTATCCAGGGACCTCTCGCACCAGAGGCGAACAATTCCCCACTACACCACGGCTGTCAAGGCTAGTTTGCGCAGTATATTGCGCATATGGGCTGGGTCCATCTTTTCATCGAAAAACTGCCATGCCGGGTAGTACCAACATGCCAAGTCATGGTATTTTTGGGTATATGGTAGAGTTAGGGTTATATTAACAAAACTTAGAAAATGTTTGAAGAAAAAAAATGTAAATCCATGAACTGTGTCATTGCAAAAAATAACATCCCAGGATTTGTTTATTCACAAAATTACTTGAATAACATTCATATTTAGAATTTGCCTAATTCTTGTGAAAATGTCCACAGTTGATTCAACCATAATCAATGTTACACAAACCCTACCAAACTGTATGATTTGATGTCCATATTTCTTACACTATCTGAGGAAGCAATATGCTTGAATTGTTTCTCAACCATTTGTGTTTGGTAAATGTAGCCTGAGGAAGATACAAATTGTATCAAAAACTATTCCCTACAGCCTCCTGGTTGTTTTGTTTATCATTAATAGATCGAGTCCCTAATAACTTTTGTACAGTCAGCAGCAACCAAGTTCAGCATTTTCTGTAACAAGCCCGTACTAACCGAAACTAACTTGTTTAAGATATTGAGTCAAATTTGATTTTACAATGTGCACAGTTGACTTTGGTACTTTTTTGGATTTATTTTGTATTCACCATATTTTTTGTGTTACTTTAAATAGCATTATGCATGGGTCAGCTTCAGGGCTCTTTCTCATTTTATACCTGTGTTACTTTGGTACTTTTGAAAATTATTAAAATTCTTTAATCGTAATGCAAAAGAAAGAAATGCGAGCATGTAAATTATTTTTTTAGTTAACAGTTTTAAGCATTATTATCATTCCACTATCATATCTAGTCTTCGATTTCAGATACTTCTTAAAATAAGGCCACACGGATAAGACAGGGATCCAGACATCCGGTGCTTTATCTTTCAAGATAAAAAACTGTGAAAAAAGCGTTGTTGTGTAACACTGGAGACAGAAAATTGTTCAACTTAATGACAATACACAAAAGGCACAATAAATATGGGAGACTAAAAGCTAAAGTTAAGTTTCTATTAATTGATGCACCTGAATGATCACTTCACTCCTCATAAGTTGTGGAGTGTTACTGAAGCTGTGAAAAACATCCTCTTGGTCTATTGAAATCAATATTGACCATGTAATTAGTAAGAATGGAGGATGCTGTTGGTCCATTTATTTATTTATTTGTTTATTTATTTGAACATACGCTTTTAAAACAGCGGCACCCGTCTACCCGACGGTGCGTTCATATACAGAAAATCACAAGATTAATACACAATTAATACACAAATTACAAAGTTTTACCATGAGATAGATATACATAATTATATACAGACACAAAGTCAATCGTACAAAATTGATCTGAAATTATGCCAGGCACACGTGGAAAATGGCACTATACATGTATGAACAAATATAATTCAATCGTCATTGTTTGCGCATTTCGTCTCTAATCGTGCCTTCCATGCACGCTTAGAGAAAGATGCACGCTTAGAGAAGGACTTACAAAATTTGTCAAATACATGATAAAAGTCATTAACATTGCTTATATTACAAAATGTGGTGTATGTACTACCTAACATTAATTTATATTTTACATCAAGATCGCTAGAGATAAATAGCACCCATACATCAATACCATTTAAGTCAATTAGAGCCTTTTCTAGATTATTCATTAGTTCTTATAGCATTAAGTGACATGCAAGTGAAAAGAAAGTGTTTTGTATCCTCAATACCATTATTACATAATTGACAGGTGCCATCATTATCAGGGGTCCATTTACTCACTTTGTACTCTAATGGTAGTGTATTTGAACGAATCTTGAATTTCAGACAAGCCCCATAAAAGTCAATGTTATCTAACAAGTATGTCTCCATGCCTGGAGTGTACTTAATACTCAAATAATCGGTAAGAGAGGATTTGGATTTAACATCTTCTTCCCATTCAATGTTAGATATATTATTGATCGCGCGTTTAACTTTGAAATTGTGGAGTACTACTGAAGCTGTGAAAATCATCCTCTTGGTCTATTGAAATAAATATTGACCATGTAATTAGTAAGAATGGAGGATATTACCTGTTGGATAATGCGCCGTGGCCACATTTTACTTAAAGTATTTTTGGAAAACCACTGTACGCACCCCTTTTTATTTTGTGACGCACTAGTCAAAAGTAGCCCAATTACGCAGCCAAACCACGCTGTTGGCAACACTGCATGTGTGTATGGCCAATACTGAACCTCTCTGCTGGTCACTATAATACATTGTTATCCCATGTGCAAAAACATGCACACTGGATTCTGTCAACCACAAGCAATAGATTACTCATCCACCATATCTATTCAGTGACATATAAACTGTTGATATCAACTGATCATTTTCTCAAACCTTGATTTTGAGGTTATTACGGTTCGCATTACTTTGTAACTGGAAAGATATTTTGTTTAATAATAACGCAGAAAATGGTCAAACATTAATAATATTCACATTTGTACAACATCTATGAAAAGATTACCTAACATGGCTTCAAATTAATGATCAGTTGTATTCCTAAGACAAACTCATAACTTATTCTTGTCAAATGTATTGTATGTAAAACAACTTTCTCTACTAAAGACAAGTATTGCACCCTAAACACATCTCTACTCAAATTACTAGACTGCTAATCCACAATGCAAGGGCTCATACCACATACACATAATACAATTATATAAGGGGGAAAAGGACCATGTCTTGTAACCCAGAGTTCTCCACACAAAAATGACTTGATCTGTCCATAATTTGAATATTGACAGTATTATCAGTACCAGTAGTTTGTGCATGTTAACACTTTCCACGCGGCAGGCGGCTGCAGACGACATTCCAAAATTTCACAAAATATTTTTAAAATGTCAACATTATTGAATTTCATTACCATATTTAGAATCACCATGAGAAATGCATTGAAATAAGTACAAACATGCCTAGTACTGGGTCAGTAATCAATGAGATAAACTTTGAAAATTTTGAAAGGTTTCTGAAAAATCAGTTCTGTGTATGTAAAAATAGTAGCCGCGTGGAAAGTGTTAAAGGACCATTCAGTGACGTCTGAAATATGAATGTTAATTGGTTTTAAATGATAGAAAACACTTAGGAATTTCATCATTGTTATTTCCATCCTTAGAGTGATTAACAATATAAATTTAGACCTTTTTGTTGACATTTCCTGACAAATTCTAAAAAGAAAATAAGACATCTCTCAATTAATTGTAACCAACATCAATTACATATGATAGACCATGTCAGATACTTGGTAGCCCACATGATACAACCAACATCAATTGCATATGATAGACCATGTCAGATACTTGGTAGCCCACCTTATACAAATCAACTCTGATTTTATATTTGACACAAACAGAAATCTTTTGGCTTTATCCATCCTGCAGTTGTGAATAATCAGGGGTATATCATTATATTGCCTAAAATATATAATTTCCCCTTTCTCCCTTTTTATCCATTTTCGTTCTACCCCCCCCCCCCCAATTTCATTCCTCCCTTTACTCCACATCTTCTCTTTTTCTCACAAGGGACATAGTTTCTTCCCATTTTTCATAAGCATTAGTTTCCTACCCTCAAAGTAGGGCAAGTTTATACACCCCTGATACACATAAGTAGTAATGTCATATATTACCCCCTCCCCTCCTCAGACACTTATAGAATGTGCAATACCATAATAACGACATGCACATTAGGATAAGTGTTCAAATACATTTTTTCTCAGAGATTACAGTGTTGAAGAAAAAAGGGTAAACATCTAAACAATATAACCAATTGGGTCTTTAACTCTAACACTACCAAATACCACAAATTACCACGACAAATTACAGTGTTAAAGAAAAAAGGGTGAAAATCTAAACCATATGACCAATTGGGTCTTTAACCCTAACACTACCAAATACTATCTCCCAGTGCATGCTTGACAGGTTTTCCATGACCTAATCGACCCAGCCTATATAGTGAGCGCAATATACTGAGCGAATGTGAAGCTGATACCCGTGGCTTGCCTATGGGGTGCGGCGCTTGGGGGTGTGGACGGTCCCTGGATCGAATCCCGGTGGGGGAGCGGCGATTTATTGGGTAACTGCTGCTGCTGTTTAGCCATAGTCCTTCAAAGAACCGTCGGCATTCTCTTGCGTGCTTTCACTCTTGCTGCTACCAGTCCGCCGTCTGTCCAGTCTCTGATGTTGTCTGTCCAAACAGTTTTTCTGCGTCCTGGTAGAGCCTTCCCTTCTACCTCTCCCTCAATAGTAGTTATTACTATGCTATCCGCACGTCGCTTCCAGTGACCATACTTTGCAAGCTTCCTCTTCCTTAGTTGGGCTAGCAGTCCCTCTTTTTCTTTCACTCCTATTTGCTTGCGCACCCATGTGTTTGACTTTTTCTCAGTCCAGCTGATGTGTAGCACTCTGCGCCATACCCACATTTCAAATGCTGTGATACGACTCTTGTCTCTCTCTTTGAGTGTCCAACTTTCAGAGCCATAGAGCGCTGTACTCCACACAAGTGACCGGACCAGCTGCTTTTTGAGTTTCAAGCTTATTTGCTTAGCCTTCCATATTCCATTCAGTTGGCTAGTGATGCCTCTGGCAACTGTCAGTCTGACTCGTATTTCTGGTGCGGAGTCTCCATCCATCCCTACCATTGAGCCAAGGTATTTGAACCGATCCACCTGCTGAACTTCATCTCCGTCTAGGAATATATATATTGGGTAACAATACTCCAAAATCCTTGTTTTTGTTAAAAAACACCCTGGTGGGGTTAGGGTTAACATCTAAGGTTCAATCTGATTAAAATTGTTTCTATAGAATCAGCAAGTTGAAAATGGAAACTCCATGACAGTGACAAAAGAAAATATTTTCTTTTTTCAAGAATTTCTTGGATCATACATATAGTTGGATGTATTTTATGCAACAAGCATATAAGCTGGCAAGATAGAATAATATATACTCACAATCTCTGAAGTCATCTTCCATCATTTCTGTCTCATCGCTAGTAGTTGATTGCCTCTCTATCTCTTCTTCATCAAGCTATCAATGTACAAAGAAAATATGAAACAACGATAAATAAACAAGAAACATATTTCTAAAAAGATGCCTTATTGTTAATCCAAATTACAGATTATTAAAAAAATTACCCCCATATTCTTTCCAGAGAAAGTTATTGTCATCAAAAGTATCACAACTGGGCTACTAAATTTCAAATTTAAATATATTACGAGGAGATATGTGCTGTAATTGGAAGGTTTTCCTGAAAAAATGTATGTACTTTGTGCAAGTTCACTTTGTGTCAATTCATGTTCCTCGGAGATGTGAAAGTTACCCCTTTCCGTTGAAATACCACATGGGTATTGCATGACTTTCATATGGGTCTCCCATGGGCATCATATGGATAAAACAATTTGCAATTTGTAATTCTGAGATATTTGCTGACCAAAGTTACACAATGATGATGCACTGGATGGAAGATACTCTTGGGCATCATAGAATTCCATCAAGGATTCTGATTGAGATATTCCATCAATCAAGATATTACCAACTATACTATCTTACCTCATTATCTGATGATGCACTGGATGGAAGATACTCTTGGGCATCATAGAATTCCATCAAGGATTCTGATTGAGATATTCCATCAATCAAGACATTACCAACTATACTATCTTACCACATCATCTGATGATGCACTGGATGGAAGATACTCTTGGGCATCATAGAATTCCATCAAGGATTCTGATTGAGATATTCCATCAATCAAGACATTACCAACTATACTATCTTACCTCATCATCTGATGATGCACTGGATGGAAGATACTCTTGGGCATCATAGAATTCCATCAAGGATTCTGATTGAGATATTCCATCAATCAAGATATTACCAACTATACTATCTTACCTCATCATCATCTGATGATGCACTAGATGGAAGATACTCTTGGGCATCATAGAATTCCATCAAGGATTCTGATTGAGATATTCCACCAATCAAGAAATTACTAACTATACTACCTTACCTCATCATCTGATGATGCACTGGATGGAAGATACTCTTGGGCATCATAAAATTCCATCAAGGATTCTGATTGAGATATTCCATCAATCAAGAAATTACCCAACTATACTATCTTACCTCATCATCTGATGATGCACTGGATGGAAGATACTCTTGGGCATCATAGAATTCCATCAAGGATTCTGATCGAGATATTCCATCAATCAAGATATTACCCAACTATACTATCTTACCTCATCATCTGATGATGCACTGGATGGAAGATACTCTTGGGCATCATAGAATTCCATCAAGGATTCTGATTGAGATATTCCATCAATCAAGATATTACCAACTATACTATCTTACCTCATCATCATCTGATGATGCACTGGATGGAAGATACTCTTGGGCATCATAGAATTCCATCAAGGATTCTGATTGAGATATTCCATCAATCAAGATATTACCAACTATACTATCTTACCTCATCATCATCTGATGATGCACTGGATGGAAGATACTCTTGGGCATCATAGAATTCCATCAAGGATTCTGATCGAGATATTCCACCAATCAAGAAATTACTAACTATACTACCTTACCTCATCATCTGATGATGCACTGGATGGAAGATACTCTTGGGCATCATAGAATTCCATCAAGGATTCTGATTGAGATATTCCATCAATCAAGAAATTACCCAACTATACTATCTTACCTCATCATCTGATGATGCACTGGATGGAAGATACTCTTGGGCATCATAGAATTCCATCAAGGATTCTGATCGAGATATTCCATCAATCAAGATATTACCCAACTATACTATCTTACCTCATCATCTGATGATGCACTGGATGGAAGATACTCTTGGGCATCATAGAATTCCATCAAGGATTCTGATTGAGATATTCCATCAATCAAGAAATTACTAACTATACTATCTTACCTCATCATCTGATGATGCACTGGATGGAAGATACTCTTGGGCATCATAGAATTCCATCAAGGATTCTGATTGAGATATTCCATCAATCAAGACATTACCAACTATACTATCTTACCACATCATCTGATGATGCACTGGATGGAAGATACTCTTGGGCATCATAGAATTCCATCAAGGATTCTGATTGAGATATTCCATCAATCAAGACATTACCAACTATACTATCTTACCTCATCATCTGATGATGCACTGGATGGAAGATACTCTTGGGCATCATAGAATTCCATCAAGGATTCTGATCGAGATATTCCACCAAATCAAGAAATTACTAACTACAGGGTGACCCAGAAAATGTTGAACCCAAAAATCACAAAATTCAATAATTTATTTTACCATTAAAATAACAAAATATTGCATAACTCGTTCACCAGCTATGTACTTTTAACTTTTTGAAACATTTTAGATCATAAAAATAGGCCACACGAAACTTAAAATACGTGTAATTTTGTAAGAAGTGTTGTTTTGTAGTGTAAGTGAAGTGCAAAAAAATTGTTTCATGCTACATGAGCAGAACAAGTGCCTGTTTGAAACCATATCTTTCCGATTTGTTTTTACTTTTATCGGGATCTTTCGTTGTGACTGTAATGTATATCAGAAGTGACTTGTTTAAAGATCAATACAAACACTTTAAAGCAACTAACACCCGTTCAATGTTAATTTGATAAATACAGATCAAAAGAAAAGATTACTTAACTCACCGTTCTTAGCACAGAATTTAGTTTTATATCTGAGCCAAGTTACAATTTTTTCACTTTTACAAAAGGGTGAAAACACCCCCTGTCACACAATCAAGTGTATCTTTAGTTTGGTAAGGTCAATTTACATGATCTAAAGTTCTCCAGAAAGCTGAATAAATTGTTACATAACTGCTGAAAACATAATGCTATATTTATTTATTTTCATTTCTAATTAATTTGTTTAAGTTTGTGATTTTTGGGTTCAACATTTTCTGGGTCACCCTGTATACTATCTTACCTCTTCATCTGATGATGCACTGGATGGAAGATACTCTTGGGCATCATAGAATTCCATCAAGGATTCTGATCGAGATATTCCATCAATCAAGAAATTACTAACTATACTATCTTACCTCATCATCTGATGATGCACTGGATGGAAGATACTCTTGGGCATCATAGAATTCCATCAAGGATTCTGATTGAGATATTCCACCAGTCAAGACATTACCAACTATACTATCTTACCTCATTATCTGATGATGCACTGGATGGAAGATACTCTTGGGCATCATAGAATTCCATCAAGGATTCTGATTGAGATATTCCATCAATCAAGATATTACCCAACTATACTATCTTACCTCATCTGATGATGATGCACTGGATGGAAGATACTCTTGGGCATCATAGAATTCCATCAAGGATTCTGATCGAGATATTCCACCAATCAAGACATTACCAACTATACTATCTTACCTCATTATCTGATGATGATGCACTGGATGGAAGATACTCTTGGGCATCATAGAATTCCATCAAAGATTCTGATCGAGATATTCCACCAAATCAAGACATTACCAACTATACTATCTTACCTCATCATCTGATGATGATGCACTGGATGGAAGATACTCTTGGGCATCACAGAATTCCATCAAGGATTCTGATCGAGATATTCCACTAATCAAGACATTACCAACTATACTATCTTACCTCATCTGATGATGATGCACTTGATGGAAGATACTCTTGGGCATCATAGAATTCCATCAAGGATTCTGATTGAGATATTCCATCAATCAAGATATTACCAACTATACTATCTTACCTCATCATCTGATGATGCACTGGATGGAAGATACTCTTGGGCATCATAGAATTCCATCAAGGATTCTGATGGAGATATTCCACTAATCAAGATATTACCAACTATACTATCTTACCTCATCATCATCTGATGATGCACTGGATGGAAGATACTCTTGGGCATCATAGAATTCCACCAAGGATTCTGATCGAGCTATTCCATCAATCAAGAAATTACTAACTATACTATCTTACCTCATCATCTGATGATGATGCACTGGATGGAAGATACTCTTGGGCATCATATAATTCCATCAAGGATTCTGATCGAGATATTCCACCAATCAAGACATTACCAACTATACTATCTTACCTCATCATCTGATGATGATGCACTGGATGGAAGATACTCTTGGGCATCATAGAATTCCATCAAGGATTCTGATCGAGATACTCCACCAATCTCCTCATTGAAATCTGGTGTGGCAGGGAATGAGCCTTGGTAAGACTGTAACATAGAGAGAAAAAAAATCAAGGTTATTGGTAACATTTTGATTTTCAACAAGTAGTATTTGACTGTTGTCTTCAACCTGTTTGTAAATGTATGACATCAAAGAGTATACCTTGTCTACTTTTGAAAAATGAGATCTTGACAGTATCTGATAGAATATTATAAACAGCCCCCCCCCCCCCCTCCACTTGCTCCCTATAGTTCAATCAGTTCCAAATTGGCGAAACTTGTTTACAACAGCGAATGAATACAGAAGAGCGTTGCGCGCAAAACGCTGGCTTGGCACAATATACGCTTGGATTCATTTTGCGCGCGGATAGATAAAAACCGAATATTTCTCACCAATTTGGAACTGATTGAACTATAGTCAAATCAAGCCCCACCCCATCTCCCAAGTCAGATCAAGCCCAACCCCATTTCCCCCAACAAAAATAGAAAATGTTGACTTTCATGCCAAAATTACCCTCAAATTAGCTTACAATTTACCATAAGAAACTAATGTGCACTTGTTCTATCATTATAAATCATAGATATCCATCCATAACCAAATTTGCAAAGCATTTCTTGCTGGCTTTTGGTTAGTCTAAACCTTGTTTTGATATTCAGCTATCCCTACATATAGTCATATTCATTCCCTACCGTTGGAGAACATAGATGCCTTTCAGTGATGCCTTTCAGTGTTCAATGCCAGACACATGTATCCATCCCTACTCTCATTATTGCTGCCCCACACCCCATATTATGAGTTCCAAGAGTATGATATACAAATACTTACTGGTACATTTATTTCTGTATCCGATGGTACAGGCGATAGTGTCCCTATGTTGGCCAGATCAAAGATTTTACCCATCCTTGTTCTCATATCGTCATTCTGAGTCTTAGCCTGTGTGAATAATATAACACAAAATAATCTTAGATATCAAAATCAAGAGGATTTGCATCAGTAGTCTTTCTGAAGCCATATGGTACAAAATTGGCCCAGCAAGTTGACAAATTGGTCCTGGTACTTTATACAATTGCTATATAATAAAACACTTCAGTAAATTGATAAAAATCAATATGGTATCTATGGTTTTACTTGGTTAATTTAAATAATTACGATGTCACAGTATACGGTTTAAACGTGTATTATTAATTATCATTGAGCATGAAAGTTTTTCAGAGCATGTTTTATCAGTATCCCAAGATGTTCCTGACAATATTAACCCTAACTCTACCACCACTTTTTTCAGAATTTGTTTCCAACGTCGAAAAGTGACCCAAAATATCCCCTGACACCCCCGGGATTTAAACCACTGACCTCCACCGGCTTGTGATTTCCCATTACACCACAGGTAGGTGTCAAGTATCAAGTATATGGGCTGGGTCCATTTTTTCAG
Organism: Ophiura sarsii; assembly: GCA_035610835.1. NCBI lineage: Eukaryota > Metazoa > Echinodermata > Ophiuroidea > Amphilepidida > Ophiuridae > Ophiura > Ophiura sarsii. The sequence continues at coordinate 85,256,880 of CM069442.1, read as the reverse complement.
TGATACAAACTTGCTGGGTTGTGATATTTTGTTTATATGCCTTTTCATAATAAGCTGACCATCGATCATATTTCTACTAAATGCCGATAAGTGGAGACTAATCCAGCGGTTTCAAAACATTTTCAAAAATTCAATCAATCATCGATCAATGATTTCACACAGAGAGGGCGATCAATCATTATAGCGACTGTTATTATACTACGAAAGGACAATCGATCATCCCAAGATTGATTGTCTGGTCAGTGGGACAAGGTTAATTATCCATGACACTTAACTGACCTTTTGAAGAGCTGCTTGTAGAGATATGACTTGTTTTGTTGGTGTCAACCCTGCTGTAGAGGCCTGCGCATTTATTACTAATCGAAGTTGTTCACTTTGGAGTGTCAGGGTATGCAGGACGCTCTTAAGACTGTTTTGTACTGAAACAAAAAGATATTGTACAAAAGACCAAAACATCAATGTTACATCAGCCCAGATTTAATGACAATAGCGAGAGCATACTGCTCCATTAGGGTATCCATGATATTGTCAAGTCATGGATCTACAAAAATACCGTACCCTCGATGCCCGACTGGGATTAAAAAACACATGCTGGGATATTGTTTAAAGTAAATCAAATCGTCATTTAATTTCCGATAAATATTTATTCAGCTTTGATATACCGTTCCAAATGGTTTAACTTATAGCTTTGATTTATATATATATATATATATAAAAGTATAGGAAACAAAACCTAAATGACTTCTGTCCTACATAGTAATAATTTGTTACTTTTTCACTCGGCTATACTACATAAATCAAAACATTAAATGCACATGATATGCTCTATTGTCAAGTCGATCATACAGAAACACCATACCCTTGATGCACATTTGGGATAAATATTAGTGAACAGATACGTTTAAAATAAATCAAATTGTTAGTTAATTTCCGTTGAACATTCATAAAGCTTTTGAATATATTAAAAAGTATACGAAACAAAAACTGGATGACAATTTAACTATTCAGTGATTTTTTGCTCAATTTTAGACTCCACTATACTACAAAATTCAAAACATCGAACACACATTGTTTTTGTATTGTACTCCATACATGTTCGTGAGATGTAGAAATAGAAGTGTTACTGATAGCGCGGTTCACTTATGAAATTGTGCGAGCTTTTAGGTATATTGGCTGGTCCAATATAAAACAAAACATTAAACTGCAAGTACAAATTGGGCTTCTTTATACACTTTTTGCCCAACATTTAAAAAAGAAAAGTTAAAAAAAAGAAAAGTAAAACGGTCGGCACGGCAGGGTACGGTCGGTCGGATATTGGCAAGCAAACACTTTTTTGTTGTTGCCTTATACTACAGCCATACAGCATTATTAAAAACAATAACTTTGGTAGTCTGTTCTGCTATCTTCCTTGGTAGCTATTGCAACTACTTTTTGATCCATTCCATGTAGTGATACATTTTGTGAGTGAGTTCTCTATTGGATCATTAAATGTGCTGAAGTTATAAGTCCTATCATCATCATATCATTCCATGAAGATGAACTTGGTCAAATGCTATTCCCAGTGGTCTATCATCTGACAATTGCCTTATTGGCATGAAACTCAGAATAACGAATCCCTTTCTCAGGTGGTCTAAACTTTGAATTTTTATAAAGCTCTCTCATTTGGAATTGAGCACTTTTATTCAAAATTAATATAACCATGACATTGTGTCGTATTCATGAATTTATGTTATTAAAGTCAAGATCCTACATATTTTGCCAATTTTTTATTTTCCCACAACTTTCTCTATGAAATATCTTTTATATTATTTTAATGCATGATGGGATAGTTTTAATGCACATTACCAGTATACCTTTACTAGACAAGTTGAGGAATTCATCCCTATATTTATCTGGATCCACAGGTGGTACTGAGGAAGTGGTTGACCGTAGACTGAGGGTATCATCTGTAGCACTAGTTGTAGCTCCACTAAGATTTGTAATACTTGATGGCCTCTGAGAGAAAAAGACATGGGCTATTTGTCATTAAGATAGACTGAGCATGTCACCGGTAGCAATAATCATACTAGTTGCTCCGCTAAGGTTTGTGATACTTGATGGTCTCTGAGAGAAAAAGACATGGGCTATTTGTCATTAAGATAGACTGAGCGTGTCACCGGTAGCAATAATCATACTAGTTGCTCCGCTAAGGTTTGTGATACTTGATGGTCTCTGAGAGAAAAAAGACATGGGCTATTTGTCATTAAGATAGACTGAGCGTGTCACCAGTAGCAATAATCATACTAGTTGCTCCGCTAAGGTTTGTGATACTTGATGGTCTTTGAGAGAAAAAGACATAGGCTATTTGCTACAAAAATAGACGGAGTGTCTGTAGCACTGGTTATACCAGTAGCTCCACTATTAAAGGTTCATGATACTTGATGGCCTCTGAGAGAAAAAACATAGGCTATTTGTTACAAAGATAGCCTAAAAGTATCACCCATAGCACGAGTTATACCAGTTGTTCTACTAAGGTTTGTGATACAAGAATTGGATAGTAACTTTTCAAATATCTTATATACTAAATATAAAAGCACCATCCTAAAAAGGTTCACACATTGCTATCAAATACTGCTCTAATTAGCACAATTTAGGGTGAAAGGAAGTCAAATGATGATTATTTTAAGAATCATCATTAAAACCATTTGTTTCAATACGCTACTTGCACGGTACAGATGGAACCATTGAAAGTGGGGCTCTCCCCAGTCACACACTAACACGCACTCATAACTGATGAATATGTGCGTACCACCACGCTTCCACTCAAATTGATCGTTATATGGAAACGCAAATGCACAGCGCAGGTTATTGATAAATTGCCAAGACCTCCAAAATTATTAGTAGCCATAAATCATGGCAACCCATTTAATTTTTGTCAAAACTTGACAAACACTGCAACTAGAAGAAACTACTATAACATGACTTATAGGGACAAGACAAAAGAGTTTTGATTGTCAAAAAGATTCATGATCCTAATTAATTAATTTACTGTTGTAGGTATTACTATTACTCACCGAAAAAACGTCGTCTCACAAGCCCTTGTTACAGAATACCAAGAATGAATCCTACATTATCATTTAGCTGGGAATTTGATTGAATTTTCCATCAATTAACCATAAACATACGGTTGTTGAAGTGATTCGACTTTGATCCATGAATCTGATGAGACATCAGCGTTGACTTTTTCAATGATTAAATAAGCTTACCAAAAAGAGCTTCAAAATTATTTGGTAGATCTGAGACGAAATATTGGTCTCAGGGTAGATGAAGTCACATTTCTTATTAGATCCAATTGGCAAAATTGATGTTTCCATGCTTGTTTCTGAAGTCTTACAGGATGGGGAAAGAAGAAAAGAGCGTATAATCCATTGTATTCATCTTGATTTTATTAATTGATTTTCTGTGATTGTTGATTCTCAATCTCCAGACCAAATTATCACCAGCATCGATCCTGTTAGTGCACATGGAAACCTTAAAACTGGGTTAATTGGTGGCCCCAGAACATGCATAATAGTCGCAGTACTGTGATTTGTCTATTCCATTTTCTTCCTTTATAAAAGCTTCTCTGCTATTGGTCAACCCGGAGAAAAACAATGACGTCGTGGGGGAACCCCTATAATGCACCAATATTCAATGGGTTGGTATATATTTACCTCAGGAGGAAATCACACAAAAATGCGAACTCCAAAGTCAAAATACACCTTTAGAATAACTTAACATTAACATTTTGGATGCTAATCAACATCAAATGACAGTTATGAATAAGATTGGTAACTTTGTACAACTATTTTAAGGTTCTTGTTTGAAATCAGTGACTTTATTTTGGTACCTCGGGATTGCCCGCTCTGAGACACCAACCTTAAACTATCACGCCACACTGCGTCGGTGGTTTCACGCAGGTTTGTGCATCGCGTGATGCGGTTTGGCCAGCTGATAAGAGAGGGGAGCCTCGCTTTCATTTTAAAATGATGATTGCGTGCAAGTAGTGTATAGGACATGATTAAGCAAAAGTATCCCAATTCAAACAAGTGTATCAACAATGCTACACACAACATACTTGGGTAGTATGGTTGCATCATGAATGCTATACACTACATACTTGGATAGTTTGTTGTGTGGTTTTATAATTTGTTACCTGCGCCTTTTCTTTGGTGATCTCGGCTGTCGTATCGCTATTGTTCTTTTTGTGTCTTGTCCTTCGTAGAATTTTCCGACTGGATCGCTTCTGGACACCCGCAGCCTCATCAGCCTATGAGACAATTAATAGACAATTAGATGTTATCAAGTTATATCAATCCAAATTCCTAAATGAATAACAACCTTGTATTTGCATTAATGAAAATCCACTGTATTGGTATCAAATTATATTACCCTCCCCCCCAAAAAAAAAAAAAATGCTTCCACAATCTGTCTATTTAGATGTTTGGGAAATATAAACTGATTGATAAATAGAAAAACTAATGATTATGTCTATAATTTCAAATTGAATTAAGAAATGTGCATGTGACACAAGTGATGTGCACTTGAGAGTCATCTGGAGACAATGATTTAAGTTTGTATATACTTGGATACCCTCAGGTTAAATTGTAGATCAGTACTTGAAAAGCGTACATGTGTAAGTGCCTACAAGGATGGAGGATGAATATGTGCCAATACAACACTAATTGTAAGCTAACATTGCTTTTTTTGGAAGTGTAATACATTTATGTTTTTTCCCACCCTCCACCATGTATAAAGTAAAACTTCCAAACGGTTATGCATAGGGAGTGTTGCTCTATACATCTTCAGGGGCAAAAGCACTTACAAGGTTTTAATATATGTGTTTTGGCCCTTGTACATGTTTGGAGCAGACTGCTCAAAGGATATACATAGGAAGTATTACTTTATACATGCTGAATGGCCGGATGGGGATACAGGTACTGACAGAACAGCTACATTATGATTAAGATAAAGGGTATCTAAATGTGCAAATGCATTAAAAATACTAAGTACCAAGTGTCTCAAAAAAGTATAGGTTGGTAATGCAAAAACTAAATGCCAGAAATGTTTTCTGCAATTTTTAGGCAAGGCATAAACAACACTGAATTGGGTCATATGCCATCATAATAGAAACTTACTAAGGGCAAACATGCCCCCTGAAACATGATTGAAATTTTAGTATTTTTAACTTAAATGGGAAAATTAGTATGTTCCTTATTATCAAGGGTGCTCAATCTGATAGCCGCCCATGTCCCCAATTTTACCACTGGTCTATTCCATTAGACAGCCCCAAATTTCCCCTCAAAATGGTGTTGTTCATCTTTAATTACTATAAGGCCAAAAAAAAAAAGTGTTTGTTTGTCCATAGAGGGTCCTCAAAAGGTAGGGTCGGTAGGTCGGATTTTTTTTTATTTTTTAAATATTTTTTAATACGGATATTGTATTTGGGAATATAAATTTGGCATGAATACTGTGAATTAAAGTCCAAACACACACCAAAACACCTCACTTTTCATAAGTTTGCGACATTGTTGCTTTACTCTTCACACTGCTGATTTTGATCTCTTTCTCCTGCTGGGGTAGATTGTCAATTTAAAGTTCCAATACTGTCGCATTAGTTGCAACACTACAAACTCGATCAAATATTATTTTTGTAGGCTGAGTTTGCATTGCGCAGATACCGTAGGACGCCGCCATTGTGACTGAATGTTGCACAAAGTGAAATAACGTTGTGTTGAAGTTTTGCTAGAAATATATACGTGAAAGTATTGCTAAACCTATTTTTCCCGTACTAACTACCCCAAAGATTGTTTTATACTATGTTGAACTTAATATCCATGCCGTTGAGCAACATTTTGGGAACAAATATTAACCGTAACTAGATTTTTCATATTTTCTCACACTGCGTTTTAGTATAAAAATGACATCACTTGCACGTGCGATCACTGATTTTCATTTAGTCCTTTTAATAGTCCCGTGGGTGCCAAGTTCATGCATTAAACATCATGTTACACGGGATTGCGCATTGGGGATGGTGTTGCAAATACCAGATTGACGATATCATACGAAATAAGGAATAAAACGGTCCGTTTGGCCATTCAAATTGCTCAAAAAGTTGTTTTAAAAAAATTATCGAAAATAAAAAGTAATACGGTCGGCACCTAGGTACACGGTCGGTCGGACGTGGACAAACAAACAACTTTTTTTTGTTGGCCTAATGGATAAATGAAGTAAACACTGTTGCTTCTGTTTCAATACAGATACCCAATTTGAGTAAACAGTACTGATTGGGGGTTTCCATACAAATATAATAGTGTAGTCGGTTCCAAATTGGCGAGTTATCTTACAGCAGCAAATTAATACAGCAGAGCATTAGCACATATAAGGCTCGCGTAACACATCAGGACGCACTGTGCATCATGTGTGACGAGTGTGTATGCTTGGATTACTTTTGCACATGGGAAGATATAAACCGCATATTTCTAGCCAATTTGGAACTGACCAAATTATAGCACATTGAGAAGGAAAATAATATAATGACAATCAGACTACCCTTTAAGGATGTGTATATGGTAAGAAGGTTAATAGGTTATATCTTTACCCCTTGAACTTATGTATATGTATAAATCGGTTAAACATAAAGCTTGTTAGTTAACTTTAACCATAGCCTCAAAAACAAAAAAGTGCAAAACAAAAAAGTTAATTAACCCTCAAAGTTTTACATACTTTGAGAAATATAACCGTTAATGTAAAAAGCATACGTTTGATTACATTGAAGCCTGTGGAAGCCTTTTCACACCAGACTAATGATCGATTTGTGGACAGTTCATCACCCTTTCAAAAGCCCAATGATAATCACTATAAGGATTGCTCGTCTATAAGGATCGATCGCCTATAAGGATCGATCGCCTAAACGGACCACATCTCTGTGTTAATACAGTATTTATTGAAATTGTGCCTGTATTTCAAATGGTTGAATTAGACTCAACACAATAATGTAGCAATGGCTGATTGTACATAAATTGATCATTGGCTCAATGTGAAAGGCCTTATATGAACAGTACATATATACACACAATTTTGATAAAGCCCCTAAAAGTCTTCCTGATAGCAAATGAGGAAACCCAAAAGAACTGACTTCCAATGTGTTTAAGCTTTGTAGATTTTTGAAGATAGGTGGCACATGATCATGTTGCCATAGCTTTGATGTGACTACACGGAGGAAGTATAATTGTCTATATATAATACATATGAGTATATAAAGTAGTCCATTGCATGGTTTTAGTAACACTGAACATTTGTGTGAATTCCCATTCATCTACTTAGAGGTTGACACTGTCACATTGAAAGAAATCGATGTGGTTGTGTACATGTATGCTTGAAGGGAAAGAAATATCTGTAAAACTAGTACTTTTATTTTGATACAACCCTGCTATCAAACAACTGATTTTTTCTAAATTTATCATTGATTGAGCACATAAATAAAAAGTTTTCATTTTCATCTATTGATTAAAGTTCTATTAAAATAACGAATATATTTTCCATGTTATCCTACAATCTGATTGATAGCTATGAATTTAATCACATTTATCGCAACAGCAACATGAACGCATGAATTAAGCTAAAGCAAAAGTTTGAAGGAGTCACTGCATGATTCTATTAACAATCTGATTCAGAATTCCTTGGACATAGCATTCACTTGCACGATACCCATCATACTGCCTTTCTGTACGTTTCAATTGCACTATGTTTTAGCAGGTATTCACACATGTTCTGCAATGTCAAAGGGACTGTTAATCAGATAATAGTATAACTGAAATATATAGTTACATGGCTGCAAAAAGGTTGTAAGGTGTTCTGTAATGACTTTGCACATATACCTTTCTTGCACTTGAGTAACAAAGTCTTTTCACAACAAATCATGACACAATGACAGCAACTTATAAAGATGATGGATAGTATGATACGGCTATTCAATCTACATTTCTTACGCCCCCTTTATCGAGCAGCATGTATTCAAGTAGTAGGTCATAAAGACCATCAATAAGGGGTGCTGAATGTACATGGATTAACCGTTTACTATAATGAGCAATTCTATTCATTCTCTCTCTTCCCCCATATGGATGACACAATTGATATTATTCAATTTCCATATCGTTGTGTCATCTTCTATAGGGTGTGAGCAGATAATGTAAGAGCTCATTGATGATGGATAGATTCACACAGTGCAGAGTGTGTGGAAGAGATGACAAAATCATAATTAAATTCACTCATGACTATTAGGCCTCAACCCATTACCCTACCCATGTCTCATAAAATGATTGGCATTCATGTTACATTTTAAATTATTCTACTACTAAATGGGAGCTACTTGAAACTCTCTTTCTGAATGAAGAGTTGTTGATTACTAATGAATTCACTGCTTTGCATGAACTAAAATGGTTACATTTTGAAACTAAAAGCAAATAAATTGGTAGGAAAATGTAAAACTTGAGGAATATGAACAATATTACAACTATAACAAGTCACTGTATTAAAATTAAAATGTTCTAGAATGCCATTACAAATATATGAAACATTGCAAGTCAAGGGTTACGTTAACTTGGGCCATTGGTGCATGAGTGAATCCTTTTGTTACCCATTTCTCCTTTCTCTTCATAATGCCACTAGGCCTTAAGTCTTCATTTGAACCTGGATTGGAACCAGGATTAGACCCACCGCTTCCCTACAAGATCAATATTTGAATTTTATTCAATCAATCTTTGTAAAACCGCATCAAAATATCTAGTATAAAGATACCGGGTAGCATGTATATCAGGAAACAGTCGTTGAGCACTTACATGGTAAAATAAAGTATCCGATAGCAACCAGATGATGCACCACTAATGATTTGATACACTCCCAGAATTCCAGGAACACTATTTCTCAGATGCCATTGTGGAATGGACATGGCACACACACATACACACATACATAAAACATTGATATCTATGGCATTATAGTAGATGCATACATATTGGCAGATCCATTATTGATATAGCCCTATTCTATTTAACATTAGAGGAACCATAATGGACCAATCACAAGTATTGTGACATCCTGTAGATGCTATTGGTTTTGCTGCGATGTAATGGATTTCAAAGCTTTAAAGCAACTCATTCGCAAATATCATGCCATATCATGTCATAATACCTATACTGAAATGGTACTGTGGCCAAATGTTATGAATCTACTATAGAATTAAAGGTAGATGACCCGATCACATTTTCGTAACACAGAATTATTTCAAACATACGGAGATTTTCATATCATATGAAAGCTCGTATTTTTCTCATCATCATATTGAAATTTGATGGCCTAAATCAGTATAATTACGGAGAAATCAATGAAATAACGTCGAATTACCGCGAATGGTGTAACCACCGATATAGTTTGTGTACTACTCAATGGGTACAGTTCACAGCATCTTGTGCGTCTAAAATAAGAACCATTAGAGCTATGCAACTCAAACTTTGGAACACGACTTTTTTAAAGATGACCTTTCATGTAGAATAGAAAACTTCAAGTTGAAAATCTGAACATCTACCTTTAAACTGTATGCTGACTGCCAGAACAAAATAAAAGATCAGAGCCCTGAAACTGATACAGATTTTGACAATACATAGCGACATTGACACACAATGGACCAGAATAAGTTTTGTATAGTAGGCATTCTATATATTCTTTTGCTACTATAGTGTGAAATTGTTAACTAGCCTCATGCATGCTATCATATTGTGTAAATTTATCAGATATATACATACAAGATTCAAAATTAATGGTGGAATACTGTGAAAAATAGAATTGTTAAATCAGTATAAACAGCTCTACATGCTAAAATTGCTACAAGCAGGTCAATGCAAATATATCAGCAACATGACTAACTTATAGGCATGCTGTAAGTATGTAATACTTTCAACAATGATCTTTTAAGACAAGGAATGTTACAAAATAGGAAATATATGTATACAGAGAAGTTAGGTATATATTGACATAGGAATTGAACTTCCATCAGTCAACATGTGTACATACATAGAGGAATTGAACTGCTAATTAATCACATTCAAATCCATGCATAATAACAATGCACTGACTATATCAAATGCTATACGAACATGAATCAACTTACCACTTGTGAACAAATTTTATTCTTGAGTCAGAAACATCAGAATGTTGAAATAAATTAGAATGGCATCGTATAAGCATCATTTTATTGTAATCTCAACACACAAGCAAACAACGTGCATCCATTTTGACAACCCCCTCCCCCCAATAAACCACAGCAATTCTATCAATACTACACCTGGGAGAATTGTAACTTTTAATTGATTGGTTTTTCACATTTTGTCACTGATAACTTTCTGAGCACCTTTACGAAATGCTGGTCTTAGAAATGATCCATATGTTAATTGTTTCGATATCCAGTCTTAAAACTTATTTTAGCTGTCCCTTGATTTTTAATTTGAAGATAAAAATGTAAACATTATAGGGTTTATGAATTGAATGGTTAGTAATAGTAATAAGTTTTTCTCCATGGGAGAGCTCTTTTGAATTATTGATTGGCTCCTTGCCACTCTACAAGTACTACAAAAGAACAGAGGTTAAAATGCAAAATGAAGTGTCATAAGAGAATAAAAGACCATATCCCCATATTAAAAGCTGTGATGTCAAATTCTTTATTTTAGATATTTCTTTCAAGGAAGATGCAATTGTTTTTTGAAAAAAAATATTATCAAAATATTTGATGATTGGACATGAATGATAGATTGAATCTTATAATGAAGAGAGGATTATCAAGAAGCGAGATCCAAATCAGTTTGCCCTATATACTGTGTAGTTATGGCATGATGTTATGTCTTATGTTGGTGTGTACATGCACTTCTTGCAAAACTGTGTTTATAAATGTTTTAAATAAGGTTAAAGGTTCTTATAAAGCATAGCCCACCACCAATAGACCCTACACCTAATATTTGCCCAACCACCATTTATATTGCAATAGCCAATGAGTAATTGAAACTTCTCTTGCCTGTGCTTTAGCAAACATTTTTTGCACTGACTTAGAACTGGTTGGGCTATCCTCAGGACTAAATTGGTTGGCATACTGAAAACAAATCATGTGTGTAGGTAGATTCAATGATTGGTGTCAAGTTGCTTGTTTGTCACAAACAGATTTAGTAAATTACATTGGTGTCCCCACTCATACCTCACAACTAGGCAACCAAAGATTGTTTGTCCATAGATCCCCTTAAGGGTCGGTAGGTCAGGTTTTTAAAAAAAAAATCACATCAAAAAGATGTATAATAGTTGCTAAATAAGATGCGAATGGGAATATTTTACTATTAAATCACTTCATTCATGTTTTAAAACAGTTTAGAAAAGGTAAAGAAACCGTTCTAAAAATATTTAAGTGTATTTCCAGAAAGCAAGATTCTGGAAGAGAAAACAAACTGTTTCTGGAATTTCCAAAGTTAGGGTCAGTATTTATTTGCACAGTAAACACTTTTCTTCAGTTTTTTAAAATTAGGGTAGGTCAGAAATGGACAAACATACTATTTTCCCCTATGAAGAATACTATTTCCATCATTTACTGATTTAATTGTACCAGGTGACGTGACATTCGGGTGATGCTTTCCTTTTAACCCACATTGTGGTGCATAGATACGGCTATGTGTGACTTGATCATTTTAAAAACCAGTATTGGCCATGTATGTGCCCATCCTTATACTAGCCTTGGATATAGTTTCCACATGACATGCACACCTCAAATATATGCTGTATAATGTGCTAATGAATTAACAAAGCAATATTTTGGCATGCTTTGAGCCTGATTATTTTGAAGACATGCTATGATTTAATTTTGACTGCATGAGCTGTATTTGTCGATAATTTATTGCTTTTTAACTGCCATGCTGCTTTGCTTTACAAATTGCTGAGGATGCATGATTATAAGGAGAAAGACCCTTCCCATATGTGTTTCCAGCCTTCTCAACACCAATGCATTTGCCACAATTGAGATCACACCCATTCTATGGCCTTTATCAAACTTGGATCCTTAACCCCATCCTAAAGATTTTGTGACAGCAAGATCATACTCTCAGGCAGATGACATTTGTTATACTTGTACTTGAGGATCCTATCCTATTTTGCATTACATTGTGACCATATCTGCCCTTAGGCATAGGGTATTTATTTTACTTAGGTCACACCCTACCCTCAGGGTAATTATCACAGTACAATTACATACCATCCTCTGGCATATTTCATAGTAGAATCTAAGCTAAGCTAAATGCAGACATTTGTTATTGAGGATCCTATCCCATACCTAAATATTGCATGTTACAATGTGACCATATCTGCCCATGGGCACAAGGCATTTGTAGTACTTAGGTCACACCCTAACCTCAAGGTAAATATCACAGTATAATCATAGACCATCCCATAGCAGACTGCAGGGTGGGAAAAAGAGGGCAAAACGGCAAGCTCCTTGCCGGGAAATGTTGCCATCTGCGGGAAATTCCTCCCCCCCAAAAAAAGGTAATATGCAACAGAGAGTAATACAGCCGATATTACATAAAATGATGCACCAAATAGCTTCAATTGAACCTTAATTTCCAAAAAAGCTCAAGCTTTTGAGACACCCCACGCCGCTTAAGCAGCGGGAAATCAAACTTCCCTTGCCTGGAACCTTTTTCAGCCCTGGCAGACTGCCCCATAGCATTTGTCATAGTGGAATCCAAGCAAATGTAAAGGAGCTGTTAGCAGACTGCCCCATAGCATTTATCATAGTGGAATCCAAGCAAATGTAAAGGAGCTGTTAGCAGACTGCCCCATAGCATTTGTCATAGTGGAATCCAAGCAAATGTAAAGGAGCTGTTAGCAGACTGCCCCATAGCATTTGTCATAGTGGAATCCAAGCAAATGTAAAGGAGCTGTTAGCAGACTGTCCCATAGCATTTGTCATAGTGGAATCCAAGCAAATGTAAAGGAGCTGTTAGCAGACTGCCCCATAGCATTTGTCGTAGTGGAATCCAAGCAAATGTAAAGGAGCTGTTAGCAGACTGCCTCATAGCATTTGTCATAGTGGAATCCAAGCAAATGTAAAGGAGCTGTTAGCAGACTGCCCCATAGCATTTGTCATAGTGGAATCCAAGCAAATGTAAAGGAGCTGTTAGCAGACTGCCCCATAGCATTTGTCATAGTGGAATCCAAGCAAATGTAAAGGAGCTGTTAGCAGACTGCCCCATAGCATTTGTCATAGTGGAATCCAAGCAAATGTAAAGGAGCTGTTAGCAGACTGCCCCATAGCATTTGTCATAGTGGAATCCAAGCAAATGTAAAGGAGCTGTTAGCAGACTGCCCCATAGCATTTGTCATAGTGGAATCCAAGCAAATGTAAAGGAGCTGTTAGCAGACTGCCCCATAGCATTTGTCATAGTGGAATCCAAGCAAATGTAAAGGAGCTGTTAGCAGACTGCCTCATAGCATTTGTCATAGTGGAATCCAAGCAAATGTAAAGGAGCTGTTAGCAGACTGCCTCATAGCATTTGTCGTAGTGGAATCCAAGCAAATGTAAAGGAGCTGTTAGCAGACTGCCTCATAGCATTTGTCATAGTGGAATCCAAGCAAATGTAAAGGAGCTGTTAGCAGACTGCCCCATAGCATTTGTCATAGTGGAATCCAAGCAAATGTAAAGGAGCTGTTAGCAGACTGCCTCATAGCATTTGTCATAGTGGAATCCAAGCAAATGTAAAGGAGCTGTTAGCAGACTGCCTCATAGCATTTGTCATAGTGGAATCCAAGCAAATGTAAAGGAGCTGTTAGCAGACTGCCCCATAGCATTTGTCATAGTGGAATCCAAGCAAATGTAAAGGAGCTGTTAGCAGACTGCCCCATAGCATTTGTCATAGTGGAATCCAAGCAAATGTAAAGGAGCTGTTAGCAGACTGCCTCATAGCATTTATCATAGTGGAATCCAAGCAAATGTAAAGGAGCTGTTAGCAGACTGCCCCATAGCATTTGTCATAGTGGAATCCAAGCAAATGTAAAGGAGCTGTTAGCAGACTGCCCCATAGCATTTGTCATAGTGGAATCCAAGCAAATGTAAAGGAGCTGTTAGCAGACTGCCTCATAGCATTTGTCATAGTGGAATCCAAGCAAATGTAAAGGAGCTGTTAGCAGACTGCCTCATAGCATTTGTCATAGTGGAATCCAAGCAAATGTAAAGGAGCTGTTAGCAGACTGCCCCATAGCATTTGTCATAGTGGAATCCAAGCAAATGTAAAGGAGCTGTTAGCAGACTGCCCCATAGCATTTGTCATAGTGGAATCCAAGCAAATGTAAAGGAGCTGTTAGCAGACTGCCTCATAGCATTTGTCATAGTGGAATCCAAGCAAATGTAAAGGAGCTGTTAGCAGACTGCCCCATAGCATTTGTCATAGTGGAATCCAAGCAAATGTAAAGGAGCTGTTAGCAGACTGCCCCATAGCATTTGTCATAGTGGAATCCAAGCAAATGTAAAGGAGCTGTTAGCAGACTGCCCCATAGCATTTGTCATAGTGGAATCCAAGCAAATGTAAAGGAGCTGTTAGCAGACTGCCTCATAGCATTTGTCATAGTGGAATCCAAGCAAATGTAAAGGAGCTGTTAGCAGACTGCCCCATAGCATTTGTCATAGTGGAATCCAAGCAAATGTAAAGGAGCTGTTAGCAGACTGCCCCATAGCATTTGTCATAGTGGAATCCAAGCAAATGTAAAGGAGCTGTTAGCAGACTGCCTCATAGCATTTGTCATAGTGGAATCCAAGCAAATGTAAAGGAGCTGTTAGCAGACTGCCCCATAGCATTTGTCATAGTGGAATCCAAGCAAATGTAAAGGAGCTGTTAGCAGACTGCCTCATAGCATTTGTCATAGTGGAATCCAAGCAAATGTAAAGGAGCTGTTAGCAGACTGCCCCATAGCATTTGTCATAGTGGAATCCAAGCAAATGTAAAGGAGCTGTTAGCAGACTGCCCCATAGCATTTGTCATAGTGGAATCCAAGCAAATGTAAAGGAGCTGTTAGCAGACTGCCCCATAGCATTTGTCATAGTGGAATCCAAGCAAATGTAAAGGAGCTGTTAGCAGACTGCCCCATAGCATTTGTCATAGTGGAATCCAAGCAAATGTAAAGGAGCTGTTAGCAGACTGCCTCATAGCATTTGTCATAGTGGAATCCAAGCAAATGTAAAGGAGCTGTTAGCAGACTGCCCCATAGCATTTGTCATAGTGGAATCCAAGCAAATGTAAAGGAGCTGTTAGCAGACTGCCCCATAGCATTTGTCATAGTGGAATCCAAGCAAATGTAAAGGAGCTGTTAGCAGACTGCCTCATAGCATTTGTCATAGTGGAATCCAAGCAAATGTAAAGGAGCTGTTAGCAGACTGCCCCATAGCATTTGTCATAGTGGAATCCAAGCAAATGTAAAGGAGCTGTTAGCAGACTGCCTCATAGCATTTGTCGTAGTGGAATCCAAGCGAATGTAAAGGAGCTGTTCATAATTCCACCCTGCAATACTATTTTCAAATTTACAATTCAATAAAAAAATAACTAGATGGATACATGACCGTGACTGATCAAATGCTTGTTCTTATTTGAGCTCTATTAAAGCAATTACCCTTACATGTCCCTAAATGATAATGTAAATTAAGAATTCAGTCGTTACAAGGACTCCAAGGTGATACACTTAAAAGCATCTCAAGTAGTTTGTTGTCGAGGTCAATTGGGCTTGGTAATGACAACCATCAAATAGCAAATCATTTTATATTCAATTCTAAGAATTTCTGACATCAAACAAATCACATATTTGATTTTCAGGTACAGGGTGAATCAAATAAAGGGTATCCCAGAATGATTTATACCGTCTTTGAAAAAATATTAAAAATATAAAAACAACATTCAGTCCAAATTTAATTCCTGCAGTATAATGGGGAACATATTTCCTAGTACTCTGTCAATTTCATCAAGATAATTTTACCCGTTCCGATATGGCACAACATTATTGAAAATAGATGAAAACTTGTTTTTCACTTTCAGCGTGTTTCATTTGATGACCACTCTCACCAAACTTTAAAACACCACTTAAGAAAGTATGGTATAAATCACTCAAGCTAAACAATTCCCTCAGACAATTCAAATATTGATTCATAAAATATCACAAACAGTTGATACATATTAACTTTATAGATGGAACGTTGGATATGAAACAAATAATAGCTTATTCAAAATGGATTTTCTTTACACTGTTTGGATCCAATTTGAGTATAATTCATATTTAAACACACTTATGAGATGGCTTTGAATCCCTCGAGTCATTGTAAAATGTATGCATGTGTACCTGTACAGGAAACACTAGGAGACAGAATTCTTGCAGAACATCATAAGCTCAACTGGAATAAGCAAGGGATTCTGACATAATATTTAGAATTAAACAAAAATTGAAATATCATTCTCCAGTGAAATAAATTTTAGAACAAGATGAGTATATATTCGTAGGGAATAGATTGTGTCCCTTCAAATGTAGTAAACACTTACCTCAAAGAATCCCTCAGCATACGGAGGAAG
This sequence comes from Ophiura sarsii, assembly GCA_035610835.1. Lineage (NCBI taxonomy): Eukaryota > Metazoa > Echinodermata > Ophiuroidea > Amphilepidida > Ophiuridae > Ophiura > Ophiura sarsii. The sequence continues at coordinate 85,240,225 of CM069442.1, read as the reverse complement.
TTCTTGGTTCAACAAATCTTGCAGAACATTTGAAAGACTAACTATATTGTTCTCTGCATCAAGAAGTTCTAAAAGTAAAACAAGCAAATGGAAAAATATAAATGTATTTTTGTTGCATGAACCTCTTCTCACTTGAGGAGATTTACTTACTCACAATATCCGCCCACAACTCGGGCCATTCTGACCCTGATCTGTGCCTCGGAAAGCTATTTTTTACCTCTGAAAACCCTCAAACCTCCTCGATGCCCCTGAAAACCCATGAGCCCCTGGATCCCAGTCGCAAACGCTTCGCTCTCTCCGCTCGCCTTCAAAATTTTGCCACCACAAAAACTGGGCTGGCTACAACCCTGATTACCCTTCATCTCAACTGAAGTATGACAATGAACCTCAAATCATATTCCAGTTGACGCAGCTCATTATTGACGAAAATTAGCTACATCTTTCAATCGGATACGCACTGACATCTACATATATACTTCATCTAATCTAAACATTTCTGGAATTGAAATGATAAGCAATGCACGGTCTTCTCACTCCCAACCCACTAAACCAATAATAAATAAATTTATTTCTGAATGTTTGTTTATAATATGAAGGTTCCCTTACGAAACATAAGCTGAACAAAACAATGAAAAGAAAAGCCAAAGAATATTCTCTTTGACCCCTGATCTATCTTCCTGGCAAGTTAATATTTGTATTAGTAAATGCGCTAAGTGACCTAATGAAGTGTGTAGCTGATGATACCCATAACACTTTACCATGGCAAAAATAAACACAAAATATCATCTTTGTAAAATTAGAAGAAAAAAGATGTTTGTAAAGATAAAAAATAAAAAATACAGACACTTCTGAGATAGGTCGTCTGTTATCAGCAATTATTTTACAACTAGACCTCAGATGACCTTTGACCTTGATATGTGACCTTTGATGTTGCATCTTTGTATGTACCAAATTAGGTCGTTGTTGGACTTTGTATGAATCAAAAATTGTATACCAAATGTTTGACAGACTGACTCACAGACACACAAAGGATACAGCCATAAGGTCTCTCCTACAGACGACAATTCTTTTTCTATTAGTCCTAAGTAAGTTGATACAAAAAAAAATTGTTTTTGTTTGGTTTAAGTCATAAACAATTGTTTTACGAAGTCTAATATAAATGTTACGATGTCATTCCTCACAGAAGATAAGGTATAATTACCCCAATAAATCCTATTTATAAAAGCTATTCCCACCTTTATCAATCTGATCTAACTCCGGTGTCTCTGTGGTCCTTCTGTCTATAGACAACCAAGGGGATGATGCTGCAGTCATGGTACTAAGACGCATCTTAGAGTGTTGTTTACGTAGACTCTGTCTTCGTCTCTCAAGTGTCATAGCCTTCAGTGTCACCTCACTGGTGGGGCTCTCGACGATGGAAGTCGCCAGATCTTGCAATCTAACTGGAGCGTTGATCATATGTTGGCGATATTGCTGGTGCAGATGTAGGCAGCCACGCCATGCTTTGAAGGCTTCATATGATGTTGCCTAAAAAAGTGGAAAAGAGTGCACAAAATGTCATGAAGTATGCACTATAATGTACAACCGTTATATAGACAATACTGTCCGTTCTAGAGAAAAAAACTATTTTTTTGTAAGAATCAATGCCTTGGACAATACAGAATGTTTCCTTGAATGGTCAGCAACTGAATCACACACAGACACAGTACACTTTGGGAATCACTTGTGCTTCAAGGGCTTCCTTCCTAATCAGACTATAACATAATCTATACAATATTTTAATTTAGCAAACATCCTCAATACACTTGAAACATCTCTCTCTCCCATCTAATCAACCACTTCACATTATGTCATGGTGTCCCAATAGTGATGTGAGGCCATGTATCTTATTTCAATTCATAATTGAACATATATGAGTTTCATATTACATTCAATCTTGTTGTGATTTTACGCTCAGAAAATTAGCCCAAACATTTGTAATTTAATTAGTGTATTTTTGAATGATAAGCTCTGATATTATAATGCTAGCTAAGGCAATGAAAACAAATCTGTTCTAGGGGCTCAACCGACCAAGATTTTCCAAAATGGGGAAACAATTTTCCCTGCACAAATGAATATTACCTAATTTTAAACAGATTTTTTTCTTCAATTCCAAAACTGGCAAAATAGTTACAGATTCTAGTGATATTTATTGCTATATACAACATCTTTAAGATACAAAAAAGACATATTGATCAAAACTAATTGAAATGTCCATCCACCCATAGAATAGAGATTTTTGTCCCCTTACAACATTAATCATCGCTATCCATTAATTTAAATGAAACTTTTATTGCTAATATTTTGCCAGAGTAAGAGAGTAATGCACCTAACACTCTAAAAATGGTATCAGTAGCAAAATCTATCCTCACACGGAAACAACTTTTTGTTATACAAGTCTCACTCTTTCGCTATCCAAAATGCATTAGTGTATTTACACCACAGGTGACAGGGCATGACGGTGTAAACCCATATTGCCAACATTTGTTTGCTGTTCACTGCCTGTTCACTGCCCTTTCACTGGCATTAACTTCTATGATTGCTGAAGTATCAACTCCCACAGGCAAAATTCAGATATCTCTGATGCTATCCAGGCTTTATAAACTGGCATCTTTTCCAAATACAAACTACATTAATCATATCTGTTGATAGCACCAGTTTCATTTTCATTGGGTTAAATTACTTGCTATTTCCCCTTTATTTCCCTTAAAGGAAATCCGTGCCATGGAACTTTAGCGCTCAGATATGTAGCATTATTATTATACAGATCACTTCTGTAGATTAAAGTTTTTAAAAGTATGGCGTTAAGACAAAATCAGCTTTAGAAAAAAAACCAATCACATGTATGGACGTCGCCATATTGATCGAAGCTATAACGAAAGACTTACAAGATGTCCGCATCTCTGTTTCGTTTTGATATTATTGAATGATGCATTGAATTCCTGCGTGATACCTTCCAGCGACCTGTTGCTGATGAGGTGGTTTTAGTTACGATGACATCACAATATTGGGTATGGCTATCCCATCAGCACTTTTGACACAGACAACCAGGCGCGAATTTCAAATAATCACAGGTTGGGGATGTGCAGTTTAAATTTGTTTGATTGAACATTATAGTTCTGTGTTCAGTTATAATGGTCAATATACATTAGATAATTATTTTCCTACCATATAATGCATGGTTTATTGAATAGAACGGTGTTCCTTTAATTTGTTAATTTCTTGGAAAGGCAATGTATTACACTTGACCATTAATTTGCTAGTATTAGAGCAGTCTGTTAAAGGCGCTGTCACACCTAGCGATTTGGCTCGCCGGAGCTATACCGGAGCACAAATTTGGTGAGTTTTTGGGATCGATACTAGAACGGTAGCGCAACAGTATCACATCGCTAAGAACGGTAGTAGATCGTCAGGACATCGTCAGAACATAAAACTTGCAGCAAGTCCATAGGACACAAACAATGATGGTATGGTGTAAAGCAAAAGAATGAATTCAAATACCTAAAATTAATACTGAAACGTGAAGTATCATATATTTCAGGCTTGTAAAAATCAGTCCAGCGCGTAAACCGCAACATCTTTTGCGAATTTTCCCAACAATTCCGTGTAAACTTCAATTAAGTCTAATACCTAAAGCAGACGACACAAACAGCGCCACCAAAATTGGGACACTCACCAGTGACGTCACTGGTTAAACAAAAGTAGCTTCAGATCCGCAAGCTACTATGAGGCCACCGGAGAGCCGCCAATCCATTACGGGGCGCTACCGGTGCTCTACCGACATTTAACAAGCCCATACCGGAGTACTGCCGTTGTAGTCCCGTTGCTCGCTCCTGCAGCGCAACGGCAGACATTTTTGAACACGCTCAAACATTTCTGCCGTTTCGCTGCCGATCATGTAGGGGTCATTAAATGTCAATCAGTGTACACCCCATGAACATCTCAAGTCCCCTTACCTGAATAGAAGACTAAGTCTGAATTTACACGAGAGCCCAAAACATGATGGGGTCAAAGGTCATGAAGGGGTCATTAGAGGGCAATCTGTGTACACCCATGAGTATCTGAAGTTCCCTTTACCCAAAGATTATTGTTACCAAGTATGGTTGAGATTGAATCCTGACTTTTCATATGAGAGCACTGAACAGGCCGAACCTAACCAAAGAGGCTAACCAAAAGGAACACACATAAACCCACCCCCACACACACATGACATGATTACAATATCCCCCTCCGGCTTTTCAAGCCATGGGGGATCAAAATTACACATACCTTTACGTGATATAGAAACTCTTCAGTGTCAATGTCTATTTTTCGGGACTTGAGATCATGTTCAATTTCTGTTGAGATAACAGCAAATGCCACATCTATTGTGCCGTTGATCTTGCTTCTTTGAAGCTGTGAGGATAAACATATAGGTGTCACAAAATGTTATATTAGAAAGGCATTTTACTTTACATTATTAATATGATATGATCTATTTTAATGAGTCTAATTTACATTAAACATCTTAAAAGATGTATAACATGTTAAAACGTGTTAAAATGGTATTTTCATTAAGTTTACTTTAAAAATGTAAAGTTTCAATCTTGTCCATATTTTTGATATCACTTGTTTGCAAGACTAAACCTAGTCCACTGTGTTTACCTTGTATAATTTGACTAACACACAATCGAACAACACCCTCTGATACTTTCCATCCGAGAACCGACCAATGAACATTGGATTTATAACGCACTAATATTGAATTTGCTGCCTGTACATCTAGAAACATGTGAAGGCGATATTTCTGTGGCTGTTTTTTCTGGGAGTTTCTAGTTATCGTAAAAAATGATCAAATTATTTGTCTCTGTTCGGACATATCAAGGTTTTTTATTATACGATATTGAAAGATAGAAAATAGCATGGAAATAGTCACATATGCGAAACGTAGCTATATATCTGAGGAAAATATTTTGGGCGAGGACCAATGTCAAAGATTACTCCTAAAGTGTGATTTTAGACCGAAACGGCGGCTATACAGTGCAAGAAAATCTACATTTTGAATTGATTAAAGTGAGCAAGATTCTTCTCTCTGCAAAGACGGTATATAAATGTTCATATACTTTGTATTTATCGTGTCTGCCATTGGTCAATTTTGAACCCCACGCAAACAAATTGCTCATTACGTATTCATCCAATTTTTGGATGTAGCACAGTGTAACAGTATACGGAGGTCGAAAGGTCAAATCCAATGCAAGTAGACCGTGTATTGGTCGGTTCTCGGATGGGAGCGGTTTTCACAAGGCGAAGTATCAGAGGGTGTTGTTCGATTGTGTGACAGTGAAATACACGGTATACGAAGCAGACTTGACTAAACCTGGAACAGGTTAGGTTTTAGAAAAGAATAATCAAATACAACTATGATAAACATTGACATTTATTTTGTAATCAGCATACAACCTGATGTACACGAACAACAGCTGGTTTTACTTCCCCACTTAAGATATTATTCATGATAATGTTAGAACTGCTACATCCACCCTTATTGACAACATGTGAAATGATGAAAATCATCTAATGCGAGGAAGAAAAGAAACCCAGGCCCGACCGACCCACTTTTTGCATTTTTTTAAGAAATTCTTTTTTATTTTGTTAGAATTTTGTTTCTCAAATCATGTCAAATCAGCCATTTTTTGGCCGAAAATCTGCCCAAATTCCTGATTTTTGCAGATTTTGGTGACATTTTAGGTTAAAAAAAATTAATAAAAAAACTTTAACCACCCCCCCCCCCCCCCCCCTGACTGAGTGGGTATTTGACAGGTCCGTCTTTTCGTCGCCTAATGGTGAGAGTAATTTCTATAGTTCGATCAGTTCCAAATTGGCTTGAAATATTTGGTTTTTATCTCTCCGGGCGCAAAGTAATCCAAGCATACGGGTTAATGGGCACACGCAAGGAGTTATGGACGGATGGACGCATCACGCATATGATGCACAGTTCGCTTGTTGCCTTCACGCGCACCCGCCTTCTTCTGTATTCATTAGCTGCTGTAAAGTGGATTCGCCAATTTAGAACTGATCAAATTATAGAATAAGGTTTATTTTCTGCATCAAATAAAATGTGACACCTTTAATAAGCCATATTTCAGTGTTTACCCTTAAAATGTTACTCTAAAATCTCCCAATTCAAATGCATAATTCAACTTTAAAAAAATTGATATAGATATGTCACAACTTCATCTAACCATATTTTACTTCAAGTTCTCCTGATAAAACTGCCCCTCACAAAAATGTTAATACAGATTATCAAACAAAAGCACTTTCGAATCTTTAACTTGTTGTTAATGGGATTTTATAAGATTTGAGATATGTACTGAACTATATATAGTAAGAATTGATTCATCTGTGGAATTTAAGAAAATGACACATCCACTGTTACCAAGCCCATCATTTTGTTACCCAATTGGGCTACTTTGCAAAGTCATATATCTACAAAATGCAGGGGTGTCAGAGTGTATTTTAGTGATAGCTCACAGCATATTATCTTGTTTAAGATTCTAATTTACTGTTGTATGTACCCAAACCATTGAAGAAGAATCTCTGCATGTGTAATAGAGCTGTGTAAATCACTGAAATAAGCTCTGATGTCACTGTACAGAGGTATATTGCCAAAGCTCATGAAATATTAAGCTACTTGATTTGGCAACACTGGCTACAACAGGTGACATGATAGGAAATGTTGTATTGTGATGTAACAGCTCTAGTTATGTATACAACCTATGACTAAGGTTTCTGCCTGTTCTGTTCATCCATTTTTCTTAGAAAATAAAGACATTAAAAAGCAGGTGTTTGTGCATGAAAGTGCTATATCAAAATTAAATGCAATTGGTCACCCTCTGTCAAATGTTCTTTTTTGTGTCTCTGAGGTTTGACAAAATGAACCTGAAATGGTTTGGTCCATTCAATTTTGTCATCATGGTACGATTCACAAAATATGAGTAGCTCCTTGCTACTGGATTAAAACTTACCTCACCAGGACTTTTGCCGTATGTCAACATTCCCTTCTCAAGAACAAAGTATCTCTGAAAAATATAGAAACAACATACAAATAATGGATAATTATATCAAGTCATGGTTTATGACATCTTGATGAGACCTCCTAATAAAATTGGAAAATTTGATACGTTAGAAATTTGATAAGTTAGAATTTTACCTCAATTAGAAAGGCTATCATCTAATTATTATCTAATCACTTTCAACACAAGTGGTTTTGAAATGACTCTGGATACCATTTATATAGTAGTCTCTGGATCTCCCGAGTGAAAACTTTCGATCTGATTTGGAGTAACAAAATGGCGTCAAAAACCAGTAGTTCCTACCTTCCCCCAAAAAATAAAAATAAAAAAGTAATAAAAAATGTTTGGTTAAATTGAGGTGTAATGCCCAAGTGTGATACACCTTGGCAGTACTAAAAGAAGCTCATCTCCCAACCAGGTCACTAACCTTATGCCATCCTTTCATTGGACGTTTACGTTTCTTCAGTAGATAGCCTTCTATCTTGCCTGGCTCCCTATCCACTGTTTCACCTGTCTGAAAGATGAGTGGAAGAAGTTTTGGTGATTTCTTGTCTGTCGTCCCTGTTGCTCCACTGATAACAACCACACCACTCTGTATTGTATCCATCTCTGTCACAGACGGTCGTCCAGATGCTCTGGAGTCTACAGAATCACGGTGGTGTGTGACATCGTCAACCTTCTGTGGATGAAGAAGAGACCAGGTTGAAAGTTATGTTATCAAAGCCTTGATACCAAGCATTCAAAACACTAATTGGAAATATTGAAGAGGTTGTGTACTATTTTATGAAGTGTATGATTGGAAGACCAGTTAATTAGAGATCAAATTGCTAGGAATAATAACACTATGAGATATGGTTGCATTTTCATCTTTACACAAAATAATTAATCCCAGAATTGAAGCAAGGTAGATCTTATTTTTGACATCCTGGTGATTTTCAAGACACTTGTCCCAACATGTAGTATTCTTGCCCTATTTGTGAATATTCCAAATATAACCTGTCAGTGTTAATGTTAATGACACAAACATCTTGATAGAATATTATATGATTTGTTATTATCAGTATTTAAACAGAAACATCTGAGCATCTGTTCTGTTCCTTTTTTGAGCAGATAAGAGTAAGGTAATTTGTTGCATTTGCTCCATTGTGTAGGTAACCATAGCTATACATGTACTAAGTGTAACAATCACCAATTTAGCCAAATTGAACATTGAATTGATGCTTTTATCCATTTATTGTATAACCGATGTCTAAGAGATACAGTTAATACTAAACGGAATTTGTACTACATTGTATGCGTCAATTCTGTCTTGTACCAGATCACATGTTAATGCCATTTGTTTTGCATGGCTGGCTATCCATCCTTCACCAAATAACACATACAGGGTGCATAAAAGAAGGTTTATCAATTTCATTTAAGTTCTTCCACTAGAAAATCCCATAACTAATTTCTTTGGCAACTATTAATCCATCTTCTGTCCTGTATTGTATATCTGTCTCTATGTTTTGAATTGCTCTTTTTGTTGTTTTGGTGTTTTTTCCTTTGGCTGCACTTTTGTTCTATTTAGGTTTTTGTATTATTTTCCCTTTATGTTTTTTTTAAGTTATTCATTTTTTTGTAAGTCATATTTGTTAGGGCTCCTAGCCTTTTACTCACATTGTATTGTTCTAGTTTGCATTCACATTGCTGAATACATTGAATTGAGTTCTTAAAGAATGAGGAGTTAATGCTAAATTAAATATTCAGTCACTTCATCTTAAACTTAGTCAAAATGAGGATATCACAACATTTACAAACAAATCAGTTGATAATTAGTACAGGCCTAATATTGCCCCCTTGTTTATTGGTGTTAGGAATTCTCACTCAATAATGTCATTAAACAAATATATGAAGGAAATTAAGTGAGCATTTCCCACGACATGAACTTGTAGAACAATTCACACTATAACCAATTTTCAAAATGATATGAGCTTTTGGCATGTTCAACAAATTCTGAGGACACAACAGTACAGACAAAACATCATTGCATTTAACTAGAAGAGCTTGAACTGAGAATTTATCCCTAAACAATTGAAAAAGGGGAAGGTAATCTTTGTCCAGTTAGCTAATTATTAGTTTTATTATGCAAAGCAGAATAAGTAACTTGAGATGGTTGGCGGCAACACAAAAACGATATTAAAAGCTTTAAGGGACAATATCTTTGGATAGTACATCATTTTGCCAATACTTTACTATCTATATTAAAACATCCTAGCAACACTTCATTATCAAATTTGTGTTGAGAAAAGCATTATGTGCTGCCAAAATGTATAATTCTTTGAATAAGTAATGTAACTAAAATGGAGCTTAAATTTATGCAAGAAGCTTTGAGCTAATAATTATTTGATAAGTTTGGTGTTATTAATTATGCAAAAAGCTTTGGGCTAATAATTATGCAATATGTTTGGAACTCATGATTATGCAATAAGCTTTGAGCTAATGACTGGAGCTAATAATTATGCAATACGCTTGAAGCTAATAATTATGCAATACGCTTGAAGCTAATAATTATGCAATACACCTTGAGCTCATGATTATGCAATAAGCTTTGAGCTAATGACTGGAGCTAATAATTATGCAATATGCTTGAAGCTAATAATTATGCAATATGCTTGGAACTCATGATTATGCAATAAGCTTTGAGCTAATGATTGGAGCTAACAAAATGCTTGAAGCTAATAATTAAGCAATATGCTTGGAACTCATGATTATGCAATTCATAAGCATTGAACTAATGACTGGAGCTAATAATTATGCAATACGCTTGAAGCTAATAGTCATGCAATATGCTTGGAACTCATGATTATGCAATTCATAAGCTTTGAGCTAATGACTGGAGCTTATAATTATGCAATACGCTTGAAGCTTATAGTTATGCAATATCCTTGGAACTCATGATTATGCGATTCATTTAAGCTTTGAACTAATGATTGGAGCTAATATTTATGCAATGAGATTGGAGTTAATCATTACGCAATAAGCTTGCAGCTTATAATTATGCAATAAGGTGACAACAAGAAAGAAACCCTGTTCTACAGGCAAAAGGACCTCTTAGGTTGTCAGGCCTTCCCACCTACTCCCTTTCCCCTTTAAAATTGACACAAAACATCACACAAATTTGTAAAAATTTGCTAGTTTTGTTTTGACAAACTTACAAAAACAAATTGGGGTCAATGTTTATTTGCTTTATAAGCTTATTTTGAAAACGTCTCTTACATAAATTATTATCATGTTCAGTTGTAATCTGAAACTGATAGCAGATGAGTATATCAGATTATAGCTTACCCACCTTTTCAACACACCTTAATTATTTTATCTTTGTAAAAAAAAGGAAGAATCAATATTTTGGAAAAAAGAAAGAAATGGAATATTTCTGAAAAAATATTGAAGGAAACATTTGCCATGCTTTTGATGATTTTTAGTGTTTCTTGAAATGTTGATATAATGTATAGCAAATATTAACAAATAAGCATAGCCACATTGTCTTTTGGGTTTTTCTTCCATCTCAATTTGTTTATATTTAATGGCATAATACATACATGGGTCCTTATTGTTCTGAAGTAATAACATTAAGAGGCCATGCCTTTTTAATTTTACAAATAGAGGAAAATACGAGGAAAGCGTGTGGAAGGCTCGCTCATTTTGTTAAAACGAGTGAAAAAGGATCAGTGATTAACACCCCACTGATAAGAGCCAGGTTTTATGCGATGTGCAGTGATGCAACTCAGATATCTGTTAATTGTTAGTGCCAAATTGCAATACAACTAGCCACTTGAAATGGCTGGGTTTGACACTTTTAGAGAAGGATAGAATGGGTACCTATATTGATTTTGACAAATGATATTTTATAACTGAGGAAAGCTTGGATTGAAAATGGAGCTCTTTCCCCAAGCTTTCCTCTATTTGTAAACAGGCATGGGTCCTGAGCTGAATTATATATACAAGCATTCTAACATTTTATTCGTATATGTATTGGTGTATGCATCATTCTTCAAAGTCCAGAATGCAAACATATAGTGGAGGTAGGAAATCTTTAATGGATGGATATAATGAAATTAATCGACCTTGATTTTACATAGTTTTCCCTTGCTGAAACTGGATAAACAGCGGGATAATCTAATTTCTAGTGTGGGAGCAATCTTCTGGAAATGAATTCACTTCACCAACTTGATTATGACAAGATATTCTAATAAACCACTCTATAATAGTGAAGTAAATTAAATTTCATCTAAAGAACATTAAATGTTATCGTTCCTATAAAATGATGTTATCCCCATGAATGTAATTTTTATGTATAATAACTCAACTCACTGTAGATGTATACATCCTTTGATGGTGGCACTGAGTTGCTATGACAATTCAAATATATTCTGTATGATTTAATTTGTTTATGAAATATGATACATGTAATGAAAGCTTTTACATTGGAGTAAGCATGCATGGCAAAACCTTATTATTGTTAAACACTACTCCCATAGGATTTCTTTCAGATCAGGATTTACATTTAGCTATAGTCTATTTGGCCATCACGAGACAGTGACGTAACCACCGCGTATTCTACTAATTGCAGCACATAACGTGCGCGCCTACTAACGGCTCTGGCGTTATCACTACCGCGTGAATCCAGGTGGAATCCAGGTGGATTTTTTTTAAAACTTTTTTTTCCCTTCTAAGTCTGTAGGCTTGCAAGTTCACAGGTATTTCGATTCCCGGGTACCCGACCTATTTTTTGGGCGGGTACCCGGGTACCCGAAATAGGGTACCATTTTTTTTTTTTTTTTTCATTTTCATTTTTTTCTTCTTTCATTTTCAGAGTAAAAACTGGTTATTTAAACGGCATCAAGTGACTCCTAACCTGACCGTCGAGTAACACCATATCATGCCCATGATTGTATCACCTATCTTGGTGTCTTGTAATAATTTGGAAATGTTTTCATTTATTCGAAAGACATTCATTCTAAACAAGAGACACATTTCTACAATTATTTCTAACAATAAAAAAATACCTTAATTCAGTAACTTATCATTTAATATGGGAAGAAAAGTGTTGCCCGTAACATATTAAAACACTAGCAAGATTTGTTATTGTTTGTATAATTTATTTTGATTTAAAAAAAATTCATGTTAAAAAAATGTATTACTGATGTTAATATGCATGTGATGTTGTAATAAAAAATGGTAAATCTGTGTATTAAAGAATTGAAATGCATTCAAAACCTATCTGTCATTATATCCATCATACACAAATGAAACATCTTTCTTTACCAGATCACAGGCATATAAACAACATTTATAATTTGCAAGAATCTGCCATTTTTCTTTTAAAAAATTTTAATTTTTTTCCCCCTTCTAAGTCTGTAGGCTTGCAAGTTCACAGGTATTTCGATTCCCGGGTACCCGACCTATTTTTCGGGCGGGTACCCGAAATTGGGTACCATTTTTTTCTTCTTCTTTTTCATTTTCATTTTTCTTCTTCTTTCATTTTCAGAGTAAAAACTGGTCATTTAAACGGCATCAAGTGACTCCTAACCTGACCGTCGAGTAACACCATATCATGCCCATGATTGTATCACCTATCTTGGTGTCTTGTAATAATTTGGAAATGTTTTCATTTATTTGAAAGACATTCATTCTAAACAAGAGACACATTTTTAAAATTATTTCTAACAATAAAAAATACCTTAATTCAGTAACTTATCATTTAATATGGGAAGAAAAGTGTTGCCCGTAACATATTAAAATACTAGCAAGATTTGTTATTGTTTGTATAATTTATTTTGATTTAAAAAAAATTCATGTTAATTTTTTTTATTACTGATGTTAATATGCATGTGATGTTGTAATAAAAAATGGTAAATCTGTGTATTAAAGAATTGAAATGCATTCAAAACCTATCTGTCATTATATCCATCATACACAAATGAAACATCTTTCTTTACCAGATCACAGGCATATAAACAACATTTATAATTTGATTCGACTCAAAATTAGTTATAATATTTTTTAAATTTATTTAAATACATTATTTAAACATTTACAAAATATTTTCTGAGGTAATAGGTCATTATTAGTCCAACAAAAATGGGTCATCCAATACTTAAAAAAGACTAAAAAAAAATTTTTATTTTTTTTAATTTCGTGAATCCGGGTACTGTAAAAGTGGAAATTTTCGCGCGTCTAAATTTTCGCGTTTTGCCCATTTTTAACAATTTCGCTTGTTTTTATTTTCGCGATTTTGAGCTTCCTTACATAGACCTACACACAAAATGTATGTTTTCGCGCGTTTTTATTTTCGCGCTAGTTAAATTTAGCGCGAAAAGCGCGAAACTTAATGTAGCGCGAACATTTCCACTTTTACAGTACCCAATTTGGTACCCGGGAATTACTTGCAACCTTAGATGACTGGTATTTGACCCTTAGTCAACAAACATGCCGAATTTGGAAGCTGTGCAAGTTTATAGCCTAATTCTTGATATTATTTTCATTAATTTCGCAATAATCCATGGATTCTCAAAATTGGCGAGAATCCATGGATTCTCGCAAAATCCTTCCGCGAGAATCCTAACGGTTTTCATACTAGTCTAGTTTCATGACACCTTTACATGAAAGTAGAACCCTAAATGCGCAATACAATGTATGAGTCGGACAAAATGTCAAATCTGTTTAAAGAAGAAAAAAATGTTTCCTATCATGTACTGTAAAAGTGGACATTTTCGCGCTACATTTATTTTCGCACCAAGATAAGCAAGCGCGAAAATAAAAACGGGCAAATATATTGCTTTTGTATGCAAGAAAGCTCAAAATTGCGAACATAAAAACAAGCAAATTTGTTCAAATTGTGCGAAGCGCGAAAATAAAATTTACACTTTTACAGTAAATAAGTAATTGGAAAAATATGAAGTGAATGTTTGCTTCATTAGGACCATACTAAAGCAATTAACTCAAATTCTTAAATAAGACTGTATAATGATACACCAATTAGAAAACGCAATGTGAAAAATGCATAAACCACCTTTAAAAATAAGCCTGTTTATGTAATGAAAACTGAGCATGGATGGATGATACTAACACAACTTGACAATCCAATATCCTATAGTTGTCAGTGAAAGTTAAAACATGACAAATTCTTTTCCTACGCACTGTAGGAAAAGAGGGACAAGAATGTGTGCTACAAGACACGCATTATATACCCAAATAAAAAGTGAATGCTACATGCACATGTAGGCCTTTGCCAAAGAATTGTATCTTGCATGCCCTGGTTTTTCAAGTGAACCCTTTGTACTTTTAAAAAAGGTCAAGTTCCAACTTCTGCTGAACAGAACATCATGATACAAGTACCTCCGGTGTAGACCAGTGTACTGTAGGATGTACTGTGTGTGATATATATCTTAGTACGGTAGTATTAATTTTCACATTTTCCAAATATTTTAAGCTGAGCTTAGCATCAGTAAGAGCATCAGTAAGCTGTAACTCACTTTTGAACAAATTGATATTTTGATATCAAAATAGTCCAAATAACTGGCAGGATTTAAGAAACAATTGCATACATGGAAAATCTGTAAGTTACATACATTTCAACCATTGGTTCTGAAAAATCTATGGGTTATATGGATATTTTATTTACATGTACATGTACATACATGTTTTTAGCATTTGAATCTCATTTTGCTAAAGAAGAGTTATCACCTCTAGTGCTCAACTTTTGAAACTTAGATCATCAGATAAGTATCACTCACTGGGAGGGCAAATCTATCAAAGATGTAGTTTGGGTTATTGAACTTCATAAAAAGATAGAGCATGTCTCGTAGTCGCAGGATGAATAGCATTATGGTGACTGTTAACCGGGATATGTTATTTTTGAATAATGTACAGTTGAGGGGCCACTGGCCAGCTGAGAATGTTGTTAATTTGCCTAAATTTAATGTAACTTCGGTAACCCATCACATCAAAAATGAAATGAAAATGTATGGCGTAAAAACTCTAATGAGTTGTAGATGTTGGATTAAATCAAACAGCACATTTTATGTTTTAAATTATGACTTTTCAATCAGATTTTCTATTTACAAGATATGATTTTAAAAGGGCCATAATATTCCCTTCTATTGTTTTAAAATGTTGATATATTATCTAAAATCAGTACTGGTTGATGACTTGTTTATTTTTATTTGTTAATAATTTTTATTTTCATGCCGCTTGTCACAAATGAGCAATACTCAATGTATAGGCCTACCGCTGATATTCTAAAAGAATTTTGTGATAGTTGGCGTTTAAATGGTTTTAAAAGAAAACATCTACCCTTGTAATGTATTTAAGCATCATTGACAAGTAGACAGTTCAAATGTTTTTAAATGTACATGTATTTCATGTCACAGCATGTAAGGTACAGAACATAACATTCAATCTGCATTGGCATGTCTATCATATAGTTGGTATATGTAGGAATTTAGTGTTGCACATAATGAATGCATCAGTTTACAGATGATTGATAAACACTTGTGGGATCACTGCATGTGTGCATCATGTATGCACACAAATATTTATGAATTATATGTCAGGAGGATCTCTTTTACAAGGCAGGTACATGTACAATGTACTTGCACTATTAAACACTAATAGTGAATATACAAAATATCCATTATTGTTATTTATTATAAGGTAAACATTTGTCAATTGTTTGCAACATTAAACCATTTGTTTGTGACGTTTACTAAACAACCCTTGTATGATAACATATATTTATTCAGCTTCAGAATCTTGTCAGATACATCACAGGGTACAAAGGTAATTAAGCTTTTTTTCAAGCCAACTCAAATATTGGGCTCGATAGACATTTGCAGTAAATTTCACACATTTCATCTACGAGTCCAGATTTTGGAATGAAAACCCAAACAGCCTAATAAAGGGTAACATTTGAGCATTAGGCGACAACAAATAGAAACCCTGTTCTATGGGCCTGACCGACCTATTTAAATAATAATAAGAAATAAGTGAACAAAATGTTCACACGCAAATGAGTACCAACCCAAATTCTTTTTTAGGGGGCTTGTCAAAATACTGCAACATTTTACAGTTTTTTTTATAAAAAAGAATTACAGTCATTTTGAAGGGGAAAAGAGAGAAGTAAAAAAAAGGGGAAGACCGACCCAACCTGAGAGACCCATTTGCCCGTAGAACAGGGTTTCTTTTTGTCGTTGCCTTATTCTTAAAATACTTATTTTAAGCTTTTTGAAACATTTCTTACAGATTTAGGCCTACAATGTAGTAAGCCGCAAGCCATTTAACACTTTGCACTATTCAGGGGAAATATTAAGCAAAGCAACTTATTCTTCAAAGTATCAGTGCGGTTAGACCAGACCACTCATCCATTATTGACAAAAACACAATTTTTTCATATTTATCTGACCATGCCTGTGTACACAGTCCTACTTGAGTGATCCCCAAGTGAAATGATCAATTAATAATACACTTACATCTCCTTCTGGATTAGAAAACCTGCGTTGAACCCTCTGTTTCTTCTCCTTCAAGTCTGTATCCTCCAATGCAGATTTGCTACGGTTGATTTGCCCGGCAGGACTCGTAGATCTGCGGCCCCCGAGAGGATCCATATTAGAAAAAAAATCCAGCAGTCTAATATCTACCAGTAATTGTCATAATCATCCTATGAGACGACGTATGATTGGTGGATGGTTGACTTATGAGCAGACGGAGTAGGATCTATAAAAGAACAAATATTGAAATTAATAATATCGTCAGTCAAACATATGGTATATGGATATAATGGCCTATCCATATTGCTTACCAATTAAATACACTGGGGGTATTAGGAGCACAAGAATGCTATAGCAATATCATACACTATACAATGCTTAGCATATCAGTTTAGAGAAGAATTTATAGAGACAAGTTTGCCACCAGTTTTACTGAAAGGGGTCAATTGCCGTCAAATATCCATAAAGCTGATATTCCCTTCTTGCGGTGTGAAAAATTCAGTAATATATATCTGTACTTTACATATCCGATTCATTAAACTTAGTACCTGGTAAAGTTATGTTAAAACGAAAGAAAAGATTTTTGCATTTTCACTGGACTGGAGATGTTTGTAAAAGGAGGCGCAAGGCGGGCAGTTGTATTTAAATGGGGTATTTCCCATGACACACGGATATCTCTATACAAGTATACATTTCAAAGCATGTTTCAGTCAATTTTCCCCACCCATTTTGAGGTTTTCAATGATTTCTGACACTTCAAGCGATGTAAATGTCATATTAGCCTTAATATGTGAAACTACCCAATCTAAACGAGCTTTTTTTTGACAAGCATAATATACTCTTATAACCATAACCCTGTTACACCACACAGCCAGCAGCACTTCCAGGCACCCACACACAACTGGTGTCCCATGCTGCAATAAACCCTGGGTACATGGTCTTGCGATAATTTAGCCTGTGTCACTCGCCTGTTACCACGGCGACCCCTCCCTGGGTTCTTAGATCCATAGCCACTGCAACACTTCTATATTGATAGGGTTAATACAAGTGCATTCCATCACCCTCTTAAAGTTGCAAGTTCTCTAAAGACATTCTAACAAAATTGCTGCATTATACATACCAGACATTTAATTTAGTATTATAACCTGATTGGCATTGACTTTAATCCAAATCTGTTTGAGATTATATTTTTCTTTCTCGACTAATTTAATTGCTCCTTTGGCAATATGTTTACTTTTGGTTAGTTCATATTGAAACTTTACCATTTATTTCTACCTAAACAATTTATCAACACCACACACACACACTACCCACAACAATTACCTGCTAATCATGAGTAATGTAAAGGGCAAGAGGCCTTCCTTGCCATACAAGTAGCTTCATTTGATATTCATTTAACAACAATCTAGAAATTAGAAACCAGCCATCCCATCTCTTGTTCCCTGCCAACAGCACAGCACAAGAGCTTTAAATAAATTGATTTGAATCCTCCTCCTGCTGTTAATATTTAAAAGAATATTCTTATCTACAGGGGCTATCTTTAAGAATACGGTAACCCATTTAATATTTTGTACATTCACTGTATGTAGGACTTGTAGAACTATAAGCACATTTGCAGTAATTTTTATACCAATTCTTAAATATGATAAAAAAATAAATATGCCGAGGGAATTAGTAGTAATTTTGCTTTGATAAGATTATGGAACGATGTTTCACACATAAGGCACTCCAATTTAATGAATTTCATGAGAGATAAATTATAGTCTTATAGTGTTTTGCCTTCTATAAAAGAATAAGAATTGTTATTTATTTCAACACTTATTAGGCAAAAAAGAAGTAGTTTGTTTCCAGTAGCAAGCCTGAAAAGTCAAATGCAAAATGCATTTTTATTTTTTTATTTCTTTTGCTCGAATTCATAGTAGTGGAGATTCACTTGAAATGGTTTTATTTAGTCATATCTGTACACTTTTGTTACTCTTACGCTCGCTAAAATGTGATATATGCCACGGATTTTCACTGTCGTGTTTGCCGTACGTGGTCAATTGCCATCTTGAAACATGTTGGACACAATTTCGACAAAAGATGGCGGCCTAACAATATTTGTTCCTGTTTTTTCTATAAAAAAATTAAATGCACAAGAATCAAGCATCTTAGTGAAATGCGCGCCACTACTGGAAACAAACTTGTTTTTGTTTTTTTGGGCCTTATTACATTAATTGTTTCCAATAACCAATGGAAAATGTTTTTAATTTGAGGTGTTTTCCCTGTCAGAATTTTACATTGACATTTTATTTGCAAATTTTCAACAACAAAATGAATCCTTGCACAAAAACATTTATAAATTAAAGGCATGGAATCTTTTCATGGCATGCCTCTATCTTTGATTTTTCCTCTTTAATGCATTTTTTGGGTCAAATTACATTTAAAAACATGTAACTAAAATATCTTCTATTTCCTAATAAATTCAATCAAATCTTAAATATATAAGTTGACAGGTTTTTTTCTGAGTGTTTATTCCATTTGTAATATAATTCCATGGTTTGACACTGTGTTAACGTTGTTGATAGTGTTTCCGGCCATGATTGCAACCGTACACAAGTAAACATAATAGTGTGGAATGCTTTATTATAATGATTAAATCAAATATGTTGAAAAATTCCTCTAAGTGGAAGCAGATTTCCAATATGATTTAGTAAAGTTCTGTGATGGTTTTTACGGAAAATACAGTCAAGATAGATTTATGAGGCCAGTATAGTCAAACTTCGTTATTTAAGCATGATAAGCGAGAGAAAATTGAAAAAAAGATCTCAAAATATTACTTTTTAATATTTACTGATGCTGTATGTTTTTGGGTAACAGTAGCCCCTTTAACTACAATAGTGACATTATGAATACACTCGGAGTATAAACATGTTAGACCCAATTAACATATAACCATTTCAGCAGACAGAGATTACCCGAATTATGCCGTTAGGACTGATGGTGCATATAAACCTGGTTTGATATGGCTCTCCATTTCCCAATAATAATCAGGTGGGTTCAGATTCAGATTGATAAAAAGGCTAAATTTAAGTAATTATTTTTAAGTAATATCAAATTTGAAAGTTTTTCAATTTGATTTGTCACCAATCACAAATGAAAAATGATGTGTCAGTCAGTCCATAGAACAGTATTTTCGGCCCACTTTTTAGGGTTAGTTTGCGGCCAAATGTATGCACTTTGTAGAAAAAATGTAATCTCATTTCTGGCACAGTTTTATATTTTTGGCTGCAGTGTGTGGCCAAATTTTCATTTACCTGAAAAAATGTGGTAAACATTTTAATTTTCTTACCTTGATGATTTTTTAAAGTAAAAAGCAAAAATCTTTTTGAAAACCTAAACAAAATGTCAATTTGTAAACCTACATGCATGTGTGCAGGAAGCTGAGAGAACCCTTATTGCTTTGTCTTACAGACTATATTCACCATTACCATTGTAAATCAGCATGTGGTATACTAATGGGATGTTATATCTTGTATTCATTACGACATCAACTAGAATTGCAAATATTGATTAAATTATTCCATCAGTGTATTGTATTGATTTGCAATAATTAATTACACCTCCCAATATAGGACCATTACAAAGGGTATCCATTATGTGCATCCAGAAATATATGTATATGATTGGCATAAAAGCTTACCTACCCCTAAATAAGCTATATCTGTAAATCTGAGGCCAACATTGACTGATTATTTGTATTTTTTGTAATTTAAAAAAAAGAGCATTGTTTTCAATATTGAATGATTTATATGCCTCATGCCACAATGCCATTGACAATACTCAATGTTTGATTTTGATTTTACATTAGGTTAGCTTCATGTGCAATGTACATCATATTCAAATAAAAGGGTTAGCACAAAGCAAAATATGCTTAGAAAATACAAACTTGACATAAAACATGTCCTACATACTGTGCATGAGTCATTTTATAGACTTGCTATCTACTGAAGATAGCCCATTTACATAATGTGTAACTTAGACCCTGAACACACTAAAATATTGCTTCATTCAATGAAGATTAGTTGATCTTCATTATTTAATTAAGAGAGCGTACACATTAAAACTAACCATGAACTAACGAAGATCGAGATGCGTACACATTGGTAAATATTAATGAAGATAGAATTAAGGTTGGTTGCCACGCGATACCGGAAAATGACTCCTTGTATTATCATTCGTTCCGCATGACTCCCTTCATTCGATGAAGCGAGCGTACACATTACACATTGTTTCAACATTTATCTTCATCAAAAGAACCTCTCAAGGTTCATCGAATGAAGCTGATTTAATCTTTGTTATAAAGGGCGGAGCATACACACTATGTGCTTTCATTAGTTAATCTTCATTAGCGCTTCATCGAACTAAGGGATTTTTGCTAGTGTGCACTTATAAAACTCGCCCATTGCTTGTGTGGTGGATTTCGATCACGACAGGAGCATGCGCAGATGCGATTTTTGTGTAAGTGGTCTGTGATTTTGTCAATATTATATTTTTACTGTGATTTGTCGATCTGCATTAAATGCAAAAAGTAACAACGCCCCTGGCTGGACTCGAACCACCAACCTTTCGGTTAACAGCCGAACGCGCTAACCAATTGCGCCACGGAGGTGATTATTTACTAGGCTGTTTTGGTTTGTCATGTTCACCCGTCCACTTCCCCGTACACTTTCTTGCAAAGTCGGGCATCGTTTTTTCTCAAATGTTGCTTGCATATTGCCGTTCCTGTCGCCTTTAATACATGTGCTGTCAGTTGAACTTGGAACCAACGTTTAATTTGAACTGTCTATTTTCAATAAAAAAATACTCCAATACGGGAAAAAAATCAGAAAAGCTCACAGACAACAAATAAGAACATCATTTTACTCTACCTAGAATTTCAATCAACGTATTTCAATCATCGGAAAAACCCGATGATGCGAGTGACGTCATTTAATGAGCTCATTAGCATAATTTATGTCCGTGAAATGTACAATAGAGTTTTATTAGTGGTGTGTACTGGGTCTTACATGATCTGGGAGATTGGGTGGTAAATATATTCAATCATTAGCATTAATTAAATATTATTTAAATCTAAAACTCAATATTCATCCTTTTTAGTGGTTTTCATTTATACAACACCGATAGTACCTTTAAATGATATTGTAGCTGATTTTTCAGTTATATTTGTTTATAAACTTATTTATGTTACACATGTTGTGCCTTCTAAAGGGCTTTGACAAGCAGCTTTGTCATAATGCTGAGATGAATGGGAATGTTCAGATATACACCTAACACACACACTTCCTGAACAGATGCTTGTTAGCTAATTCAAAAATAAATAGTCCATGTACAAAAAATGTAAAGAATTGTTGGGGTTTCTTGGTGTTCCTCTGGTTTTAAGGTTCAGTCTAATATATAATAATAGTCAATATAAGGCAACAAAAAAAAATTGTTTGGTTGCCTTTTCACCTCAAATTTTTTTGGGGTCGGTAGGTCGATTTTTTTTTTTTAGATGTCAAAGAATGCCAAAAATACACTTTCAAGTGAATTAGATATGTTTTTATTTGAAATATAAGTGTTTTTACAAATGTAAAATGGAAGATGAAAGGGATTTTACATGATTTTTGCATACATTACCAATCTTTTCTTACACAAACAATTCACACTCAGACAAGACAAATCGGATATCTATAAACTTGATGTAGTGCATATGGTGTTTTATTAAAATGGCCCGAGCGAAACATGTGAGGTGAAATGTTATGTTTACGATTGTCGTGTACCTGCTCTTTTAGCATCAGCCTAGAAGCTCCTAGAGAGGAATAAAATATGTATGGCCTAAGAATATGTGTCTGCAATACATTTTAAATGAACGGCAACCGTAAATTAACCATCTCGTAAGCATTTATGTTCATGAATATTTACTGTCGGTCGGGAAAGGGCAACCAAAAAAAAAAAAATTGGGGCCTATTATTTAATTATATTTATGACTGTAATAGAGTTGAGCTTATTTAAAAATTAAATAATTCAAATCAGTAAACCTTGGCTTTATAGGGCTTGTGTAAGCAGTTATGTGAAAATTGTGGTAGTAGGAAGGACAAAATGGCAGGAGAGAGAGAGAGAGTGAGGCAGATCTCAATTCAATATCTAAGGGCTATACTTCAAAATGGTATCAACATTTATTTGCCCACGCATGTGACAGGTTGAAATGAATTATTATGTGTTGGCTATTCAAATGAAAAATGAAAAAGACTTGACAGGAGGACTCGGGCTAAGAATTAAGGACTTGGGTAGGGTGCACTTGACTCCAACACTGATTTGGGGTCTAACTGACACATTTGTAAGAACCATGATTCTTGCAAATTCACTTTTGTAAGTTTCATCTTGATTCTCTCCTCATAGGCAACAGAGATTCTCTACCCCTGTATTAATACTGTAATGGTTGCCTAATTTTCAATTTTGATGGATGCTTAATTTGCTATACTCTGTTTGGCCATCTCGAGACAGTGACGTAACTGAACAGGCGCAGCTTTTACGCACACGTGTGTATCTTCCGCCTTTCAACGCTCGTGTTTGTACGCCAGCGCCGCGAGTATGCGTGCGCGTTATGTGATGCAATTAGTAGAATACGCGGTTACGTCACTGTCTCGAGATGGCCAAACAGAGTATATATGTGCATTATTGCTGGTGTTCTTGAGTTTGTGCACTCATTCAAACAATTCTTCAAGCATAATACATGTTCATTGTTTATCAATTATCCTTATCCAAAACCGCAACAGACACTCTCATTGATCTGCCAACATAGTTGTAATGAGTGAACCTGGTCCTGACCTGTCATCCTCTAATCCTTTTCATATGTACATTTACTTCAGATATCATCTTTTTATTCTAATAAAAGAAGTACTTTTTCAAGGTTAACTTTGCTCAATTTCTGAACAATATTTTTGACTTGATTTAAAAAAACATCTACATTCACACTGTTACAATAAAATAGTAATAAAGACTCTGACAAACTGGTGTGAATGAAATAAACAAAGACCTTAAAAATACATGGACTTGAACCCGGGCCCTCTCCCTATCGTGGCAAAGGTTTATTCACTGGATCACAAAGGCTGTGTTTCCGTGGGCACCAGAATATGAGCGCTATGTATAAAGACTTTGTTGAGAGTCTCAAGAGACTAAAATACATACATGTAGTAAAATATTATATGTTATATGTTGCCTGTAAGCAGGGTCCACAATAAGTGTATAGCAGTAGCAAAATCATTATTTTTTGCTTGGGCCAAACAAAGAAGAAGGTCTGTCTCAGAAACATTGTGCAAAAAAGCTAAGTGCTGTGCTTTTCTTCTTTCTTTTTTTCTTCTTTTTGTTTTTAGAAAATAGGCTATGATGTATGCGATTTTTTATTTTTTTTTTGTGATTTTTTTGTTGTTGCTTATCCAAGCT
This sequence comes from Ophiura sarsii, assembly GCA_035610835.1. Classification (NCBI taxonomy): domain Eukaryota; kingdom Metazoa; phylum Echinodermata; class Ophiuroidea; order Amphilepidida; family Ophiuridae; genus Ophiura; species Ophiura sarsii. The sequence continues at coordinate 85,216,143 of CM069442.1, read as the reverse complement.
TACGGAAAACTTTTTAAAACTTTTTTTTAAAAATAAAAATAAAAAAATCAAGAAAAATAAAAAAATAAAAAAATAAAAAAATAAAAATAAAAATAAAAAATAAAAAAATGTTTTCCCCCCAGCGCATAGACCTACGCGCCGTAGCTCATTTCACATACCAATGCAGGCGGGTTTCTGAGACAGACCTTCTTTGTTTGGCCTTAACAATTTAGGATGAGTATGCCATAATAATGTTTAAATACAAAATTTGGAAAATATTTCTAAATGCAAAGCTCATCGAGCAGTTTTTGCTATACAAAATAAAATCCTTAATGTGGACCCTGCCTTTAAGCACAGCCCAACCTATAACAAGTGAAACTCAATACAATCCACTGGGGGATTGTGCAAAGGATACATGCTGAAGTGAATTGAATAAATAATATAACGACTCAATGTGATCAGGTAATTGTACCTTGGTAGACTTCATATCAGAGGCCTGGAGAGATAGGAATGGGAATACTTTATCGTAAATAAAATAAAACACAATCAAACTATCATATTATGGAAGTACAGGATCAACACTAAAGCCTAAGGCTGATACCATGATGTAACTTGTACTATGAAAGAGGGAGCAGATCAAAGGGGGTCAGACGTACGATGTGTGAATTATTTGCATAAGTACATCCAACAGGGTTGATGCTACGCCGGACGGCATTGTCCGGCACTCACGCTGGCCGACCGGCACTCTTAAAAAAAAGGTAACAAAAACCTGCACTCTTAATTGCATTTTGTGGATAGAATCATTAAACTGCACCATAAAACAAGAAATTATGTGGCAGGAACCCTCGAAGTACATTTAAAAAAAACATTAAGAAGGGCCTGTGGACCCCATTCCATGATCCACTGCACTTCGTTCGCTACACTTACTCCGTTCGCCGTCAGTAAAATTGTCTGGCACTCAATCTGGTCTAGCTACAACCCTGATGTCCGACCCCTCCAAAATGTACGTCCGACCCCACTTTCTTTTGATGAGAATTATTTTGTTAGATATAATTGTGGGTATCTTATTTCTTGCATTATGTAGAGGCATGTCTCATACAAACCCTAATCAAAAACAAATGCATTAAATCCCTAATACTTTCTCGAAATGTGTAATCTTTTGAAGCATGCCTGAAAAAATCATTCCGTGTGAGTACAATGTACGTCCGGCCCTAGGGGGTTTTGGCAACTTTTCCCACATTAATTTTTACTGATGATCCATTATTTGAAGTTAGTGCCGTGCCTCAGATGTTAATGATTTTCAGGACTACATTACACTGTTACTTCCATCAATCGCAAATTATAGTATACATACATGTACAGGTCAATTCTAGGCATTTAAATGCCTAGAATTGTCCTGTATGTATAACATATTAACAATGACCAAGTTACTGTTGCATGAACACAAGAACAGTGTCACATAAGGAAAATGTGGTATACCGTATACATGGTGGTTTTTTTAAATGTTGTATAGCCTTAAACTTTTGTGAGGAAAATATTAATAAATATATATGGGGGGGGGGGGGGGGTTGTCGTGAATAAAAAGGGGGTTAGTTGACAAAATAGCCTTTTTTATGGTTCCAAGTGACATCTTGATGGTTCACAGTGTTTGAGGTTAAAAAACTGTGAAACACCTAAATGACACTGGGAATCACCAAAAATCAGTTTTTGTAAACCCACCCTTGTGCTCATTGACTCACATCCCTAACCAACATCCCAACTATATATTTATTGACCGCTTAAACCACTTGAAACCCAAGACACTGGGAACAACCAAAATGACACCAGGAGCCACCAAAATATCATATTTGTCAATCCTCCGTCCCCTAACTCCATCTCATACCTCCCTTCCATAACCCAAAACCAATGACCACAGACATACCCAACCACCAATGCCAACCCCTAACAAATCTTATGGTTTTTACCTCTCAAATGATAATGGATCAATCCAAAACTTGATTAATCCAATCAGAAGCTACTATGCAATACCAAATATATTGCGTTTTTCCAAAGTGATAAATTCCTTATCCCCTGTTTGAATACGCAATACGGTCGATACCTATATGGTTGGGTGCCATGTCACCTCTGGCCTCATGTGTTATGGCACCCAACCATAGGATTCTTCCCGTATTGTTTTATCAAACAGGGGATAACTAATAGTATTGCTGCAAAAATATATATGCACATTTGTGTACTATCCTGGCAAAAGGGTGCAGTTGTCTCTCAATGAAAAAGTTGAGATCTAAATACCAACAAAAGGAGATTTTTGAATGCTTCAAATGACACTTGTGGTTAAGATTCAATACTGCTTTTTGATTTTATTAAGAATATTTACTGTAAATTTATCTTTATTTTCTTTGTTTTTCCATGCCTAATTCCATCAATATCTCAAAATGCATTTGACAGACAAACAGCGTTCGTGATAACCGGTGTCGCATCGCGAAATGCGCCACACTTTTGAAGTATTACGATTCAATTGCACAAATGTGTAGCTAAAAGTGCAACGCAAAAAGATTCCCTGCTTGATATTTGATCCATCAAAGCCAAACCTAAAAAGATTGAGTTTCATCTTCAAATAACTAAATAAAGTATGATAAATCCTCAAGTATCGGCAGTTCATATTTCGTTTTTGTCAGAGTTAAAAACCGTATTGCTTTACACGCACGTGCGCAGAAATCTTACTGTCGGTTTAAAATCCATTTTACCGCGACAGTACACATTTATAACTTCTTCGCTCACAAGATTTGCAGAAGTGCTGCCAAATTTAGAAACGCAGCATTTAGCGATTCTAGAAAATGTTTCAAAAATGGATAAATATCATATTTTTATTTTAACGAGCGCATTGTGTAACTTTATCACTTGTGTGACGTCAACAAAGTTACACAATGCACTCGTTAAAATAAAAATATGATATCTATCCATTTTTGAAACATTTTCTAGAATCACTAAATGCTGCGTTTCTAAATTAGCGGCTTCATAATGAGAATGATTCTATAAATGATTAAATAAATGAATGAATAATTAAGAAATCAAGTAATGACAAGTGACACGGCATGTTGACCTTTGAAAAGGTCAAAACACAATTTTGTTATAAATTATTTTAGGGCTTGCCGTTTAGAGTACACTTTCCCCTCCTTTTCACACTAATGGATTCAATTCACCATCACAATTGATGAGTTTTGGTCCGAGGAACCAGGTCAGGTGAGACACTAAATTTTTAAGTTAAATATTCGTATTTAGGCTCAATTTTGACATTTACACTGTTTGTATGGTGACTATATGGTTCTCTTCAATCTAGTTATAGCTTTAATATTGGCCTCCATCTTAGATGGATGCCCAAGAAAGGACTTCCCAGACCCAACTTCAGGTCCTCAATTTGCTATTGCTCATTGAGAACCTGAAAGATCGCACCACTTTCATAGCCATAAAACTGTGTCACCGAAGCGAGTTATTTTAGTATAAATATTTCTTGAACACTGCAAAAGGTTAGACGTTTGCAAATAAGCTTATCAGTAATACGTTCTCCAACAGTGCTTACCTAATTTTTAAAACCGAAAAACGGAAGCAGAAAAATAGCACATTATCTGAGGTGTGAAAATGAAAATTTGTGAATACATGTATGTCGTCTATAAGGATTAAGATGGCAGTTTCCTTTTCGTGTACTTCTTTACGTTTACCGCTACCACCTGTGTCTCTTCAACATCTGTCAATTTTTTTTCGAACTCCACATGTTTGAGTGTCAGACCACAGATTGCTAAAGTGGTCGGACATACGGAATAAACCGTATACTCCATGTACGTATTTTATAGGTTTTTTTAACAAATTTATCTCATAAGACCCCATCAGGGTATCAGAAATACACCAAAAACATATAAAAAAATGCAATAGATAAAATAGAATTCATTTGAATACATACAAGAACTATATAATATACGGCTTTTCCCCGCAAAAGGAAAACATGGCTCCAGTTCTTACACTACACAAGGTTGACATCCTCACAACAACCAAAAATATGTAAGCTCGATTTCATGGCTATTGGTTCGAGGCATTGTACGAGTTTGTCAGCATGCATGTAAGAGGGTTTATTTTGATAATACCTCCTACGTAGTAATGTTGAGCTGAGCCGAGTTAAATTAAAAAACGAATAATAAATCTCAGGATGCAGAAGGTGTAGCTGTCGAACTTATATTTATTCAGATGAAAATCATAATGTTCTTGGTCATGTCAAATAATATTACAGGAGAACATATAGTCGAAGGTGTGGTGTCGTCAAAAGCAAGAAGTCGAGAGAGAGAGAGATAAGATCCCGCATGGGTCTTTTAACTTGTGGCTTGAGAGGGTTGGCGACATTGCTCAAACGCGATACCCCTACGTGATTGGCCAATTAATAAATGTATTAAATAATATGCACGAAACATATTCATGTGCAAAACACCTGTGAGATTGGATTCTACCAAGTAAACATGTTATGTAATAGTTTAATTATAAAATTATTTTAAAGAGGCACTTCTTGTTTCTCACATTAGCTTCTCACATTAATATATCCCTTTGAAAATTGATGTCCTCATAACATCAAGATTAAACTATACAAAGTTCTCATGTATCAATTTCAAACAAATATAACATAATAAACAAAGTATTTATTTATCAAATTCAAATAAGTATAATATTCCAAAGTCATTATGTATCAAGTTCAACTTCAAAGTATGCGCAGTACACTGACAGAAGGGCGACCGCGGATTGAAGCTGGCAGGGAAAATATGCGCCGTGTCCAGAAGCGATCGAAGTTGCCTGACCTCGTTGTGTTCAAAATAATGTCGCTGAAGTGTTTTTTCCGACCACACCATTTTCTTCAAATACAATTTGACGACGATGTAATCCACCGATTTTCATGTTTGAATTGTATCTTTGACTCTAGGTATTTGCTACATGTAAGCCCAAGTGGGATTTTCTAAGACATCAAATGTAGTCTGGACGGTAGGTGCATACCACTGAAAATTGGAATTAGGCTAATGAAATATGATACCAAGTTTCCTGTTTCAGGTGTCTATTTCATTATTCATTATTCATTATTTCACTCAATTTCATTATTGCATCTGTAAGGGGTGTTAACTACTATACTAACTACCTATTGATTCATTACACCTTAATTAACACTTTAATACAATTTAAGGAAGCATTTGTAGATGTGTTATTAAAAATGTCAACAACTCTGTCTGAAATATTGCAACGTCAATTACATCTGAAATCTGAGTAGGTAGTGCAAACAATTTCATTATTAACCACTTACCATATACCATGACACCACTGCCATTAAAATCCATTAAAATTAACAGGAAGATATGTCTTATATTTTGAGCCACTAAAAGATTTATTTTTATTCAAGTTTGTCAGAAAATGAGAAAATGAAATTTTTGCACAAAATAATGAAAACTGAAAAGTTGGGTCGGTAGGGAAATGGGAAACTGGCACTCTCGTTATATTAGCCTATGTCACCATTACAACACAGGGTTCCGAAACGGGTCGACCTTGGCCTGGGGTTAATTGCGTGTGAGGACTACCCTCCAGCTCTCCCACTTTAATTTTAAATATGGCATGCACACTTAGAAATAGCAGCAATTTCAATAAAATACAGGATTGCTTATTTTTTTGCTTATTGCTTGTTAACTCCCTATAGTAGCCTATCCGGCTTAACTGGAAGCCCTCTGAAGGTTGTGATTTTTGTACAGGTAACAGACTCGGCTCGGGATGATCCCCTAGGCCAGGGGTGGGCAACCTTTTTGAATGAATGGGCCAGATATAAGGAGTGAAAAATTGACTGGGCCGCACCTAACCAAATTTTGTAGCAATGGCCTGTGCAGTACAGATGACAGTGGCGTTCTTCATATTGGAGGGAGGTGGGAAAGAATGAAAGTCAACCGACAAGATTGTTCTGAGTCAAGCAATGCGCGCGTAGCGAGCGAAAATGTCGATTTGACACTTTTTTGGTACATTTGCCTATTTCTAGAACATTTGAATACACTTACCTGGGTTATACATGTGCTATGTACTGTTATTGCATCCTAGATACATTTTCAGCTCCATAAATGCTACTCAAAATGAAATATTAATGATATAAATCGTCCCTAATCACAGCGAAATGAGAAGTCATCAGCAGAAGATGGAAGTCAATTCGCGGTAATTTACGATTGGTTCCGAATATTTTCAATTAGTCTCGTTACACGTTTTACTCCTAATGGGTGTACGCGTGTGTGTAAACATAGTAAATCACTAGGCGGACAACCAATTACTATGAATGCGATCAACTGTTAACAACAGCCTGGTTCCAAATTGTTGGCACCAGGCTGTTGTTAGTGAGATTCAGAAGAACGCACGTGACCTGTTTCCCGAAGATTTCTGATCTCAATTTTAAATGGTCTATTACCAAACTATACAATGTTCTAACATATTTGACATTTATAACCACCCAATACGACAAATTATGTACAAATAGGGTCCTGGGTATGCAGTTTTCATTTATGTATACTAGACAGGGACGCTGTGCAAACGGAAAAACTCTATTTTATATGAACTCTCAGCATCGACCCATGACTACATCCTCAAGTCGTCAATATTACCGTACGGCAGCTAAAGCTGTACAAATATAGCCTGCAAGATAGCTACGTAAGAGGGCGACTGAGGGTTAGTCTAATCGACCCTGAATTGACCCCTATTTCTTTGGCTGATTCCCGGTACCCAGAATCCCTTTTGGATGAGTTGTGTGAAGCCCATTGATGCAGGGACCAAGCAAACTCATCGGCATTGAAGAAAGGTAATCATTTAGTCGTTAAAAAACCTCTAAAATCTCCAGAATTCGTGAGCGTAGAATAACATCGATGCTATCAAAATAATCCGTCAGTATAGTTCTATAAGTAAGGATAACTTAAATTTAACTACCAGTAAATTTATTTTTTGTTTTGAAACAAATACGACGTAGGAAGTCAATGCTTGTTTTTGTAGCTACTTAACGATAAGGTCTGTAACTCTTAACGTGTTCAGGGTGAAGCGTCTGAATACACGGGACCAACGGTTTAATGTGACTCTTCGAACCACGGCGTACTGACGCTCACTGTGACTATAGACCGGCACGTTGTACACAGTGAATGGGGTAGTTAGAGGAAAAATTCTACAATTAAATCTGATTATCAGCTTAAACCACGGAAAGAGGATCCGATAAACTAACCTTACTGAATTAAGATTTGATTGTAGAAATTCCAACCTAGATAGGAACTTTTTGGAGGTAAGCAAAGAATCCTGGTTTCAAAGAGACTTCACTTGATTGAAGAATGAAGTTGAAATTAACCCACGATTCGGTGCTTTTTGAATTGATGGAAAAACTCCCGACCGACGATCAGCGTGCGCTATTATACCGCTCGGCCAACTCTACCTCTAAAATATGACTGGAATTAAAAATACTTACAGCGTACACTGATATTTGTGATACTGAATTATACAATTCACAACATTTTCATTAGACTGAACTCATGAACTGATGATCACGGTCGAGCGAATACCCGTTTTTTAATTTTAATTTTAGGGCTAGCGAAAATCATTCAAAAAATAAGGTAAAGTATGCACAAACCTTTATTTCACCCTGATTTTACCGGCTTTGGTGAACTTGTGTTATCGAACAAAGACAAAGACATGTAAGTGTATTGATTAGTTCCGGGATTTAGCGAATATAACATAAAAGCATGAAAGTGGGCAGTAACTTTTTCAGCTCCCTCATTCACAACATCCAGGTCAATTCATTAGCAGGTCAATTTCACAAATCTATTCCCGATATTTAATTTCGCCCCACCTCTCACATTATATTGTAATGATATTTTAGGAAACCATCCAGATATTCGGCATTTCTACTTTGTTTGCTAAGTTGTACAAATGGAAAATAAATGAATTTTTTTCTGCTATACTATTTCTTTTTCATCTTTCCTCCCTTAAAATGTCATTTATTTGACGTACTATCAATGTTCATTATGTATATTCAGAGCTAAATATTTAAATATTTATTTATTGGAAACTTCTTTTGGGAATGAAAAGAAACTTATCGTAGAACACTGCCATCAAAGTTGCCAGTAGGTTTACCAATCACATAATTACCTGGAATAAAGTTGATCAAATACAAAAGTAAAACTTCAGTCGATGTTTCGTTTTAATTGTATTGATTTCTGAATAAGAACTTGGACATCACAAACATGGTGGTGCCTTGTCGCATGTTTAGGTAAAGTTTGGAACATTAAAGTCAATTTGATTTTTTATAAGTCAATTTGGGTATGTTGCCTTCCAAAAATCAAAGATCACAAGGGATCACAACCCCGGCCCCCCCCCCCCCCCCCAATTCAACACAACCGTTGGTAAACCATGACTGTTCTAAAAATCACGGAAAAGGGGTATATTTTCAATTGTCAGCACTGACAGCGAAATCATGAAAATAGGGGGTATTATGGTGGATGCCGCCCCTCCCAGTCACCTTAAGCCCCATCCCATCTTGTCGTCCAACCAATCGAAAATATTGAATTTTAATGTCAAAATTGCTTAGTTTCAGCAATATGATTCACGTTAGGATGTAAATCATTTATTCTAAATTCTCTTTACGTGCAAAGGCAGTGGCGTAGCTCAAAAATAAATGAACATTTTTGTGGAAAAACTACTTATAACCCTGACGATTGGGTAATATTTGAGGATTGGGTAATATTTGTTGACTACAGTGCTTTTTGGACTGCGAAATGTTGTGTCCGTGCGATGTACATTTGTGATGTACATTTTATTATAGTATACTCTACACCCCCCCCCCCCCCCCCCCCCCCCCCCCCCCCCCCCCCCCCCCCCCCCCCCACCACCACTTACGTGAAATTCACGAGTTGACCGACTTGACCGAAAATTTTGTGGGCAACCTTTTACGAACATTTTAGAAATCTTGAATAAAATTCTAATTTGCATAAAAACAAAAGAATTACAAAAGTAAAGTATGAGTCAAACAAAAATGGTCAAGGTCTATGGATATCCCAGATAAGTATTTTCAATGGTGTGTGCTTTGGGATGGGAAACCTCCCTATTATACCAAATATCAAAGGTTGATGTTTTGACACTTAGGCCTATATTAGTTTGCATATTAAAATCAAAAGAATTGCTGATATTTTTAGTTTGTCGGTCGGGCCCATAGAACAAGGTTGGTTTTTTTTCGTATCAATCAAGGTGACAAACAAAATCCCAACCCGACCAACCTGTTTTTCACATTTTCAATTTTTATTAATTTTTTTACCTATCGTTATAGTGAAAAATGATTTTTGTTCTTCTTTTTTAAATTTTTAAATGTCTGCATTTTTTTAGGCCTATTTCAAAAAATGTTCAGATTCACCTAAATTGTCACAGAAATTTGGAAAATCACCACCGCCGACCGACCCTTTTACTGGAGAGAGGTGGTGTTTGCCCGTACAACAGGATTTTTTCGTCACCACTTAGGTAAAAATAAAAACTAGTTTCTCGTCCTAACTTTTGAAAAAGGAGGATGAGGACACTTTTTTGTTGTTGTTGTAAACAATGCAAAATCACCATTACCACTTACCAGCGTGGTATTGCATGATTGATTGCATAACTTGAAGAGGGCGAGGCCTTTGTAAAATCTTTTTATTTATGGTTCTGTGGGGCTTGTGAACACAAAACCTGCTTTAAAATGCTCATTATTGGAGTAAATCTATTACCAAGATGTCAGCTTTTTATATACTTTAACAAAAAAGTTATGGAATAAATACAGAAAGAAGAAAAAAAATTATAGAATTTCTGAAAAATGATGCGCGAGGGGACGAGAGACTGTCCGATTATTATTATTTTTATTTGGCCTATAAGTATTTTTTATATTCTGTGCATGCGGTTTCAAAATTGAGGATCACAAAACATTTTTTTAATGTTTTGGATCCTCTAATTTGTATGAAAACAAAAGAATCACCTCTGGGAGAATCACCCACATTATGATTCAAGGCAAAAATGGATATAGTATCTTTTATGTTGTTTGCTTGCGTAAATGTCTAAAGATCTTTGCCCGGGATCTTTGCATAAATTCTGTAATATTTTAGCCAATTCGGCAACTGAAGAAAGATGGCGGCCACCACAACGACAGGAACAAATCCCTCACAGCTCTTACCATTAGGTTTGTATGCGAATTTGTCTGTTATATGAAATAGCCATTATTTATATAGTAATGTTAGTCACACTCTATATATGGTCGGGAAGTTGGTACTCTGTATTGCCTTTTGAATTGTTTAGTGAACGTTGTAACTTGTAAGCTCACTCATCATGATCATGTATGTATTTGTATGGGTGGTATGCAGAATTTTGCACTTTTTAATACTACTAGTTAGTATTAACCCTAACACACCCAGACCCCATAATATCCCATTTTAGTCCTACTTGGCGTTTGGTGCTGTACATACATCAACAGTACTAGTTAATGCTACCTGTTCTAATGGGGGTGACCTGCATGGGTGACTCCATTTCATATGAATTCTTTTCAAGGCAAATGGACCCTTTAAAAAAGCCCCAAAACTCGCTGTAGTGGACATATCGATTGACTGCTCTTGAACAAACATAGCTATACACACAAGCAGACACGGTGGTATGGACCGGTCCATTATTGTAAATAGGGGTTTTAATTCATGTGAGGTCATCTTCTTGATAGGATAGTATTGCTATCGCTCTATATCTACTTTCTGACTATTTAAAACATTGAACTATTGTACAGTTTGTACAACAATATATTATTTCGAGTTAAAGAAACTATGCCTTTTAACCAGGAACCAAGTCGCGACTCACATAGATTTACCCCCGCTTACATTGGTGTGGTCCAATTTGATCGGCGTGCTTCCCACGCATGTCGTAACAACATTTTAACATTTCACACAGCGAATGTATCTCAATCACTTAAGGAGAGTTTTGGGTGGAGTTTTGCATTCAAAATATCACTAAATAATCCGTAATGTTTAAGCTACAATGTGATATAAAATTTATAATATATACTTGAAGAACTTAATCACAATTTGGCGAGAATAGCGGAGCAAAACAACAACAACTCTCGGAAAGTTTGAAGCGTTCATGGAGGGTGATAGTCTGCAAACAAGTCTTGTTGTGCGTGCGTATATCCTTTGTTTATCCAGATATATAGCGGCTGTTGAAGCTTGTCAATAATGACGTCACACAACAAGACTCAGACAAGACTACGTGACTAACAAAACTCGCCCGTAGTATTTTGTAACACAGAATTTCATTGGATGACATTTTTCCGAGGGTTACCAGTGTCCAATCAAAATGGATTTAACACGAGGAGATAGCTGACAAAAGTTCACGGGATGACTTCCTGGATTTAAGGAATCGGTATTTCTAGAACGAAACTACGGTAATTGGAAAATACACGGATGCGCGCAAAACGCTAGTGTTTCACAGGAAATCGGCCTGATTTTGACCGAAAATAATAATGATTTTCTTCGATTTTCCGAATGTTAGAAGCACAATATTTCACTGAAATAAATATTTTCTGAAAGCACACAGTCTCAGTGACACTGTATTAATAGATTTAAGGGATATTGAGAGCAGTTATTTTACAATGACGAAAAATGTAAAATTTGAGCCTATTTCGACTGCTCGCTTCCATAGGCCAGTAGAGGTAAAATATCGTAATTGCGGCTAGTTCACCCAAGGAATCCATATGGATTTTGAAATCTGAACTCCCTGGCCTGGTGAAAGATGGTTGTTGTGTTTAATTATAATGCCTAGCCCTAATAGGCTAATAAGTAATACACTTACACTTACACTTACAATTTAATGGGAAGTGATAGGCTACGCCTTTAAATACCCCATATCTTTCCAATGTCTATCGAGCTCGTTTTTGAAGGCATTAGTCGTTTTTGCTCCAATCACATACTTCGGGAGTTTGTTCCATTGATTTATAACTCGCTGTGAGAAGAAGTCTGCTCTGCACTTCAGTGATTTGTCAAGTCTTTGTTTGAAGAGTTTCAAATTATGTCCTCTAGTGTCTGTGTCTGCTAGTTGAAAGAAGTAGCTTGGTTGTGTCCTTTCGAAACCTTTCAGGATCTTGAATGTTTCAATCAAGTCGCCTCGTTCTCTTCTCTGCACTAGGCTGTACAAGTCAAGCATAAACAGTCTGTCTTGGTACTCCAGATGTTTGTATTGCGGCACAAGTTTGGTGGCTCTTCTCTGAATCTTTTCCAAAATGTGGATGTCCTTTTTCAACCCTGGATTCCATGCCTGGACACAATACTCAAGATGTGGTCTTATGTAGGTCTTGTACAGGATCGTAAAGCTGTCTTTATTGATGTATTTGAAGGTGCGCTTGATGACTCTAAGGCTGTTCATGGCTTTCTGTGCTGCTTTCGTACATTGAATGCTTGACTTGCAGTCATTTGTAATGAAGACGCCCAAGTCCTTCTCCTGGTCAGTAATTTGTAGATTTTTGTCGTTCATGTTGTAGACACCTTGCAAGTTATTGTATCCTAGATGCATAGTTTTGCACTTGTCTGCGTTAAAGCGTAGTAGCCATTTCTCGGACCATAATTGAAGTGCTGAAATATCGTCTTGAAGCTTGGACAGATCTTCAGTAGTGTTGACAGTAGTGAATATTTTGGTGTCATCTGCAAACATCTCAATACTTGATTTGACATGGTTAGGTAGGTCATTGATGTAGAGAATGAATAGCAGAGGACCCAGTACTGAGCCTTGGGGAACACCGCTCACAACATCAGCGCTAGTGGAGCACGAATTTCTCACGGAGACTATCTGTGTTCTTCCTATGAGGAAACCTCTGATCCAGCTTAGAACTTTCTCGTCACATCCATAGGCCTTTAATTTGTTGAGAAGTCTCAGGTGTGGGACGGAGTCGAAGGCTTTCGCATAGTCTAGGAAAATGATGTCTACTGCATTCCCGTGGTCTAAGTCGCAGGTGATCTTTTCAAGGGTCTCTAGAAGATTTGTCAAGCATGATTTACCCTTCATGAAGCCATGTTGTTTTTCAGACAGTGCGTTGTGATCCTCGATGTGCTTTAGCAATCTATTCTTGATGATTGTTTCCATTATTTTACAAGGGATGCAGGTGAGGCTGACTGGACGGTAGTTTCCTGGCTTGGACTTTGATCCCTTTTTAAAGATAGGGATGACTCTTGCAGTTTTCCAATCCTTGGGTAGAATACCGGAGTCCAGTGACTTTCTGAATATGATAAGCAGGGGCACTGATAATCAGAATTTGCGCGAGCTTGTGAAAGCAAATTCATTTTACCACCCGCACTATAAAATGGACTATGCCGCGATCGCTTTTTGGGCCTTTTGTTCGCCGCATCTGGCTTCATAGACCAGGTCTATTCTTGCTCAGTGACGCGTAGTTTATCCCTCTCCGGGGGAGAGACCAGTTTTTGTGGCACGTTTCTATGTCATAATTTCTGTGCTGTTCGACAGGAAGGTTGTATTATTTTTGCTCCTGTTTCGTAAAGAAAAGGAGAAAATGTTTCCCTCCCTCCCTCCCGATTTTGAATGAGGGGGATGGGGGCTAACTATTGGTTCCTCACCAGAGTGAGGGGCAGTGCATGCTCTTTGTCTTTGCAATTCAAAATGAAAGATTATTTAGTATAACTAGATAAAATATTTGAATGTCAGCTATAAGATCAATTGAAAATATTAATTACCAATCACGATAAATGTATTATCGGCTATAGCAGTTGATAAAGTTATATTCATAAGAAAAATTGTGATTTGGTAAGAAAATGTGTGATTATTATGAAAATTTGTGAAAGACAATGCGTGAATTGTTTACTAATTTGAAGGATGGCGCCAAGAAGCGCATTTACAATTTGATTGATCAAACTCAGGGAAATTCCATGTGTTATAATTCGGTACGATGGTAAGTGAGAAAATTTCAACCTTGCGGATCTCATCTCTTCTAATTTCACAAATTCACACTTAATTTCAGAGAAGGTGTCTTCCACGAGTGGAATTCCTCATAAATGAATTAATGTATGTATCTGAATTATAATTTCACACTTTGGGCCGTGGATCCTTCCTGGCGGCAATTGGCATTGAAACTTTTCCGTGCATGGTGGTAAGGGAGAACATTTGATCTCATCTCTTCTAATTTGGCAAATTCACACTTAATTTCAGATAAGGTGTCTTTCCAGAGTGGAATTCCTCATATAAATGAATTAATTTATGTATCTGAATTATAATTTCACACTTTGGGCCGTGGATCCTTCCTGGCGGCAATTGGCATTGAAACTTTTCCGTGCATGTGTGGCGAAATATATAAAATGCCAACTGATCTATTATGAATGCAATTTAAAATAAATGCAACCTTTTAATGAGTCGCACAGAGACTCCGCTACATATTGGTTCTTGTCTATCCTATCTTATGGTGTCAGGTGGTAATTCCTGGCTGCATTCCTTGAGGACCCTCGGATGGAGTTTGTCAGGTCCTGGGCTCTTGTCTGGGCTTAGTTTGTTGAGTTCCTTAACAACATCCTCTCTTGTGAATTCAACGTCTGTCAATTTGTCTTGTATTTGATCGTCTAATTTAGGTGTGTCTCCTTGGGGCTCCTTGGTGAAAACTGATTGAAAGAATTTACTTAACTCCTCAGCTGCTTCAGGGTCTGTTTCTGTTAAACTCCCATCTTCTTTCCTGAGCTGTGATATGCCAACTTTCACTTTCTGTTTCTGTCTAACGTAGCTGTAGAAAGCCTTAGGTTTGGTTTTGAATTCTTTCATCAGCCGTTCTTCGTGCTTGGCCTGGGCTTCCCGTACAGTCTTTCTAGTCTTGTTGCTCTGTTTTTTGTATTCTTCATAGTCTTTGTATTGCTTTGATTTTCTGTATCTTCTGTACAGGTTGTATTTAGTCTTAATTGACTTCTTTACTTTTGAACACATCCATGGTGGTTTCATTTTCTTGTTTGATTTCTTCCTTGGAATGTGGTCATCGATGGCCTTGTCATAGACATCTCTGAGGACTTGCCATGCGTCTTCACAGTTTAGATTTCTCATTTGGTCCTCCCAATCTGTCGTCTCAAAGGTTTGTCTCATTTGGTCGTATTCTCCTTTACTGTAGTTTAGGCTACCTGCCTGGTCATCCTCCCTGGTAGAAATGCAACTGTTGCAGAGATAGGTCCAATAGAGTCCAACGTGGTCGCTTTTGCCCAATGGTGCCATATCAATCAAATTTTCAACCATAAACTCTTCGTTAGTGAAGATCAGATCCAATTTGGAAGGTTCTTGGCCCTCCCTGTATCTAGTGCAAATGTCAACATGTTGAATCAGGTACAGATCTTGCATAATATCATAGAATCTGCTGGCTGGGTGAGTGACGCTCGCTTGTACTTGTCCATTGTCCCAGTTTATTTCTGGGAAGTTGAAATCACCTATTAATAATATGTGGCTGTACTTTACTGACTCGAGTTGTTTCAGCTGCTCATAGAAATTCTCATTATTCTCGTTTGAACTGTTTGGGCTGCGATAGCAAACCCCTACCAGCAGGTTGTCTTTGTCGTTCAGTTTAATGTCACACCATATTGAACTTTCAAATTCGGAAGCATTTAAGTCTTGCTTGGCTGTGGCCTGTAATGAGTGATGCACATATAGTAGTACTCCGCCCCATGCTCCGCTTGAAGTCGATTTATCCTTTCTGAATAGGGTATAACCGTCAATGGAAATCTCACTGTCAAGGACGGATTGGTCACATGATGATTCCGTTATGCCAATTATTTTTGGGTGACACATGCTAATAAGTAATAGGCTAATACTAGGAGTTAAGCCATGCAGGACAAGGTTACTGCCAACTCCTGAACCTCATGATTCGCCATATGGGAACATAAATGGGATATCATGATGTCCAGACATGTACTACATTTTACAAATGGGGTTTCAGGCTGTCCAGGTCTTTGCCTGTCTGATGATACACAAAACTGTTAGGGTTAAGAATTAAGATGTATGTATAAATTGAACTTACTGAAGTGCCACACTCTTCATCTTAAAAGTTATAGTGTGGCAAGGGAGAGTGGGCTATTATTATTCGCCCTTTTAGTAGTAACCCAAATGTGACTTTGTCTTTATATTTGATTTCATTCATTCATTCATTCATTCATTCATTATATTCATTCATTTTAATACTTTATTAATCCCAAACAGGGAAATTCAACTCATGAGAGTGCTCATACAAACATATATACACAATACACACAATAATATACAAACAAGACCCCCAACTTAAATATCCCCCCGTTTATAATGAGAATTATGAAAAGCAATTGCTTGTGGAACAAAGGAGGAAAGATAGCGGTTTGTCATGGCAGCAGAGGACACGTGCATACGCCCGATCGAGCGATCAGATTACTTGATAACCGCTCGTAAAGAGGATGTGCATCCATCACATCGGCAGGTCAGCTTCTTGCCCAAGAGATCGGTGTGCAGAGTCTCGAAGGTGTTGATTGTTGTGTGGACTGTGGGTGGGTGTACTTACAAGTTTGATGCAGGCCGGCTGTTCTACCAGCCAGCCTTGGATGACTCTTTGGCTGAAAGTGTCTTTTCAGGCATCTACCCTCACATGTGTTTGTTTAGCTTGTATGAATGGTCTCTGGTTATATCCCAGTGTACCTGGATATTACGCAAAATATCAACTAGACACTAGCAATGAGAATAATAGCAGAGATTATAAGGATGCTAAGAAGAGCCTAGGGGAGGCTTATGATCAAGTGAAAGAGAAAGACCTTACCAATAAGCTAAGAGAGGTAGAAAATGCTCACATAAACAGCAAGCATGGTAAGAGTTGGAAACTGATAAACCAAATATCAGGAAGACTGACAACAAGAAAGGGGCAAATCAAAGGGTCCACGCAAAAGGAGAGATTAAACAACTGGTACACTCACTTCAAAAATCTACTTGGGAGCCCACCACATATAAGTAATGAGGATGAGGAAATTGCTCCAATACTATCAGATCTCAACATTAAAGTAGGAACCTTTGACTTGGAGGAATATGAGAAGGCTAAGAAGGCACTAGTAGAGGGGAAAAGCTGTGGGGAAGATGGTATTACACCTGAAATGCTCAAAAGATGTGATTTGGATAACATCATTCTCGACTTCTGCAATGATGCCTTGTTGAACGGGAAAAAGCCAGAACAGTGGTCCATTCTCAACATAGTACCAATACCGAAATCAGGTGATCTCAGCTTGGGGGGTAACTACCGTGGAATAAGCCTGAGTTCAATTGTTGCCAAGCTATACAACAAGATGATACTCAACAGAATTAGACCGGAGCTCGACGTCCACCTAAGAGCTAATCAAAATGGCTTCAGAGTAGGACGTACCACTGTAGGTCATATACTTGCCCTTCGAAGAATTATTGAGGGAATAAGATCAAATCACCTGCCAGCCATCATAACCTTTATCGACTTCAAGAAAGCGTTTGACACAATACATAGGGGACGAATGCTGCAAATATTGAAAGCCTATGGTGTACCTGATCAGCTTACAAATGCGATAGCAGACATATACAAAGACACCAAGGCAAAGGTCATATCACCAGATGGAGAAACAGAAGTGTTTGAGATACTGGCTGGAGTATTACAAGGAGACACCCTGGCTCCATATCTTTTTGTCATTGTTCTTGACTATGCCCTAAGAGAGGCCATAGATGGCAGAGAAGAAGAGCTAGGATTCCACCTAACAAAAAGAAGCAGCAGAAGTGACCAACCGTAGTAACAGACTTAGACTTTGCTGATGACATTGCACTGTTGTCTGAGGAAGTGTCTCAAGCGCAAACACTACTCAATAGAGTGGAGACTTCAGTGGGAAGAGTTGGGCTCAAAATGAACGCTGCAAAGACGAAGTACATGTACTTCAACCAGACGCAAGTACCTGTAATTACCACAAGTGAAGGCATGCGCCTTGATAAAGTGGAAGACTTCAAATACCTTGGAGCCTGGATGAACAACACTGAAAAGGACATCAAAACACGCAAAGCAGCTGCATGGAGAGCTTGTGGCAAACTTAGTCAGCTATGGAAGGCTAAATCATTATCCAGAAAGCTCAAAGAAAGACTGTTCATAGCTACAGTAGAATCCATCCTCCTTTATGGATGTGAGGCATGGACAGTCACCCCAAAGCTTGGTAAACAACTGGATGGATGCTACACTAGGATGCTAAGATCTGTGTTCAACATCAACTGGAGTCAGCATGTGACAAATAAGGACCTGTATGGGGACATGCCAAAAGTCTCGGACAAGATCAGAGAACGCAGAGCAAGATTTGCTGGACACTGCTTCAGAGGGTCCAAGGAGCTTGTACACAAACTTATACATTGGATCCCAAAGCACGGAGCAAGAAAGCGTGGTAGACCAGCCCTGACCTACATTGACATACTCAAACGTGATACAGGACTGCAGGTGGAAGAAATCAAGACAGCTATGTTGGATAGGAAGATCTGGAGAGGCATTGTGGTTCGGAAAAATCATCCGCCCTAAGTCAAGTCAAGTAAGTCAAGTACCTGGATTGACCTGTATGACCCCGACATGACCTTCGACCCATTTTGGCAACACTTTAGGGCCCTCTCTCTCATATGAAAAGTCAGACATCAATCTCAACTAAACTTGGTGATAATAATATTTGGGTAAAGGGGATTTATTGACCTTTGTCCCCATTTAGGTGAATCTCCCAGCCAGGGGGATTTGCAAGTCATGACTTGCAGTATCTTTAATGATTGGTGTGACATTTGCAGTTTTCCAAATATTTGGTACCTAGCCTTTTTAGAGTGACTTTCCTCTTGGATCTTATGTAGATATAGAACCCCTATCGTGTTCTACTTTTTGTCAGCTTTCTCACATGATCTATAACGCTGGAGTGAGATCCTCTTCATGACCAGATGTTCTTTTTTCTTTCTGTATATGGATTTCATGGTTGCTCTAGTCCAGGGGTCGCATTCTGACGCGTCTGCGCATCCTAGACCTCTCACTTTCTTATAGTGACGCGTCAGGTTTCAAATTGGAAAAACTTGCGGGTCCCGATCAAAATTGAAGGGACCCCTTACATTTGACGATGTATGGAAATGGAAACTATTCGGTAAATTACATATCCATCCTTTGCTCACAATATGAATTCATTAAAACTGTCCGTAAAAAAGTCAAATTTTCAAATACCCAAACTTCAGGACCCCTCAATTTCTTGGTGGACCCCTTAAATTTGTTTTTTGATGTCCTACGGGGTCCTGAAAAATGTCATGGGACCTCTCACATTTTTGATCCAGTGCTATCCCTGCTCTAGTCATCCACTGTGTGGTCTGGTTTGTTTTCTTTTTCATCGGTACATATTCTTCAACTAGGGAGTTCAGTTCATCATGTAGTAGTCTACACACCATGATTGGGATCTAATAAACTGCTCACAAAAAGTATCGAAACACTTAGAAATGATCCAATATATAACGGCTCGAAAAGGTATGCATTAATCGAAGCAAATAATCAAGTACATAATTTTGTTCTGCGTATTTTGACACCTCGATCGTTGAGATACGATGTTGCGGAGCGGAGTTATTGTCATTTCAATGATCGTGAGTCCAGTTTCAAAAGTGACACTCATCCCTATTGAAAAACACGAATCTGATCATTCTAAACAGTAATGCAAACATCTTTCTATAGGATGATTGTCACTTTTGAAACTGGACCCACGACCATTGAAATGACAATAACTCCGCTCCGCAATATCGTATCTCATCGATCGAGGTGTCAAAATACGCAGAACAAAATTATGCACTTGGTTATTTGCTCCGATTAATGCATACCCTTTCGAGTCGTTATATATTGGATCATTTCTAAGTGTTTCGATACTTTTTGTGAGTAGTTTAGATCATAAGCTTGGTGTGTGTCACCTGACGAAAATTCTTTTTTCCAGTTTGTTTGGTTCAGACTCTTTCATAGCAGGGTAGTCATGGCTGTTGTCATTTCTTGAGTAGGTTGTTGGTTCAATTTCTACTCTACATATTATAATGCTATAGTTTATGATTTGGTGATCAATTGTGCCTAGTTTATCCAGTACCTGTAGCTCCTCGATCATGTTTGGGTCTGATGTCATCACAAGGTCTATGTAGGATAGATTTTTGTCGCGTTGGTTTTTTGACATGCTGCGTCCACAGATTTTACATGACTACTTCAAGGAATTTTTCTCCTTGTGCCACAACTCAATGGAATACATATTAAAACAGATGTTTCTCAGAATGTCCTTTATTGAGTTAAGGCCTTCTGGTTGTCAACCCTAGTTCTGTTTATGGGGCAAACAACATAACATTGCCCAATATAAGAAATAATGGCTGCCTTAAAGGGGCATTA